>OZ022422.1:12086128-12491135 GCA_963989365.1 Rhimphoctona megacephalus | reverse complement strand
GGGGGGCTCCGCCCCCCGAACCCCCCGGGGGGTTCCGCCCCCTCCCCTGCCGGGGGCTCCGCCCCCGAACCCCCGCGGGGGCTTCGCCCCCTGCGACCCCCCTTGCCCGGGTTTGAATAGTATATGTGTCTATGTAATGTTGCATCTTATTGTACTGTATTGCGGGTAGGGAGACATTCTACTCACATGGAGGGGGATCGGAAAGTAGACATATATATATTGTGGAAGAAAATTTTCGAAATAAATTCGCGACACCGTTCGACACGGTTCCCAGTTCGTGTATTTCCGCGAGTCGCAGCAAAAAAAAAACTTTACCATCGGAAGGGCATTGACCATATTATATTGCGGAAGTTTCATTTTTTTGATAAGTCGAACGTTCTTGCAATGGCGACGATGTAAAGTTCAAAAATGAGGGGAAATCGCCCAATCTCGAGTAAAGATACACTGCACGTCTTGCCTTTCTTTTTAATACTTGGCGTCAAGACGCTGCCGCGTCTCTAGATATTGCACGATCGTATAATAGAATATAACTCAATCAGTGGAAATGTCAAGAAATTGGTATGAAAAATATAAAATAGATACTTTTTTGTTCATGGTGGGGTTAAAAATGTTGCTATAAAGATATTAGTTAAACACTCCTCAGATCAGTCGTGGCTGAGAGATGGAGTACGTGGTCGACCTACAAGGTTTCAAGAAACCCATCAACGAATTTGTGCTCAAAGAATTTTCTGTAATTTCCTTTACCGATTCTACACCTTTGACACTGCTCTTTGAAGCACCCTGCGCGTGGAACAATTTGCCAGTAAAATACAAATGTACAAACGCATAGCTGAAACGCAATTTCCATGGAATACCATGGAACTTTGGTTCTGTGCCCTATAACGCTGCAACCGGAATTATCCGAAGCAAATTGCATTTCCCAAATTTGGCACTCCCCGTGAGAAAACAGTCGTCGTGCTCGCGCGCGATTTCAACGATACCCACACGTACGGTCTTCGATGACTAAATGAAGAAGACAAAGAAAAGAGAGCAACAAAAAAATGTAAAAGAAAACAAAGAAAAATGATCGAGAAAATGTTGAGTGTAATAGCTACTCTTTTCTGTTGCCTATGAGAGATGTATTAGTAGTCGAGTGAGTTCGCAGT
This sequence comes from Rhimphoctona megacephalus, assembly GCA_963989365.1. NCBI lineage: Eukaryota > Metazoa > Arthropoda > Insecta > Hymenoptera > Ichneumonidae > Rhimphoctona > Rhimphoctona megacephalus. The sequence goes on along the minus strand of OZ022422.1, from coordinate 12,489,990 downwards.
CTGTGGGTAAGCTGAACGACGGCTTTTGAATTCACTTTAACATCTTCGAATATGGATGTGGAGGCTGAATACCGGAAAAAGCGAGTGGGAGTGACTTTAATCGGTAGTCTGAAACCCGGATCAAACCATTTCGTTCAATTCACGAGGCAAAATGATTTCCGTTTTACGGTGAGCCTGAAACTTTCTGTGCGTGTATACCATAGTATGCTGCAGCGCCAAATGTATTGTGGAGTGAATTGGTGACACATGATCTTGAAAGAAAGGGTTGCTACTGGTGTAAAGAGAGCGTAACAGAGGTAGGAGAGTAGCGATTAAAGTTGAACACGATGAGGCGGTGTGCCGTTCATTCAGACGCTGGAAGCTTTCAGTGTTTTTACGAGCAGCTTGTCACCACGACGATTGTCTTTGTGCTAAAGAAAGACCTCTTCGGGAGCAAGTCGTTGACGTTGCTTCACCAAATGTACGTTGACATATGTATATGTGTATAAATGCACATACATAATCATGATAGAGTTATACATAGCACGAAATCGTCCAGTACACGAGAGGGTAGAGTAAAAGCTTCGTGAAGCGGGTTTTGCGTCCGAGAAGAGACCAAACCAAATGATTCTATCTCATCCCAAGTAGGACATATCGGATTACGTGTTTCGCATCGCCCTCTAAAGTACGAGCGACAGTAAAACGATGCTCTCTCTCTCCCTCCCTCCTTTTTTTTCATTTTTTTTTGTAAATGGCAATATAGCTGAAAAAGAGCCATAAGGGGATATATCTAAAATTTTATTGAATTGCTCTATATTTGTCTCTGGTTCACCCGAAGCACAATAAAAATGTATCATCATCATCATTCCTCTTCTCTCCCCCCCCCCCCTCTCTCCCCCTCCCTCTCTTTGGATGGCTATAATCAATATTCAAGACTTGATTTCTGATTGTAATTGAACAATAATGACGGAATAATGATTTATTATGAGTAATTACTAGTTGCCGCATCGCTGTGCATCGGTTCATCTCTGTCGCCCTTCTTCTTCTTCTTTGCTCACTTATTCCGTAAACTCATGATCTCTTAACAGCTGTCAGAAACCCTATACTACATTTCACTATTCATTCGTGTTTTATTTATATTTACCGGTTTGTATCTATACTAGGCTCCGTTGACCAACACGCGAGCAAATTTTCTTCCCTTTGGACAGTTAAATTTTCTTGCGAAATTGGCATCATGATCATTCTCTTCTGCGTTTTCTCAGTTCTTTTCTACATTCATTGAAATCTTTCTTTTTAACATTGAAGCATAAAAACGTTTTATCAAAAAATTGCTAATCATTGCACCCATTGAATTTCATTAGAGTACTCTCTTATAAAAACATTGATCATTTCTACACACAAATCAAGTGAATAAACAAGGTCGTCAAGTAGCTTGCATATTATTCAATCATGTATTCAATATCTTTAATACTGATCTAATTAACACGCTGCCTTTTATTTGTGCATTTTTTCGTGTTTCACCAGAAGTGTCTTCATAGTAAGTTAGTGTAACTTTAGTTGCACTCGTGTATTTTTATATAGCGATATATATGGTGAAAGTACGCACAACACTGCGCTTGCGAAGGATTATAAGCACCATGTGGTTCCTGTTGTGGCCTAGCTCTCTTGCCGCTTGTAAATCACGAGGAAATAGCTTATGGGAGGAACTCTCAGAGTATAGTGCGTTGTGTGCTTCCAGCATGCATGAATACGTATACCATGGAAGACGCATCCATGAAAGAGTCCATGATAGCGTGATATACAACATGCGTCATTGTAATATATATGAAGCATTCCACGCTATTTTACTTAGCCCGTAACCCTGACTGTTTTCGATTTTCCTGATTTTTTTTTGTAAAATAGTACCCCATAAAACAGATACGCACAGCAAATTTAAAATGTTTATCTCATGTCTTTCAAGAGTTACAGTTAAACAAAAAAAAATTGGATTTCGGAAAATTCGGAAAGGTTCTAACGCCAATAGCTCTTGAACTAATCGAGATATCGACAGATATCAATATATCGATTATTTTCATTTTGATTCATACTTTTATGAAAAAAATGAACAAAATTATTAATGATCAATGTCAACGTTTTTTTGCGTATGAAGTAAAAAATATATTTTTTTTTACATGATTGCCATTTTCAGTTTTTGTCCAAAAATGCTCTAAAACAATATGCCCAATAATATGATGTTTGACGTGGGTCCAATTGTGGGCCCGCTTTTCTTTCAATTTTTTTTCGAATTAATATATTTTATATTTTAAATAAAGTGGAGTTTTTTGTTACCAACAATTTCAATTCATGATATTATCAATTTTATAATTTTTAAGTCTATTTCGATTGTAATTAAATAAATAAAAAAAATCTGAACTTTCCAAAAAAAAGATATTTTTTCCGTATTATCTCAAAAAATTTTCTCACATATAACAATTGAGGTCAAAGTTATTGCGGATTTAACTATTTTCAATCAAATTCAATTGCTTACAAACTGCATATGCCCATTTTTTAAATTACTTTTAGCAATGAATGTAAACGAATAATTATCGTCAGCGATTAAATCCGATTAAAAATTGTTGATTGTTGGCATAAAATTGATCAAAATTGTTATCAGAAAGGAAAAAACTTAAATCGGCAAGAAAAATAACTTTGTTTCAAAAAGTTCAAAATTTTTTTTCGTTCAATATTTTTTTTCAAAATGAGAAAAAAAGTATAACAAAAAATCGGCCCACGATGGGACTGGTCTTAAAAACCATTTAATTGGTCAAAGTTTATTTGTGCATTTTTTGAAAAAAAATTAAAAAGTACTAACATCTTAAGAGCAATGTTTTCTATTTACATCCGTTTAAATTGAGAAAAAATATGGAAAATAAATATTAATTATTTTTCTCTATTGTTTTTCAAACAGAACGATAAAAACCAATCTTTTTTAAAAAAAGCTCGACTTGGTTCATTTTTCGGAGAGTTACAGTCTATTGAAGAACAAACATCGAATTTTGAATATAATTCGTATCTCTTTCCATGGATGATATAACACCCATAAATTTTCAACCAAATCAAAAAATGGAAGGGTCTAACGTAGGTCGATTTGGCGTGGAATGCCCCATATATATGAGGAATTTCACGCCACTTTTACGTTCCAAAATCCTGACCCCCTTGGATTCGTACTATTCTTTTATATGTTTTTCTATACAAGAAATAAGCAGACACGTATTTTTGGATTTGTCGATTTAGCAATTTTTTCAATTTTTTACAGCTTGTTGAATTTTTTACTTTAGGCTCGATTTGTCTGGATTCAGTTCGCGATAACTCAGGAACTATGAGTTATATGACAAAAATAACCACTAGCAATTTTTAGCAGTTTTTCACGTCATTTTAGAAAAAAATAGTCTCTATACAATAAACTTTTATGGCTATTTCTATTTTTTTGTTAAAGAAATCAGGTATCTCAAAAATCCCCTCATTCGATTTTTTGTTTCCATTTTTTTTTTTTTAACTAGGTGAATTTCTGAAATTTTTGAGACCAGGCTCAAAGTGGGCAGACTTTTTTGTAGAAGTTACAGATTTTAAAAGTTTATCATTTGGATCAAAATCCTCAAATAGCTCTACTTTTTCGTCATAAATCTGAATTGGCACTTTAAAATATTGTCATTCCACCTCGTAGTTGAAAAAAAAGAGTAAGCTGTTAAGTTTTTTAAAAAAACGCCAATCGAAAAATGTAAAAAAATTGACTAGACACTCGATCCATTTTTTCTTTAAAAGTACGTTAAAAACTGAGTGAAACGGTGTTAGTCAATTTCATTGCAGTACTCAGAGTTTACACGATGTCGCAGTGCAAATCCATGCAGAGGGAAACATTACAAATCCGATTAACTGCAAAAATCGAATTAATGGCAACGTTAAGAAATGCAGAAAATTATTAGTCATTTCTTGGCAACGGAATTTAAAGTTTGTAAAATGTTCAAAAACTAAAAAGTGCAAATAGATAATATGTTATTTGAATGAAGTCCTTTTTTATTTCCGTACCCATAGGAATATTATTAACTGAAGAAATGAAAATGTTCTGCATTTTTTAATGTTGCCGTTAATTTCACTTTTGTAACTAATCAGTTTTGTAACTTTTCCCTCTATCTATTTGGATTTACACTGCAATATTTCGGAAACTCTAAGTACTGCATTTTTTTTTAGACTTTTTTAATGACTTTTTTTTTTTAAATCAACAGCTTATTTCCATTTTGGTCAACTACGCGGTGGAATGGAAAGTGTAAGTTCAGATTTATTACCAAAAAGTAGGCCTATTTGAAAATTTTGATCCAATTTTAAAAACTTTGGAAAAACTGTCACTTCTACAAAAAAAGTCTGCCCACTCTGAACCTGGTCTCAAAAATTTTGTAAATGCATCTAGTTTAAAAAAAATGGAAACAAAAAATCGAAGGAGGCGATGTTTGAGATACCTGATTTTTTTAACAAAAAAGTAAAAAAAACAATAGAAGTTTATTTTATAGAGAAACCATCTTTTTCCTGAAAGTACGTGAAAAACTGCTAATAATTGCAGTTGGTTGTTTTCTTTTTTTATCGGAATCATAGTTTCCGAGTTGTCGCGATCTGAATTTAGAGGAGTGGAGCCCAAAGTAAAAAATTCAACTAGCTGTAAAAAAATGAAAAATGACTAAATCGAAAAATCTAAAAATACGTGTCCGCTTATTTCTTGTATAGAAAAACATATAAAAAAATGCACAAATTCAAAGGGGTCAGGGTTTTGGAATTATATATATATATATATGTACACATATACATTGCAGGACAGGAAGGTAAAAAGAAGTGGTTGAATAAATTAATGGTCGAGCTAATAACGGCAATCGTTCGATTCAAATACTATAAAAACTTGCACATATACATTAGGATAAAAGCTATATGTATACACGGATACACTTTCATGAATATAACGAATCTATAAAGTTCGAACGAAGAGGGTAAAAAGATACCCATGAGAGAGAAAGGGTGCCCGGATAGTAGCGGTAAGCAGGCGCCTTTTTAGAGTTAAGCTCCCTTTCGTGTCTTTCTTTCTTCGTCTTTCCACACGAATGAACGAACGAACGAAGGACCAAAGGAGAGTGCGCTCATGCGTTGATATAATATTAGTAAGATTGCTGAGAGAGAGATAAGAGCAGAGAACCTGTATATAATAGCCCCACGAATAGGGAATATTGCGAGAGAAGAAGCGAGAGAGAATCGTTTCTCCGCCGAGACGGATCTGCGTCAAGAGCGCGCGGCGAGAAGGGATCAAAATTACCCGATGTGAAATTCTTCGCTACCAATCAGCGCAAAGATAATTAAACGAGGGGTAGGTAGAGTACGCGGAGAAAGAGAGATCGGGAGGAAAGGAATCACGAGTGAAGAGAGAGAAAGAGATATGAGAGCGATAGGATCGGTAAGGAAAGGCAGAGGGGAAAGGCGTGGTTCTCTTGCATGCTTGGAAATGATGGAAGCCACTACGAGAGAGCCAAAGTGAGAGAAGAAGAAGCGGTAACCGTGATTGCGAGAAAAACATGGCGATACGACAAAAAGAAATATATATGTATAATGGAAGCAGTGTTGTCAGGCATATAGGGTATTTTCTACATTTATATAATGCACGTGCAGACAAGCGAACCCGCGAAGTAATGAGAAAGAAAAGGATAACAAGAGGGAATAAACATGGAGAGTTGGCGAGAAACGTAAAGACGAAAACGATAAAGATAGAAATAACGGTATGATTGCCAATGCACTATATGTAAACGCGTGTACGGAATTAATGGACCAACTATTTGTGTCGCAATTTCATCCTTTCATCTCATTTGCCACGGATAGTGAATATCGATGAGAAGTGAAGCACAGCAAACGCTCAGATTTAAAGACAAAAAATCGCAAGCAGCACAAGAAAATAAAAGATCAACGACAGAGAATAGGAAGCGGAAGTCTAACAGTGAAGAGAAGATGAGGAGAATGTAATGATAACGGTATAAATGCGAATCAATTAAGGACTTCTGAGGTCAATTAATGAAACACTTATTTTTCCCCCCTCGTTCATCCCTCTGACTCTACACATAGGCAATACTCAAAATAACCGCATCGATCATTTTTTTTCTGCTTCCACATCTCTTACAATCTCATTTACCATTTATCGCTACATGTAAATATAGAATGAAAGAGCGCGAAAGTACAAAACGAAGAAAAAAACGAATAATAAATCGAAATAGTATGTAGACTCAATAATGTAGTGGACAAGAAATAATAAAATTAACAATATCTGGCACCACAGAGAAAAAGGTTACACCAGGGATAATTTTTAGACTGTTTTCATGTGATTGGGTTCGATAGATTTTCTCGCGCTTAATACGAATCTGGTCGCTAAACTTGTCTATAATGTCGGATTTTGCAAAAATTAAGGTCGAAGTGTCTGGAAACATATTTTTGGCCATATTTGAGAATTTATAACGCATGAGCCCAATGTACCAGGCTTCAAATGAAAGCTTATACCTTGTGATTTTTTGTCAATATTTTATAAATTCCGTCACACGTTTCATTGGAATTATATCAGGGTCTCTTTATAGAGGTGCTCGGATTTTTGACCATTTTGAAGAATTTATAGCGCTTGAACTTAATGTGCTTTGAACAAGGCTCAAAAGAAAGCTCAAACCCTATTTATTCAGGTACAATTTTGTACTTTATGTTTTATAGCAATATTGTCAAACCCGCGTAAATTGAACGTATGTACGCGCGCACTGCTACAAAGAAATGCTAATGTTCTATTGACGGCATGTGACGGGTTCGTGCATTATAAATTCTTAAAAAAGAACCGAAAAACGTTTTTCTGACACTGCTATCTCAATTTTTGCAAAAACCTGACGTGATGAACGTTTTTCGCGACCGAATTCGTGTTAAGCACGAAAAAACCTATCGAAAACGCTTACAAGGAGCACTACTTTGGTGTCCGCCACCGAGTTTCTTGCAATTCCTGTATGTAAAAGAGCATTGGAAATTAAGAGACACGTATTTTTTTTTTATCGGCGGAAAAACGGTTTTAAGGGGTGAAACCATCTTTCAAAATAAGACATTTCAAGGGGTGGTTTTGCAGTTTCACCAACAAGCACTCAACCGATTTCGATAAAACAAAAACCAAAATGTTTCTTATCCACGGCGATGAAAAGTCCACCACGCGAACGAAAAAAAAAGTTACGAGGTGAACCACCCCTGCATTTATCTCTTTCTCACCCCACATTAAAGAGGGGTGATTATAATGGAATGGAAGGGGTTTTATTTCCATAAAAACATTAACATAAAGTTCATATGTTTTCATATTTTTGAGAAATAGCAACCTTAAGGGGGTGAACTACCCCTTATTTGCATTTTTTTATTGCCGTTGCCTTTTCCCTGTTTTATATGTTTTTGTGGATTCAAAATATCACAACAGCTCCGAATCAACGTTTTCTCATATTGCAAAATTAATACAACACCCTGACAGGCTGAATCACCCCCTCTCGATTTTCTTCTTTATTCGCAATTTAAAAATTTCTCCATCTATTTTGTTCAATCTGCTTCCCCTTCATTGACGTTACGAATTTAATGGGTTTAAGCATGTATGCATATTTGTGTTAACCTCAATCGGGACGGGGGGAGGGGGAGAGGGCTACTTCTTATTCACGATTCCAATTGTTATGTCTGAATAAGTTCCATAAATAGCGATTTGCCTCGCCTATGTACAAGCATATTTTTAATACAAGCTTAAACACATATTGACAATTGATCAAGAAGAATTAATCCAGAATTGTATACATTGTATACATTGTATGTATATTCAGAAATTTGAGCTAGTTTTTCTTTATAAGTACCACCTGTGTTCAGTTGATGTACCCAGCGTCGCAACTGGCGTGTGGATTTGACAGATTTGTATTTTTGCTTGACGGTTTCAACACTGTAATTCTTTTTTTACCAGATCTCCAGTATTCCACAGCTTTTCTTTTGTAATCATAGCTCAGCTCATCATCACTCGAACAAGCGTCGGAATCGATATCTTCATCATCTTTTTGCCATATGGTATCTTCAACAGCATTTGCTTCGTACTTTTAAAATGGTTCTTGAAAATCTAGAGTCTCTTCCCGTATCATCTCAATTCCATTGTAATATCGCATAGAATAAATTAAAAAATTTTCAAAATTTTCCTTCATCTCGAGTTTGTGCAATATTCATAGCATCAAATGTAGTCAGTAACAGTTTAATAACGTTGATTGAATTAACTTTAATGCTGGTAAAAATGTTACGCACAGCACTCCGAGAGCACAGAAAAGGAAACACAATTCGAAGCTCGCTTAAACATGTACTAATACAATGCGAATGGTAACCGTCTTTTAAAGTAAATATCAGAACAGAAAAGTATTCATTTATCTTGCAAAACCTGATCAAGAGACTCGGTAGAGTCTCGGGACAAGTACATTTGACAGCTCTGTCGTCTGCTGGCCCGAGGCTCGCCAGAGTTATATTATCTCTGAATAAAGTAAATTTCGGTGGTGGGGGTAAAAACTGAAAGTAATTTTCTCGAATTACGAAGCTCAGGAGACAGATGATGACTTGAAAATTGAACTGGAGACTAATTAAGAAAAAATCTTTCGATTGAGCTTTAAATCAGCACGATTGATGCCGTATTTGCTGAGAAAAAACTTTGCACAGGCTCAAAATTATGTAAAAATTCCAACACATCGAAGAATTTGACGTGTCTGTATATGTCACAATGAAAGGCCTCAGCGTGCCTATCAAGATTCTGATTGGTCACGAGTGTGGTCATTTCCCTGTGTTCCCAAACCGGTAAACCAGTGTGCACACGAGTGATGTTTTTGAACGTGCCCCTGTGACTACATTCCTCTGCACCCATACCACGGAAAGTTTAAATATTTAACCAGTGTGACGGTAGTTTTGACTTTTGACAGTGTAAAGTGCGAGTCATGTAAATCGCGTGTTTTTTAGATTGTGAAAAATCGTGATTCATAAATAGTTTAAATATATAAATAGTGCGAAAAAACGGTATTATATAAATATTGCGAAATGTGATAATAATATTTTTTAATATCTCGGAATTAATCATCAGCGAAATTAAAAAAGATAACCTCGCACCCGCTGGTGAAATCATTTTTGTTTCGGATTCCAGAAAAGGCAAATAGAAACAAACCTCACCACTCGTTGAAGTTATCATTTTTATTTTTCCGTATAAAATAATCCGAATAAAACCTTTAATTAGTGTGGCCGGAATAAGTGCTAGAAAATACAACGAACATAACCTTAAAAATCAGTGTTATACATTCTGAAAATGTGTGAACTCGCAAATAATGATGTTGAAGTTTCAATCTAGAACGCAACGATTTTTTTTTTTAATCATGTCACTTAAATTTTTCTTACAGATCAAAAGAATGTGTTTTTTTTCCAAAACTGAGTGTATGAAAATAGTTGTGACAAGATGTATCATGTGCTCATAAATAAAAACCTGTAAAAATATTAATTGTTGATGAAATACTTTAATTATAAAAATTTGACAAATAACTTTTGTCGTGAAATCATGATTTTCAATACTTTTCAGGTGCGGTCTACAAATAAACATAAAATTTCCAATATTCTGCAGGTTGTGCTCAGTTCCTTCGATTTTTCTTTTCGGCTTCAAGAAATTTACCAACATACGGAAGGCGCTGCGAGCTGTGAATTGGGCTGAGATTCTCTGCTTCGACAATTTGATCTAAAAAAACTGGTGAAACTTAAAGCAATGAAGCATTTGCTATTCCTTGCGGAAACAAGAGATGCCTTATTTCCTTTGCATACAAGGATCACCGCGTCGTTACTGCGAGCTGTGCTAAGTTCCTTCGCTCTTTCTTTTTGGCATCGCACTACATATTTTATATTGAACTGGGGTTTTACTGATTATGTCAGCGTAAATATTCAAGGATCATCTGTTATCACATTTCACAACCAGTCGAAGGATCAGAAATTCAGCAATAGTGTAATGGCATCGCTCGGTCAGGCTTGTGCAAAAGATATAAGTGGAAATAAAAGCATGAGAACACAATGTAAAAATTCAATATTCATTCAAGTTTTTAGTATGCATTGTGATATGATGTGTTAAAAAAAAAGTGTTCCACAAATATTTCTATACGGTTTCATTTTTGGCCTTTCGCTCATGTTTTTCTCATATTAGTGAAATGCACATTGCTGAGACGCACCAAATATATGTATCGAATTTCTCAATATACTGCAGGAAACGCGAGGTGTTAACTGAAATGAATTTCTGCGTTTTGTTTGAGCAAGCTGTACTAAGTTCGTTCGCTTTTTCTTTATAGCATCGCATTGCATATTTGATATTGAGCTAGGGTTTTACTGGTTATATCAGCGTAGATATTCAAGGATTATCTGTTATCATGTAAAAATTCTAGGATTCGGAGCTGTTCAGAAAAAAAGAAGTTAATCCTGGCCAAATATCCCCTCCCTGGGGAAAAAACCTTGGACAAGTATATTTGTTGACCCCTGTTTCCATTTGTTTTCACAGAAAAAACCTACCCAAAAAAGTACAAAATTTTTAAAAATTTGGCAAGATTGAAATAGGAAAAAGAAGATTGATTCTATAAAATAACTATACTCCAAATGACAAATAGAAATGAAAAACTTCACATATTTTATCGAGATCCCAAGAAAAAAAGCAACAATGCCCATCGTGAGTGTCTGGTAAAAAACAGAGTCTACAAGTAAATGATCAATTTGCGCATAAAAAAAATAATTACTTTACAAAAACAGAAATGGAAAAGCCAATGATTTACGTTCAGCACTAAAATTTATAATATCAATAATAGGACAAGTATTTTATTGTCGCTTGAGGATGGAGTATTTAAAAAAAAGCAAAAATTAGTTGGTTATTGAAAAAAGTCACCAATGTACAAAAATAAAGATCGGTCAAAAGAACAGAGTCCAGAAAAAAAAAATCGGGATGAAAAAAAACTTGAAGAAAAAAATTTTAAACGAAAAAAATTAGATTGAAAAAAAAATTTCGGCCGAAATACTTGGCGAGTTTTTTTGCTTAGCTTGGATCACGTAATGTATTTCACGTAATGTTGTATGGTGACTTTTTTCAATAACCAACTAATTTTTGCTTTTTTTTAAATACTCCATCCTCAAGCGACAATAAAATACTTGTCCTATTATCGATATTATAAATTTTAGTGCTGAACGTAAATCATTGGTTTTTCCATTTCTGTTTTTGTAAAGTAATTATTTTTTTTATGCGCAAATTGATCATTTACTTGTAGACTCTGTTTTTTACCAGACACTCACGATGGGCATTGTTGTTTTTTTTCTTGGGATCTCGATAAAATATGTGAAGTTTTTCATTTCTATTTGTCATTTGGAGTATAGTTATTTTATAGAAACAATCTTCTTTTTCCTATCTCAATCTTGCCAAATTTTTACAAATTTTGTACTTTTTTGAGTAGTTTTTTTCTGTGAAAACAAATGGAAACAGGGGTCAACAAATGTACTTGTCCAAGGTTTTTTCCCCGAGGAGGGGATTTTTGGCCAGGATAACGCTTTTATCTAATATAACCACACTTGAGCGCTTTGAAAGGCGATGACTAATATTCGTCATATAATTCGTCACTAATACCCCGGGTATTAGAATACCAAGAACATCTGGTGATCATGACTACTTAATAACATTCTAATCTAGTGCAAACACAGTGATTACACATTTACGCCTCTATTTTTTTTTTATATCGCGGGTATTAGAATGCCAAAAATATCGGGTGATCATGACCACTTGATAGCATTCTTATCTAGTATAAACACCGTGATCACATCTCTACGCCTCTATGTTTTTTTTAAGTTTAATAAAAGTGCCTTGTAGGGACACTAATTGTAGATCAGCACAATACCTATTAGTTTACGGATAGATTACAATTTTCCTATTATCATCAGAATAGTAGTAGTGGTAGCTCCCTGCCTCCTCCCTCCCCGTCTCTATTCCTTAAAACAATTAAATACGTAACGTCGATGAAGGGGAAGCAGATTGAACAAAATAGACGGAGAAAGTTTACATCGCGAATAAAGAGGAAAATCGAGAAGGGGTGGTTCATCCTGTCAGGGTGTTGTATTAATTTCGCAACATGAGAAAACGTTGATTCGGAGCTGTTGTGATATTTTGAATCCACAAAAACATATAAAACAGGGAAAAGGCAACGGCAATAGGAAAATTCAAATAAGGGGTAGTTCACCCCCCTAACGGCAGAAACCAGTTTAGGAGGCCGAAATTTTGGTGCTTTTCGTGAATTTTTTTAACAGGGAAGATTAATCAGAATTTGTTTAAACTTGGAGGATATTTTATTCATATTTTGAAGTACACTTTGTAATTTTTTCAAGTCATTTCTGCCGAAAATAGTGGAGTTAGAAGCTGCTGTCTATGGACGATCGCCATCCGAGTTTTTTGCTGGCGGACATTCCTGAAGTCACAATTTTTATCTGTAATCGTTACAATTTTCTTTTTTCATTAACAACATATTTCCTAAGAATATGAACCTAATTGTGATCAAAAAAGTTGAAAATTGCATGTTTTTGAGGTGTTCGAACACAATGTCATGCTTTTATACCATGTTTTTTCACCTTTTTTGCATTAAAAAAAATATTTTTAATAATAATATCATCCCAGAGTTAGGTTCATATAGATTGTAATTGAATAAAGAATATTCACACAACTTTTCAGAACGATTGATTCATAACTTTTTGAGCTAGAATACCCACCGGTTGAAAAAAGTCATCCGTGGACAGCAGCTTCTAACTCCACTATTTTCGGCGGAAATGACTTGAAAAAATTACAAAGTGTACTTCAAAACATGAGTAAAATATCCTCCAAGTTTAAACAAATTCTGATTATTCCTTCCCTGTTAGAAAAGATTCACGAAAAACACAAAAATTTCGGCCTCCTAAACTGGTTTTTCCCGTTAAGGCTCCTATTTTTCAAAAATACGAAAACATATGAAATTTATTTTGATGTTTTTATGGAAATAGAACCCCTTCCATTCCATTATAATCACCCCTCTTTAATGTGGGGTGAGAAACAAATAAATGCAGGGGTGGTTCACCTCGTAACTTTTTTTTTTCGTTCGCGTGGTAGACTTTTCATCGCTTTGGATAAGAAACATTTTGGTTTTTGTTTTATCGAAATCAGTTGAGTGCTTGTTGGTGAAACTGCAAAACCACCCCTTGACATGTCTTATTTTGAAGGATGGTTTCACCCCTTAAAACCGTTTTTCCGCTGATAAAAAAAATGCGTGTCTCTTAGTTTCGAATGCTCTTTCACATACAGGAGTTTCAAGAAAATCGGAGGCGGACACCAAAGTAGTGTTCCTTATTAGTTGCTCACCAGTCACACGCAACGATGACGGTACTTGCACATTCATTAGAGGGGAGATGCGGGCTAAATGAGACACGTCAGAATGAGAATTAGATTTTTTTCGTCACTCACAAACTGTAATATGATATAAGAACATAACCAACACGCACGCTCCAAATGTATTACTTATTTATCAATACGTACTGATTATTATATGTATGCCATAAAAGATATGATTGTTATTAATTAAATAAAATAATTGAGGAAAAGTGTTTTTACTCATTTTAACATAACTTTTGATGGACAAAAAACAAAAGAATATTACTAGATGACACAGTTTCATGCATTTAGATATGTGTCATATGACCAATGAGGTTGCGCTCTTCATTTGAAATTTTTTTCGTATAGGAATTCTTTTTCGTACGTAATTTTTATTCTTATTCTTGTTGTATAGAACAAGTGTACTGTAGAACAACTGTATTTTCTATTGACTGAAAGATTTTTTATTAGAGGTTAATAGGTTTTAATGTATTTGACTATTAATGCTTTTATAGCTTTAATTTATTTAAAGACTTTTTGTGAAGTTTAGACTTAATTTTTGGCCAGGTTTGAATTAGCATCACTTATGAGATTATGAATTGATCGATAAATTTTTGTGAGGCTCTCTTATAACTTTATGTGCGTTTCTAATTTATTGAGGAAATTTTTGTGGGGTTCTCCTATAACTTTTTGAGAAATTACATGTGCATGAGAGAATATTTGCACACTTGGATTTTTTGGGGGAAATCTCTTTTATGACTTTTTATGCCCACACGGAAAAAATTTATATTGAAATGTAGGTAATTATATTTGATTACTAGAGTTTAGATTATATTGACTTCACATTATATTATATTGTGAATTACATACTACATCATATCGGTTATTATAATCGAATATAATTCGATGACATTGTAGATTATTAAATAAAAAACATTTCAAATAAGATTATAAATTGTAAGCTGAAATACAATTCTTTTCAATTGGGAAGATATTATTTCATAATAACTATAATATAATATAATTTCATAATATGATTTACTAAAATCGAGTATATTTTTGAATTGCATCGTAGGTGATAACTTAAAAAATATTTTGACTTTAATTATACAATGTAAGCTAAAATACAATTCTTTTTTGTTTAGTTGTCTGCAAAGAATTTTGCGTGCATTCGGTATGAGAAAAATATATAACCAGAAAATAGACTTTATCCATAATGTATATGCACATTATATTATATCATACGTTGAATAACATACTAAATTATAGGAGTGTCTATAGTCAAGTATATTTTTCAATAAATCGCATCGGTCGGATATAAATTTTCAAAAACTTCGAAAATAATTATAAAATATAACTCGGCCGGACATCTGACTCCCGCGGTACGGCGCAACGCTAAAATCTTTCTCATAAGCGACGTATAGTTGCTATGAGCATGTGAGTCGCTTGTATAAAATATTTCTGTCAGAAATAAGAAATCGTTTCATAAGATTAAAAATGGTTTCAGCGACAGTTTGGAGCGACTGAATAATAAATTTAAAACTGCTTCAACTCTAAGTCTGGCAACTCTTTAAGTGGCAAAATAACTGTTTTTGTTGAAAGAGTGTAGGAAACGCTCCTAGGCCATATCTTCCCAAAAATTTTGCCATACTTTTTTTTATGAAGGTAGGCATACAAACTTTTCATTATGAAGGAATGTATTTTCACTTATATCAAAAACAATATATTCTCTCTCATTCAAAATCAAGAGGCGCGGTAGCGGCTCGATGCTAAGTATTAAAAAAGAAAGCTTGTGTGAGCCCTGCCGCACTCTTATATACGTGAATATGACGGTTTTCAGACTTTCCATATTTTTCAAACTGCTCTCACGAGATGGAACGGTTTGAGTAAAAAATCTGAATGTAGGGGACGATTTTTTTTCGATTTTTCTCTTTCCATTTGTCTTTGTTGTAAGTTGATCCGTCCATCCAATCTCGAGATATGATAAGTTTATGATTTAAAATCGAATGTTTGGGGAACTTCTGTCCCTTGGAGTCGGAAAGACATAAGAAGTGTTTGTTTACATTTGGACATACGTCCTTTGCGAGACTGGTAGACATTTGTCTGCCCTGCAGTCGCCCAGTCCAGTGAATGAGGCTATCCCCACTTATTGCGCGCCACTGACAAAGGGGCATTCCCTACTCGTCATCACCGATTTCGCTCAAATTTATAGGACATACAGGGCTTGGCTGGAAATGAAAGTACCCGAAGTGGGAACTCCAGATGGCCAAGCGTTTAGAAAATAAAAATATTGACGCAGCTCTCGCACGGTATAAGCCATTTACGTTAACATCTTTGCCAAGCAGCGGTTGGCGTAGCGGTAAGAGCTGGGACTGGTAATTCGATGGTCGTGGGTTCGACTCCCCGTGTGGAGACTTTTTTTTCTATCTTTTTCTCAATTTTTATATTATTCATTTTCCAATTAAGCGAAGAGGTGAATAATTTATTTTATTTATTTATTTATACGCAAAAGGCATATAGGACGTCATTTTTTAATGAGCGCATAATCGTAGAAAATTTGGAGTTGCGAACTTTCCCGACGTGTTTAAACAGGAATTCTTCTTCTTTCTCCTTTATTGGCTATTTCCCCTCCGAGCTCTTACCGCTACGCCAACCGCTGCTTGGCAAACTTACTAAAATGGCTTATAAGCCATTTTAGTAAGTTTGCCAAGCAGCGGTTGGCACCGGTGCGAGAGTCGCGTCAACATTTTTATTTTCTAAACGCTTGGCCATCTGAAATTCCCACTTCGGGTACTTTCATTTCTAGCCAAGCCCTGCATGTATTATAAACTTTAGCGAAATCGGTAATGAAGAGTAGGAAATGCCCCCTTGTCAGTTAAAAATGGATACATGATCGAATTTCGAATGCTGTATAGAGACTATATCGGGACTATAAATGCATTGTAAAATATTTCTTTAAGAAGTGTTCAAATGAATTCAAACTTCGTAATTAACGATCAAAACTTATATAAAAATATGAGATTACTTAAAATGTACAGTAGTTCTGAGAAGATACGATGCATAAAAGAACCACGAACAAAAAAGAACTAAATTAAAAAAAAAATTCATAATAAAAGAATGGTTCAAAAAATATTATATCGAAATGAACATGCCACCAGTAATAAAATGCGCTAAAAGTTTTCAATATATAGTATAAAATTCTACTATTTACACTTGGTCATATACTATTTGCACCTGAATTTTATACTATATCCAAACCTCAGGTGGTTCAAACCTAGGGTGGTTATGATCTAAAAAACGGCAATCTGGCGCGAAGCGCCCGGTTGCCCCAACCATCAAATTCAACTATTCAAACCCGAATTTTATACCATTTGCACTTGGTCATATACTATTTAAACTTGGTCAAAATACTTTAAGACACTTTTCTCTTTAAGAATTTTAAATTAGGACACTTTTCTCCCGAAGAATTTCAAATTAAGACACTTTGATTTCGAATGCACCGTTGATCCTACATAAATATATACTATACACATGAGGGTGGTTCAAAAAAAATCGATATTTTTTTTTTCGCGGGCCTCAACGGAAATTGTTAGTACATTATGAAAAACTAATTTTTGCAAAATTTAAGTGGTCTAAAAAATTTTTTAGATAGTGCTCAAGCGACTTTTTGGTATTTTAAAATACTTTTTGTTGATAATTTCGGCATGAAAATTCTTTTGTTTATTCTCATAGCAGGACGTGTCAGTGCTTGATGAAAGTGTTATTCGTTCAAAATTTGGACGCTCTGTAAAAATGTTAACAGCTGTCACAAATAATTTTTTCGCATTTTTTTTTTCAATTTTCGGCTAAAAATCACGAAACAATCGAATCTTTCACTACATTAGTTAATTTTTTGTTTTCTCTCATAATAAGAGGTATAAGTATTTGATGAAAACATAATTTTCTTCAAGCATTAATGCTCCAAAAAGTTTTTTCAATCAGCTCAATCGATTGCTTTCCATTTTCTTGTGTATTCAATTAAAAATCATGATAAATGATAACAGAATGATTTCGAGATATGCGTTAAAAAATATGTATTCTAGTATGTGGCATAAAAGAATTGAAAAACTTAATTCAGCATCCCACTAAACGGCTTTACATGAATTGCTATTTGCAGAACGCTGTTACAAAAAATATACCCCAATGCCAGAAACTCTATAATCATTTCTTGGATGAAATTCCTAGTAGAATAGAGAAAAAAATAACGTCATAATAATTTATTCTTTTATGAATTACAAAACATTAATTTTGCTGAAATACGACGTACGATTCTTCTTACCATCCTATTTTGAAGATTTGAGCCACTTGTTATAGGCCAGCAAACCTGGACAACGTTTCGCAAACAAGCTCACATTTTTTATTTCAGTACATTCTAGACAATTAAAAATCTTGGTAAAATTGGTAATAAAATGAAATTGGTAATAAAAATAAGTCAAATTAATTGGTTAAGAGCAACTATTTTTCAACTGCATCTTCGAAGTAAGCACGTAAGTTTGTAGATACTCGTATGCTGTTATCTGGAATACGTGTTTTCAAACACATCTTTTGAAATTGTTCTATTTATTATTATCTTTCGACATGCTTTTTAGCTAGAAGTACAAGAAAATAAGAATCCGCTTAAATTAGCTTAAAAAATGTTTTGAAGTAAAAAGTTTTGAGAAAATAATCTCATCAAATATTTATGACTCTCGTTTTAATAGGAAACCAAAAATTGATTTTTGTAGTTAAAAATTTGATTATCTCGTCATTTTTATCGAAAAAATGAAAAAAAAAATGCGGAAAAATTACTTGAGGCAGCTGTTTAAATTTTTTAAGAGTGATCAAATTTTGTACAAATCACGTTTTCATCAAGCACTAACACTTTCCGCTATGAGAGCAGAATAAAAAAAATTTCATGTCGTGATTTTCAACAAAAAATAGAAAAAATATGGAAAAGTCGCTTGAGCACTATCTAAAAAATTTTTTAGACCATTCAAATTTTGCAAAAATTAGTTTTTCATAATGTACTAACAATTTCCGTTGAGGCCCGCGAAGAAAAAAAACATCGATTTTTTTTGAACCACCCTAATACACATATATATTGTAACAGAACGAAGTTCCTCATACAACGACGCGAACTATACCAATACTCCTCACGTAGCGAGACACACGCACACACACACGGGCGCTCCGCCTCTAGCGCAAACGATAGACCTATACTCTACGCCCAACGCCCGTATACACATGCTCAACGCTCAGCGTCGACGCACACACGATCGACGCTCGGTGTCGTCACGTGAGTGAGCGTCGAGAGAAACAGACGACCTGAAAATCTGGATCGATCTGGATCTCCCCTCTAAAATTGCTCTAACAAGACACCCGGGCAAGGTATAAGACACCACAGAACTACCTATTCTCTCATATCCTACCGAACGATCCAGTTCTCCATACCTCCGGCTAAGTATCAGCATTGCGTCTGACACTTAGTATCAGGATTCCTCAATTCCAAAGTGTGACGTGGTCATATTGCACGATTGCTGAGCATTGTCCTCTCCTGTTAGTATCACCGCGTATCGTACTAGCATTGCGTTTAGCGCATACAGGGTGTCCTAAAAAGATAGGATGTCCATGGTCGTATAGCACGATTGCGAACACCGACACTTTTTCCCAGGATACGGACTTTGCCATTTTGTAAATTGATAAAGAATCCGATTTTGTGTATTTTGTCCCCTGAGCATGCCCGGCTTACCAAAATCGACATAACTAAACACTTGTACTGACATAGCGTCCAGCGTAAGGGTGAGGTCTTGACGACATAACTTAGATTTCGGAGCGTCTAGAGGATAGTAATTCTCGAGTAAAGATACTCGTTAAAAACTAGACCTCGGCATTAACATTATCAACAACAACAAGTGAAAAACCGCCCGTTTTCGTAACGTACAGTTGCCGTAGGCGATTTACGTTCTTGTCCGCTACGGACCGGCGAAGTCCCAAAAATCTATTATTCTCGAACCAATTATTGAACTCTCACCCATCGTATGTGTTGCCTTCAGCAAACATATGTGATTTAAATAAATTTGGTCGCAAGAGACCGGCGAAGTCCCTGAAATAACGTGAACTTCTAAAATAAATAAATAAATAAAAGAGCGTGCATCCAGCCTTCTGCTGGTGAATTTTTTGCATTTTTGATTTTCATTTCAATTCCTTTTTTATATATTTTCAATTTAAATTCGTTATTACAAGCTGATGATAAAACTGTCCCAGTTGTAATAACCTATGAGCGGACATCTGAGGCTTTAAAATAAATAAATAAATAAATAAAAATTAATACTCCCCGTGAAACAGAGTCCAGTACACGAACTCGAAATAAAATAAAATTTAACTTATACAGGAAAACCCGAAACGTTACAATATATATGGTTAATATTATCCTGGATACGTCGTTCTTCGACAGCAAATTTTTGTTGCTGATCATTGAAGTCATGTTTAATTTTATCACGTTTTGCAGCATTTGCTTGATACATAGTCGCCACAGCCTTGAGTTTTTAATGACGCGTTATTTTTCGTATACCAACTCTCGAATCTCACTCGAATTGATATTTGTATGGTTTTTTTTTTTTTGCAACAACAAGATTTCACGAACCACTGACACTTCTGATCAATGCTGCCCAGTAAACCACGTGCTCTTCCGGTACTAATATGATCACAACGTACCTAATACAGGAGAATTGGATCTATCCATACGTGACGTACGATTGTGTAAGACATACAGAGTGTACAAGCTTTGTTAAAATTTTCTAACCGACAGCATCATATGAGAATTGGGTTTTACTGTCCGCCGCGGTCGAAACTTTTAACTCATACGTGTAGATACCTACAGAACTACCTTAAACTAAATCTAGTCAAGTTTTTCACTCTTTGTAGAAAACTGCCGAGAAATTTTGTATTTAATGATTAAATTTCCTGAAGAATCGCAACATTTTAAGACAAGGACATATTTTTATAAAAAATGGGAAATAAAAAAATCAAACTATCAGGAATTCATTGCACATAAACGGGATCAGTTGATTTTTCAGTGAACAGAAAGAATAAAACTTGAAAAATCATTGTGCAGTACTAGTAACGAGGGGATAACCTTTAATTTCTAAGATTCTTTTTGAACACATCGCTACATTTTGACGGAAATAAAGTGTAATTTCTTGTTTTATACATGAATATTAAAATTCTGTTATATACAAATGAAATTTTACAATACAGTCATTAAGAGTCGCGGTAGCGACTCGAGACAACTATATTTAAAAAAGCTATCCGCACGTGTCAAAGTCAAAGTTAAAGACGAACGGTCGTTACAAGATTCTTTTACTCCGAGCACCGCGTTTCCAATTGTTTTCGAATTATTTCGAAAATTGTTTCTTTAATATTTATTTTATCACACAATTTTGAAGGATGTTTCGAATTCACGTATTTTTTTATTTTTTTTTCTTTCGATCGTGACTAATTGAAACTCTGTAGCTTGAAGCATTTTAAAGATATTAATTTTTTATTTTTTCGTTGCATCAAAAAAATGATCATTTTTTTGACAGTTTTTTCGAACACATTTTGATGCTCATGTTTTTTCCGCAGTCGCTGTCTAGTGATACTAGTATTACTGGTAACATTCTGGTAATACTTGAATTGTCGTTCGCGGAGAAGGACAGCTGATTGCGATCTATTTTACAAAATAGTCAGATTATAGTAAGGCTCGTGGGTGCGACAGTTAATGGTGACTAGCCTCATCACATCAATTTTGATATTTAGTTAAAGTGATCGTGCGAGAGTCAAGTTTCATTTCATATGAATATACTTTCTTACCGACCGAACGATTTATGGGATTTTCGGACGGTAAAAACCCCGGTTGTCCTATTATGGATTATATTTCTAACTTTTCTCCTACATGGATTACATTTCGAGTAGATAATAAGAATCACTTTGCAGTTTTCTATATTTTTCTAAATATATGTTGTTTAGAAGTAAAATTGAAACATGAAAACAGCTATATCTCTCGCACTCATGGAAGTTCAGTCGGTATTTTACATTGCTTTAAACAAAAATCATTTTTATTGGAAAAAAATTAGCTTAACGTAGTTCGCTTATTTTTTATTACTAAATGTACACAATGCACTACGCATAACTGATAAACGTTGTCATAACCTTGCTATATACTTCGGTCGAAACTTTTTTTCCAACCAATTTTTTTTAGTCGGTAACTTTGTCAGCATAAATTTGGTTGTTTCGCCAATTCAAAAAGAGATTAAGTTTATGAAGAAAAATTCCAATAGAAATAAAATGCACCTGAAGTTTTGAAATGAAAAAAAACAATCAGAATGAAACAAACTCAAAATGGAAGCAAGTGGTGCGAAACAATTTTGAGCTAAAAAAAAAGAATTTCTTAAGTATTTCAACAATTTCTATTTTTTTACCAATTGCTCATAATATAAAATTCGTGATCTATAAATGTCATAAAAAAACTGGTATAGTACTTTGGCCGAAATTCTTTTTTTCCAATCGAACTTCTGGTCTCGATATTCTGTGCGCATACTTTTTTTTGTTTCGAAATATCGTTTCGTTTTCATTTCTTTTATTCAAAAACTTTCAGTGCATTTTGATGCTAGTGAAGTATTTTTTCGGTGTAATTATTTATGGAATATTTTTCGATACGAAATTTTTTTTTCCTAACAATTTTTTTTTTAATTCGACGTTTAATTTACATACATTTTTTTACTCCAAGAATTCTGTTTTATTTAGATTTTTTATTCAATTCGAAAACTTTTAGTGCATTTTATTTCTGTTGGTATGTATATTTTGTAATATTTTCGTAATTTAAGAAAGAAATTTTTTTTTTTTACGAAATTAAAGAAAGTTTAGTCCTTATTTGTTCACGATTCTTTTATGCATCGTATCTTCTCAGAACTACTGCAAGTCTTTAAGTAATCTAATAATTTTATAAATTGCTACGGTTAATTACGAAGTTTGAATTCACTTGAACACTTCTTAGAGAAATATTTCACAATGCATTTTTAGTCCCGATATAGTAGCGATACAGTAGCTCGAAATTCGATCATGTATCCATTTTTAGTCGAAATCAGAAAAAAAAAATAGCTTGAGTGACCTTTAAAATTTTTATTAAGGATCAAATTCCTAATAGAATCACTTTTTGATCAAATATTATTATATTTTGCTGCAATACCGAACAAAAATGCTGAATTTTTTGTATCACCCAATTTATCAATCAAATCATAATCTCACAAAAGATGCCAATTCAAACCTGCCCAAAAATTAAGTCTAAACTTCACAAAAAGTCATTAAATAAATTAAAACGATAAAAGCATTAATAGTCAAATACATTATTAATACCTATTAAAATCCAATAAAAAAACTTTCAACTATTTGAAAATACAGTTATTATACACAACAAGAATAAGAATAAAAAATAATGTGAAAAAATTTCGATACAAAAAAAAATTCAAACGAAAAGAATTAGATTTAAAAAAAATTTCGGCCTAAGTACTTGGTGAGTTTTTTCACTTATTTTACATAATATATCACTTATGGTTACAAACTCGCCAAGTGCTTCGGCCGAAATTTTCTTTTTAATCTAATTTTTTTAGTTTGAAATTTTTTTTGTATCGAAATTTTTTCTCATAATTATTTTTTATTCTTATTCTTGTTGTATAGAATAACTATATTTTCAAATAGTTGAAAGTTGTTTTATTGGATTTTAATAGGTTTTAATGTATTTGGCTATTAAGGCCTTACATACGTCCAGAATTTTCAAAAAATCGATTTTTTTTTACAGATTATTATTCTCTATAGTTTTAGGCGTATTTCTGTGTAAGTCGATTGTACAAATTCCCCATAGATCGAAAGTTATTATAGAAAACGTGACTGCCCAACGAGAGTCTGATGCGCGCAGGTAGATGTCTCGAGCGAAACGCACTTGAAACTTTAAATGCATTTTTCTCAAAACTACTTTTTCTGGCACGGTCTGCATGATAACTCATACAGTTTTTAATATTTTTTGATGCTTTTTTTTTAAATATACGAAATTATTTTCTCTATAGTCTGTCGAGTCGGATTTTGGATGTTGTGATTAAAAATTTTTATAAACATAATTAAAGTGTGACATTTATGACACAAAATGCATACTTTTTTTTAAACTGCCGTAAATTGCCAAAATTTTTTGAATTTCAAAAATCCGGCTCGACAGACTATAACTACAACTTTATTTTACAAGAATTTTTTTACGTTTTGCAGATCCGTCAGCATTTCAAGAAGAAATGATGCAGACCGTGGAGCAACTTTTTTTTCATAGTGCTTCGGGAAATGTGATTTTTTATGTTGTAATTTTTGAAAAAAAAAATGAAATAAATTTTTTTATAAAGTTTAAATACTAATAAACAATGTGTAAAAATTATTTTTATTAATTTCTATTGCTATCTCTTCTAAAAACAGTTTTTCTTTTAGCGCGTTTTAGGCGCTGCTGGACGTATGTAAGGCGTTAATGCTTTTATCGTTTTTATTTATTTAATGACTTTTTGTGAAGTTTAGTTTTAATTTTTGGGCAGATTTGAATTGGCATCTTTTGTGAGATTATAATTTGATTGGTAAATTTTTGTGAGGCTCATAACTTTTTGTAAGTTTCTAATTTATTGAGAAAATTTTTATGGGGTTCTCCTATCATTTTTTGAGAGATTTGATGCGAATCAGAGAATTTTTGCAAAGTTGGTTTTCTTGGGAGAAAATCTCTTTTATAACTTTTTGTGGAGGTTTTGTGACGAGAAGGGGATTTGTTACAGGTTTTATACCATGCACGCATGATAAAACTTTCCCTACATGAGTTTCATGCATAGTGGCGCGCCCCTAGTACATTTTACTGTGTGAATTGTAAAAAATATGCCTGGCATTTGGAATTTTAAACAGCCATATTCCATTATGTTACTATTCTCATTTCCCAACGATATATATTTTATTTAATACCAAAACACAGTGCGTTATAAATTGTTACTAGTCAGATTTCTCGCTTGTATCATTCGTAGAGTACATAAGTACGCTTATGTTCCGTGGTCATTTTTTCGACTCTCTCTTTCTCACTCTTTCTCGGCAAGGGAATCTCACCATAACGACTAATAACACGCGTGCGAGGGCGCGTACCTCATTCGCAATTAGTATTGGCATAGGCGTGTGTTAATCTCAGTAGGAGCTATGAGCTTGGAATATATACAGTGCCATCACTGCATGCAGTACACATTCTAGTTTCTACTGCTGCAACAAACCACAGTCACTCTCTGCTAAAGATAAAGGCGAAAGAAAGAAGAACAAAATGCAAAAGTAGTTGCGAGGATCTCGACGACAAGCTCAAGAGACACTATCGACGATTGAATGAATACCGCAACAGTGTAAAACTGCGATACATACCAGTTGAGCTTATAAAACCTGGCTGCGCTTTTATCCTATAATTGCACAGTAAATGAGAGCAAGTGCATGAGCGACTAATACACCGTAACGTATTTAAGTATGTATTTAAGCAAATGTATGTATATACTTTATATATATAAAGTTATATGCGAAGCATAATTTACTTGTCGATATTAATTATGCTCAACAGAGTCAATAAATCGATTTATCGCTCACGCGGACCACAGTACAGCCCGTGTATACACACGTACAAGAGAACAAGGCGAGAGAAAGAAATCCAAGTACGATAAAGAGACAGCCAAAGATGGAAGGCTAGATTGCTAGGACTTGCTTTTAATTCACCTAAGAATTGCACATTTGGTTATTCTAATCGTGAGTTATGATTTTTATATCCGTATATGGTTACAAGCTTCATTTTATGTTAATGCGTTTCCAATATGTGCAGGGTGTTCGAAAAGTATTTCTACGAAAATACGCTTCGGACAAAACAATATTTGCCATTAAAGTTTTATTGGTTCTAAAAATCTATCGAATAGCGGAAAATTTACAAGGATCTCCCTTGCGACCACCTTTGAACGGACGGCAATTTTGAATTTCAAACGGGGACCTCCTTTTTTATAATATACGCTGATTCTAAATATAAAAACAAGAAAATTTTATCCCAAACATTTTTTTCGAATCATCCATTTAAAGGAAGTTACAAGTGTTTAAAATTGTAGTTATAAGTGATAGCATGTTTTTGTACTACATAGCATATAAAAGTGTGCTCATTTTCTACAAAGAATTATCGAACATCTAAGGCTTTAATTTCTGAGTTCCTTTCTAGTACGCCTATCTGAATTCGGATTATTAAACATGACTAGTTTATCGAAAACCTTCCACACTACGCCCAAACGTACTCCTAGAAATCCGGTTATTAGCATATCTATTAGCATATCTAATCGGCAAAGGTCGTTCTTCGTACGACCTTTGCCGATCTTTCTATCCTTTCATTGTAAATAAAGATATTCGCTTACATTCAGTGCGCCATCCCATTTCAAGTATAAATTTGTCATTTCTGATTAGACAGAGATTCCAACCAACTTGAAACTGCTCCTATCAATTGATGAAAACCAATACGTCCGTAATTTATCGGATGTCCTTGTAGTAGATAGATTCATGATTAACTCGTTTGGCCACCTTTTTCATAGATTCTCTATCGCTTAGAATTCCTGATAAATGCTTGATTCGAAAAAAATGCATGGGTTAAAAGTTTCCTGTTTTCAAATATAGAATCAGAATATACAATCAAAACAAGGGATTCTTTTTCCAAACTTCAGTCACCGTTTTTTCTCCCAAAAAAGGCTACAGGAGCGGGCTGTTTTTACGGGATTTAATAAGCCCTTTTGGACCAATAAACTTTTATTTACTACACATACACATACACACACACACACACACACACACACACACACATATATATATATATATATATATATATATATATATATATACACACATGTGTAGGTACATTGGATAAAAGGTTATAAAAAGCATATATTATTAATTAGGAGTTCTCATAAAGGATAGTTTTTTTATTTAACGCAACGAATTATGCAGCAGCAATGAAAATACATAATCCATTTTGGATGTAAATAATTTATGCGAGAGTTAAGAACGCGGACAAGCTCAAAGGCAGAGAGATCTTTTTCTCCTCCCTCTGAGAGTACGAACCTGTGTCTAACGGAGGATGTCCGATAGCACGAGCGATGGAGATTGAAGGAGAGAAGATATTTTATGTATATACATATATAGATATATACATATGTATATATTTGTGCAGCAGAGCTGACGAAGAGATGAGAATTGATGAGCGTATATGCAAGAGACGATCCGGGCCTCCTCAAATCGTGAGGCGAAAGCGATCAACCTGATTGAGCGAAAATATCACGCACACTTTAGGGCCATATGCACAGATCCGAGAGTCGCGCCAGGCGACACCAATAGTACTTTTCGAAGAAGTATATCTCGCTGGGCGATTTTTTACGTCCACTAAGAAAAGAATTTAATTAAATCAAATAAAAATTGGCATTGGATTCAATGAAATCTGTTATTCAATAGTGCCATCAAAATGTACGATCGTTACAATTATATAAAATATTGAAAGATGTAGTGAATCCAACAACAATTTTTTTCTTTCATAATCAGATGTAGTTCTCCATATATTTATCTTTTTTAATACAATACAATGTTTTATCATAAGCAAAGTATCCATAATCGGTAGAACAACTCTGAGCATTAAATCAAACGTACAATGAATTATATAAAATAAAGATCTCCTTAGTGAGATAATTTAAGAAGTTTACATTAGCGTATACGTACTCAAATCATTCATCGACTTACATAGATCAAATAAATATGCAATTGATACTATAATTTCTGCCTTCAACAGGACCGCATAATTAAGAGAATAAATTGCTTCTCCAAACTAATGAAATAAAAGTGCAGCTACTAGAAAAGTTGGTTTAGTTAGTAAAATTAAATGAGCAGCCAAATAAATCGTGAATGTGCGTCTGTGAAACCAATATGCAATTGATTCGATAGATATTGAGATTGAAAGACTCGTGTATGTGCTCATATCATTTTTCGATTTACATAGATGAAATGACTATGCAGTTACTACTATACGTTTTGCATTTGATAGGACCGCATAATTAACAAATAAATTGCTTCTTCAAACTAATGAAATAAAAGTGCTGTTGATAGAAAAGTTGGTTCAGTTGGTAAGATTAAATGAGTAATCAGATGAATCGTGAATGTGAGTTCATCAAATCAATATCGTCACTAATGAACTTTAATTTCACTTGCATCAAAGTAGATATATATTTTCTGCGTTAGCAGAGATTCAATCCACCTACTTACGATTTTCCTATCTAATGTCTACTCGCCAACTGGAGACACTAACCACTACGCTATCAACTACATTGAAATTTCAAGAATCTTATTCTTATTATAAGCTGCATGTTTCTACCCACTAAGCTATATAAAATAAAATAATAAATTTAATAGAAACGTGTATCTCATAGTTTTCAAGGCCGTTGAATTGGACTCTACATTGAAGAAGATTATTTATTGAATTTGTGTAATTCAAAATGATTAAATGTAGATAGCCGATAATAATTTGAATAACATTTATAATTAAAGAATATTGTCATTAAAAATTGGACATTGTTGAATAGGTGGTAAATGTAACATGGCGGAATCATATCTGAAAAACTTTTACATAGCTCTTAAGAATATCAACGGACTGTATGTATAACATAACACTACAAAGTATAACGTCGGTTGCCGTTTAGAAACTTACATTGGCCCAGCATTGGCACAGAACCCACTGCCGTTGTGTGAATATACTTAAGGCGACTAGGCAGCGAAAATAGGCCGAAAATGGGATGTAATTGAAATCGCATTTGTGAAGAACCGAAACAACATAGATACATTTTCTTTTTTGCAACGTTTTTATTGGAGTTTTGGCTATTAAATTCAGTAGTTAAGGTTTCAAAAATATAAATATTTAAGGGAGATATATGGGCGGATAAAGAAGACCACGCGTCTCATGCACTGCTCCCTCATTGCCACGATTTCGAGTGGCCGATTGAAGTTCTCGACAATACCCAAACGCCATTCTCTTTAGGGAATATTCCTCCACAGATTGAACCAAATTTTTTTGAAAAAACAAAAAGTTTAAAAATGGCGACTAAAATTTGAAAAACATCAAAAAACGGATGGCATTTGTTGTAATAACAATAATAATAAATTGATTTTTTTACGGACGTCGGTTCATTTTGTAGAGTTGATACCTACATTTAAAAAAATATCAAAGCGACATCTTCGATCGTTCTTGAGTTATCGCGGCAAAACTAGTACAAAATGCTGTTTCGAGAAAAACGCGTCTCGCGCAGTACTACGGCAGTAGCGGAGTATTGGAATTTTATTGCTCTCCTGAGCTCAATTTTGCGAACTTTTCAGTTTTCTTTGCGCCGAAATGTTTAAAAGAGATTGTAGTAACAGAATACAAAAAAATAAAAAAAGTCGAGATTTTTTTATGCCTAGTCCCCTTAAACCGGCACGTTTCATTCACAGCAGATCGACTAGCTAAAAAAAAGATCGAGTATTTTTTATTAATTTATACAATGTGCTTAATTTAATTCAATGTATTTAATTCACTCATGGTTACAAACTCGCCAAGTACTTCGGCCGAAATTGTTTTTTTAATCTAATTTTTGTCTTTTGAAATTTTTTTTGTATCCGATTTTTTTTCATTCTTATTTTTTATTCTTGTTCTTTTTGTGTAGAACAACTGCACTGTAGCACATCCATATTTTTAATTAATTGAAAGATTTTTTATTAGAGGTTAATAGGCTTTAATGTATTTTACTATTAATGATTTATAGTTTTCATTTATGTTTGCAAAGTTCAGACTTAATTTTTGGTCAGATTTAAATTGGCATCTTTTGTGAGATTGTGATTTGATTGGTAAATTTTTGTGAGGCTCTCTTATAACTTTTTGTGAGTTTCTAATTTATTGAGAAAATTTTTGTGGGATTCTCCTATAATTTTTTGAGAGAATTCATGTGAATGAGAACATATTTGCAAGGTTGGTTTTTCTGGGAGGAAATCGCTTTTATAACTTTTTGTTAGGGTTCGCGTTCAGAAGGAGATTTTTTACCGGAACAACTATTTGGAGGGCGTAAATGTATACGTTAACTTGAAGTTTGAAAGTAACGGAAAATCGCCCAATCTCGAGTATAGATACTCGGCCCGTCTTGCCTTGGACGTTCAATACTATCTTTTTAATACTTGGCTTCAAGACGCTCCTGCGTCTCTAGATATATAATATGTTTTATCATTATGGTTTTATAGTTACAGAATAATTGGTAATTATATAGAATCATGGCTTCAGCCCAAAATTGGTCCAATTTTTTCCTAGTCATTGTTATGAATAAAAATTGATGTAGCATGTAATATTACGACGGGGAACCCTTCAAATGTGAAAAAAATGAATAAAAAAGTCTCAATAAAATATAATTAACCTTTTTTTGCGGACCCAGTTAAAAATTGGTCCAAACATTTTTCTAGCCATTGTTATGAATAAAAAATCATGTAACATGTAATATTAAGGGAGTGAGGAGCCTTCAAATGTGAAGAAATTTTAAAAAAATTTCATTCCAGGACTTAGAAAAGCGTGTAAATAGTACACGACCAAGTGTAAATTCAGATGTGAATAGTAGAATTTGATGTTTGGGTAATGGGGCGCCTCGCAACACTTTACCGTATTTTAAGTCACTACCACCCTAGGCTTAAACCACCATAGGTTTGAATTGTATATGGTTTTTACATGTATACAATTCAAACCTAGGGTGGTTATGACCTAAAAACCGGCAAAGAGGCGCGAAGTGTCCCGTTACTCAAACCATCAAATTCGACTATTCAAACCCGGTCATATACTATTCAAACCCGGTCATATACTATCCAAACACGGTCAAACACTAACACACATACTATGTGTGAGTTGTGTTCGTGTTGGATGTAGGATGCTGTGTGTGTGTGTGTGTGTGTGTGGGGGGGGGGGGGGGGGGGGGGGTGTTTTGCGAGTATGCCTGTAATGCAAGCAAAAGCGCAAAAATTCAAAATTTTATTGATTTTTGCGTTTTCAAGGCTTTTATTAACAATTGAAGGCTTATGTCTCCTTAATATTATATGTTATACCATTGCTGACTCCTGCCCAAAATGTATCATTTTGGACTGCAGCTACGATTATAATTACCTAATAATTACCTAATTAATAATTGGTATATAATTACCGAATAATTACATCAAAGCATTTCAATTCTTGCCTTAAGGCTTACTAGGCCATAAAAAACCCAACCAATTAAAAATAAACTCTCTCCCTTTTCTTCCATACCATCGTCAATATAGATTCATCATAGATTAACGTCCTTGCATCGTATACGCCTCCTGTAGCATTTTCTCTCTTTATTGGGGACGCACACAAATCGTCTTATCGGTGCTTCAATTTTTTTTGTTTAAAGAACGAACATCCTCGAAAAACTAACCTGCAACACATAAAATGACAATTACGTGAGACATAAGTGGAATGGGAACGGAAAAATATGATGATGTACACAAACGTATTCAAGCACGGTGGTTTTTTTTCCTAAAGTAACACCCCTTTAGCAACGATAGTGCGAGTTTGCTGCATGGAAATAGGCATAAAATGAAAAAGTGAAATGCCGTAAAAGAGTGGGGAATGCAGTAGGATGAGTGTAAGCTTACTGCTTGGAAATGGGCATGTAACGAGAAAGTGGAACGCTGCAAAGAAGTGAGAAATATTCTGGGGATAATGTGAGATCACTGCTTGCAAATAGACATTAAACGAAAAAGTGAAACACCGTAATGGGAAAAGGGATACAATGACGGGGCGGGTAAATAGAGACGTCAGGTTTTAATATTTGGTTTCGGTATCGTAACGTCATAAGTGATGCAATGTGAGAAGGGATGAGAGCAGTAAGTCAGCCCGTTCATATACGCTCAAATATCGAGGCAGGAAGGGAAGGGAAGGTAGCAAGTAGCATCTCCCTACTTTGCACGGACTGTATGGTACGCCGTTTCACCATTTTTAAGGATATCGTAGCGGTTCCGTATAGTCAATTGATCATATATAAAAAATTTTCCTTGAAAAACTACAAATTGACAGTATTATAGTGTATAAAATATTTTTTTTTTATACATTCATTACAAAACGACAGTAACCCTGATCAATGAGATAATATTTTAAGAAATTATATATTTTTAATCACTCAATCGAGCTACTCGTCGTCAGCTGTTAATAGTAGATGAATTTTTGAAGCAAAGTTTAGCAGCGCTGCACGTTCGCACTGTAAACATAAACCTTTCATAACCTCTTTTGATAGCGGAACAGTTCTCGTTTATCAATAAGCTTGTGTTCGAGATAACTTAAAATGTTGTGACCTTGGTAAAAAAAATCATTTGTACGCCCAGGACCACACATTTGGTGCATTCGATAATATTTCTGTTTCAGCGTAGTCTAATATAGGTTATATTACCGCTGTCACGAATGTGTAGCGTTGCCAGCTTACTGTAAGAATTTTTCAGCGCGATCCGATCGAACAACTATTCGAGTTTATTGAGGTTTTTCCAACTTTAGCTCAAAATTTTGCAAGAACTAATTCGGTAACTCGTTTTTTTTATGTTACGAGATCAATCTTTAATGATTGATTTATAACTGAGAATGAAAACTTTATGGCTATGTAATAATTAAATATATGTAATATACGATCGGAATAAAATACGAAGAGTTACGTCATAAAACACCGGGTTAAAGTTACAAATTTTGGAATTTAATTTCTCACTTGAATTATCGGTAAAGTATTCCCAATTATTTTCTGAAGAAAATAGTGAGTTCAATCGAGAACATGTTTCAAATATGATATCTTGTCTAATACTCGATCTTTCGCTACGACCTCCTTAAGCGAAGTGATTACATCTATAAATCAATTACAATATCTGATTTAAATTGAAACCAATAGAATTGAAAAATAATTTACTTTTTATTATTTGATATTTATTATTGATTTTATTAACTTCTATATTCGTAAAAATTGCAAAATCAAGAATTCACCGAGCTACAAAATAATTTAGTGAATTAATATTGTGTTACGACATAACGCGAATTGACAATTGAAAACAATATCATGACGGAATAAGATTTCGGTTAATTAAGAAAATCGTAGCGGTTCCTTGTGGTCAATTGACGGTAAATAAAAAAAGATTTTGAAAAAATTACGAATAGACCCTATTATGGGTTATAAAATATTTTTTTAAATACATTATTAAAAAAATAACAATAACCGGAGTCAATAAGATAATAGCATTAAAAAAACTACATATTTTTGATCGCTCAAGTGACCTACTCGTTGTCAGTCGTTTACGGGGAATAAAATTTCGAGGGAAGTGTGGCAATACTGCATACTCGTGCTGTCAACTTAACCTTCAGATCCTGTTTTGACAGCAGTGAATTAACATGTTTTTTTTTTCATGGATATACTGTAACGACTTTTCCCGTAAGCCGAACAAAATGCCTCACTCTCGATAAACTCTGGACGACAGTCTAAGATAATTCTTAAACAAATTTTATTTGAAATTATCGAGAACAAGATTTTTAGGGTATCCCGGGCATAGCTGTAAATTCAAACCAAGACGGCAGAGGGGCGAGGTCGAGACGTTGTACAAAATAATTCACATTAAATTTGAGGACAAATCCGGAATCACAAAATTGAATTTATTAAAGAAAACAGTTTTAGAAAATTAGGATGGTTGGATGTCAAATTATTTCCGGAAAGAATTCGATAGTCGTTTTTACAAGTTACTTAATAATAAAACTGATAATCATAAAATTACTAATATAATTCTTTGTTAACTGTCATATAAATTCGATATAAAATGATCGAATTTATCGCCAGTTAATTACACAATTTTACATGCAAAATTCGGGAAGCCACGCCCCACGAATTTATTTTTCTCAAAAATATTGACTCACGATAATATTCGAGAAATAGAAAATTCTTAAACTAATGACTCTCGCTGAACGAAAAGATAGAATTCCTCTCGGCAAATCGAAATATTAAACAACGGAAAAATACGGCAGATTTTATACCGCGACTGAACGTTAACGGAATTTCCTTTCAAACACGAATGTACCCCGAAACAATATCGCTCTTTACATCGATAATTCGTCACATAAATTCCAATAAAATAGAGCTCTTTTTCGACACAAAAATACACAAAAATGAAAGCGAGACGACGGCTCACCGCTACGGTTTCAGGGATGCGAAATCCGGAAAAGGACCACAGATTTTCGACTCGATAATTCCGGTGATGTCGTATTCTTGAACGGGGTTGGCTACGGCTCGACAAGAAACATCAGGTCTCGTTGCTGTCCAAAACAAAAGTCTCCGATAAATTATGGAAGCGCGATTTCGCGGATTAAGGTCCTAATCCCCCACCTTTCGCCTGCTCATTGGAATCTCGAATGTTCCCGAAGATTTCGAATATGGAATTTGTCGAATTACTGAATTTCGACTGGACACGGCGCTAGTCAACGATGATGCCGAATTTTGCCGACGATCCCCGAGGCTGATGGACGCATCGTTCGAGTTTAGAGAGCTCCGGGTGGGAGCTTCGAGTTAGCGACCCTCGCTCTGATTTTCGTGATCCACCGACGATAATAAGAGACGACCTTGACACGGCCTATGCCTTCCCTCACCGACGATACAACGATACCGACGACCGGAATATTCTCGATGTTTTTTTCTCGCTCTTTCTCTCGAGGTCTCGTGACCGTCGCTCGCCCGTATAAAATAAAATAATCTAAAATAAAATTAATATTAGGAAACACGCTCGCATTTGACCAACAATCATTTTCTCGAGAGGAATTCTTCGTCGCTACCCGACGCTTCCTCCCGTGCCATGCCAATGTTTTACTTTTAGTGACGTGGACAAATTTACCACGTCACAATACATAGTTTTATACACGTCAGCAACCGTAGATTTATTATATTCGATAAATTTAGTATTTGAGTTTCAGCATAGGTTATCATATCTATGCTCCGTCTGTCACGTTATGCTGCTGTGTTATGTTACCGCTGTCTTGAATACACAACGTTGCCAGTTTATTACAAAAAGTTTTTGACGCGGATCTCTCGAACGACTGAACGAGGTTACAGTGAATTTTCAACTTTAACTTACAATTTTGCAATAATCAGTTCGGTAACGCGTTTTTTTTTACGCTATAATACCAGAAATTGATGATTAATTTATAGCTGAGAACCAAAACTTTATGGCTATCTAATCATCAAACGTATGTTATACATCATCGAAATAAAATCTGAAGGGTTACGTTGTAAGCCGCCGGATTGAAGTTATTACTTTTGGAATTTAATTTCTCACCGAAATTATCGATAGCGTTCTTAATTTTTTTCTGATGTCAATTGTGTATTTAAACTACAATATATTTTGAATATATTACTTTATCTAATAATCGACGTTTCACTACGATCTCCTTAAAATTCGTGGTAGTGAATGGACACAAGTACCTTTTCGTTCGAAAAAAATTTCAATTACCGCGAGTTTCGAGAGAGCAAGGACGGTGATCTAGCCGCACGAGGGCAGTTGTTTTTTTTTCTCTATTTATAAAAAGAACGGAATACTATAGTTACACGCATTACTGAGATCTCACTTATTTAACATCATTTGCGGCTTCTAGCAGCTTGTTTGTCATAGCCACGAAAAATTTTCGCACACCCTGCACATAGCGTTTTTGTGAAAACGTTCGACTAACGAAGTCGATGGCGCTATTAGTGGATTTTGACAGATGGACGACTTCGAACAAGGATGCATAGATGTGGCGGTTGAAACCGTCACACGGTACACACGTGTGAGTGTATGTTATTATGAGTTAGTTCAATTAGTACTTTCTGATAGGTGATAATAATGATTGATGGTGTCAAGCTCTTGTTAATGTAAAATACAATATTGTAAAATAAATATTGTAAAATATATTTTAATTTATATATATAATATATATATAATTTAATATATATTGTTTATTATTATTATTATTATTATAAATTATATTTTATTATATTATTATATTATTATAAATAATTTTAAAATATTATAAATATAATAAATAAATAATAAATAAATAAAAAAATAAAATATTATAAATATATTATTATACATAAAATATATATTATTATAAATTAATATATATTTAATATAAAATATAATTTAAAAAATATTGTAAAATAAAAATAAAAAAAAAGTAATGTAAAATAGAAAGTAAACTACAGTATTTTTGTTATAAAGAAGTGAGGTTATTGAATGACGAACACGTCCTTTTAATGTGCAATGAAAATTACCATTGGTTTCATTAAATGAAGTCAAAAGTGAAGTGAAGTCAAAAAGAAAAGTTATTTATGTATACTGCAGAATTGCCGGAAAAGTCTTAAGCCCGAGGCGTGTATCGTGACCGCCAAAAAACAGCATAAATGCTGTAATAAAAATTAAGACAAGTATACATTTACTCCCTCCAAACAGTTGTTCTGGTAACAAATCCCCTTGTCGACACAAAACCTCCACAAAAAGTTATAAAAGAGATTTTCTCCCAAGAAAACCAACCTTACAAAAATTCTCTCATTTACATCAAATCTCTCAAAAAATTATAGGAGAACTCCACAAAAATATTCTTCATAAATTAGAAACTCACAAAAAGTTATAAGAGAACCTCACAAAAATGTACCAATCAAATCATAATCTCACAAAACATGATATTTCAAACTCGACCAAAAATTAAGTCTAAACTTCACAAAAAGTCATTGAATAAATAAAAACTATAAAAGCATTAATAGTCAAATACTTTAAAACCGATTAACCTCTAATAAAACATCTTTCAATTAGTTGAAAATACGGTTGTTCGACAGCACAGTTGTTCTACAACAAGAATAAGAATAATAAATAAGTATGAAAAAAAATCCCGATACAAAAAAAACTCCGAACGAAGAAAATTAAATTGAAAAAAAAATTTTGGCCAAAGTACTTGGCGAGTTCGTGACCATGACAGTGTATGAACCGCAAAAAAACAGCATAAATGCTGTAAAAAAAGTTGAGACAAGTACATTTACTCCCCCTAAATAGTTGTTCGGGTGAAAAAACCCCTTCTCAACACAAAACTCCCATAAAAAGTTATAAGAGAGCCTCACAAAAAATTACCAATAAAATCTTAATGTCACTAAAGTTGCCAATTCAAACTTACCCAAAAATTAAGTCTAAACTTCACAAAAAGTCATTAAATAAATTAAAACTGTAAAAGCATTAATAGCCAAATACATTAGAACCTATTATCCTCTAATAAAAAATCTTTCGATTAATTGAAAATATAGTCGTACTACACAACAAGAATATGAATAAAAAATATTTCTGATACAAAAAAGAAATTCTAAACGTAAACAAAATTTCGGCCAAAGTACTTTGTGAGTCTGTAACCATGAATGATACATTGTGAGAATTAAACGATAAAATTCGCTAAGTACTTCGGCCGAAATTTTTTTTTCAATTAAATTTTTTCCGTTTGGATTTTTTTTTGTACCGGAATTATTTTTTATTCGTGTTCTTGTTGTGTAGTACGACTGTATTTTCAATTAATCGAAAGATTTTTTATTAGAGGTTAATAGGTTCGAATGTATTTGGCTATTAATGCTTTTATAGTTTTTATTTATTTAATATCTTTTTGTGAAGTTTAGACTTAATTTTTGGGCAGGTTTCAGTTGGGCACTTTAGTGAGATTAAACTATTATTGGTAATTTTTTTTGTGAGGCTCTCTTATATCTTTTTGTGGGAGTTTTGCGTTGAGAAGCGTGCGAGTTTTGCGTAAAAAAATACATTTTGGCAAAATGCTTCGATCAAGTACACAGAAATATTGTTTTTTAATTAACCTCACCGGGTTTTTGTTTCAGATGATCCAGTCATGAGTTCTGCTGCACACCGCACCGCAACTTTTTTTTTACCTTTGGGAGAGTTACTGTAACTCAATTATATATCAATATTTTTGCATAAAAAAATTACTAAAACTTCTTCAAATGTCCATTATTCGAACTACCAATTATGGCTCGTTGAATAATAAAACTAGTATTTTTAAAAAAATCTCAAAAAAAACGTTTTTTTGTTGAGCGTATACGCACAGAGTACTTGTCCGGCCCATAACTTTTTATTAAAATTGCTCATTCAAATAAAAATCAAATAAAAAGTTATGGCCCGGACAAGTACTCTGTGAGTATACGCTCAACGTACGGTGATGAACGTTCATCAAATTATTACAAATAAAACAAAACTGTGCTATCATGCACGGGCATAAATTAAAGTCTTTTTTTAACATTACAAAATCACGGGATCTTATGCGAAACTTCCTGTTCCTGCGTTTGTGTGTCGAGTTTTCGACTGGTTTCTGAATGTTTTTCATTGTTTTAGCCACTGCGCAGGCAATGTTGTTTCATTAGGTCATATAAGTAAATACTATTTGGCAACATTGGTCGCGCCATAGCCAAAACAAAAGTAGCTACTCGACTTAGGAGATCCCAGAAGCAATGCACCAACTGCATGCTCTACGTTGCCGGTGCGTCCATATTGATATCTTCTCAGTCACCAAAGAAATACTTGTCCTAGTACTGATATCATAAATTTTACTGCTGCACGTAACTTAGATGGTGACCTTTTTTCATTTTTTTTTTAGACTATTGATACTTCTTACATATCAATTATAAGTGGTATTTTTCTCATCTTGATTACGCTGATTTTTTAATGTTTTGATTCCTGTTTTGTTCTGTGGAAATAAATTCAAAGTAACATTTATTGTGAAGTCTGGTTTTTTGCCCAGATATTTCGTGATCTATATGGTTGGTTTCCTTCCGGGATATGAATGAATTAGTAAACATTTAAAAAAAAAAATTTTTTTTGGGCTTTTGGATTTTTTGTGACATTATAGGGAAACGAGGGACCGCCAATGTACTTGTCCAGGTTTTTTCCCCCGGGAGGGGATTTTTGCTCTTTATAATTCTATTCAACAAATGAATTAAAAATCCCAATAATGATGCTATTCTCAAAAAAATCTTTTAGGTACTTAACGCGGAGATTCCGAACAAAAAAGACAATATTCGTCTATTTTTAGATAAGAATACGAAAATATCTGAAAAGACTGATGATGATTAGGAGGTTTGGTAAAGAAGAACCGTAGTGGTGGAGACCACGTGCGGGCGCGAGAAAAGCCGCGGGCAAAGGTAACGCACGCGTGTGCGCTGCTCCTGCTGTTTTGACCGGTATAGCTTGTTCTGCTGATGTTTCTTCACGAGTCACGAAACGAAAGTAAGAGAAAGAGAAATCAAGAAAGTGGGTAGAATATGTGAGGGCTGGTAAGAGAGAAGAGAAAGGAATGAAAAGAACAAAGCAAAATATAGGAGAAGATGGAAAGCAGAGAAAAGAGTGAGAGGTTCAAGTTCTGACGGTGAGGAAAAGAAGAAGCGCAGAAGTCAACCAGCCCCCGGCGGACAAAATGATCAAAAGGCAAATTTCATACATTATTTTCACTTCAATGCTACTGCGCCACACTTTATGAGAGGGCCCGGATTTATTCGAACGATTGGGAGCACACCAAAAGCACGTGGTATGCCTTCTTTCTCTCACTCTTCGTTTTCTCTTTCTTCACCTTTTTGCCCGCGTACCAGTTCGATGCTTCACACCGGAAAGCTGAGAATCAAAGTGGGCAGTGAAAATAAAGGAAAGTTAATAGTCTTTGAAAAAGATAAAGATATCGAAAAAAGTACCTTAAGGCCTGCCGTTTGATCGTAAAAAAAGCTCACATTCTATTTAAAACTTTGAAGACGTACGTGATAAGCGATTGTATCAACAGTTCTCGCGAAACACTAAAAACTCACTATTTCGTACTTATGTGGTGTAACAAACGTGCGAGATGCTTAGTAATGTGAAACAATAATACTCGAAAGAGCTATATGACCTCTAATAAAAATTGGTCAAAGAACCGTGAGAAAAATTAAAAACTTAAGTACCGGTGTTGAAAATTTAACGCGAATCCAGTACGCGCTCCATTGTACCAGGCTTCGCAGTTAATGATAATGAGGGCCCTTGATATCTTAAGGCGTCTTCTCACTTTGGAAATTTAAAAAAATCGATTTTTTTTTTTTTTTAAATTTTGAAAGTACATATCTTCAAAAATGTCATCTCGAAATTTCATAAAGATCGGACGAGTCTAACTACATTTTTTGGCGACCGTTAGGTGACTACCTGAGAGTACCCGGCGATCCCTTTCACGCCGCTCGGACGGTCCCTGTATATCTGACTCTATACAATTGAATAGCCGTGTTCTTTTGTTAATGTAGTACCCCTTGCTTAGGTATATTCTGTTTTCGGGTCTATACTCATGTAATAAGACCTTAACACGTGCATTTTTCAAAAGAAAATCACTCGGCAACGATGCTAAACTGTTATTTCATCAGTCTAATTTGAAACTTCGTAACGGCAACATCTCTGCGCTCAGGATTGTTATAATGGATAAAAAGACTTCGCAACAAAGTGCCACGTGGCGACGTCCAAGTTCGAAATCTAAAAAAAGAAAATTTCGTGGAGTGCTTCCACACCAGTCTGAAGCAGATACGAGTCATGCTAGTGCGAGTGCAGCAAAATTAAAAAAATCGGACGATACAAGTTTCGATGTACACATCGATCCAACGGCTGGATATAGTATTATTCAGTTTTTTCTTGTTTTTTCTACATTACAACAATATGTGAAGTGTAAAGTTTGTAACAAAGATGTTTCTTTTACAAAGTACGGTCAGCGAGGACTCGGTTTCAAAATTTGTGTGACTTGTGATTGCGGAGAAAAATATATTAACTCATGCCCATTAATCTCAACTGGGTACGAAATCAATCGTCGTTTAGTGTACGTTATGCGTTTGATTGGTGTTGGATTGAGTGGTATCAATACGTTTTGTGGGCTCATGGAACTGGGACATGGAATCAATTCCACCGTTTATTATCAAATACTCAATTCGATCGCCATCGCAGTGCAAAGTGTGTTCGATATAGTGACGAGCAAGTCTGTCAAAGAAGAAAAACTGTTGAACGCTCAACACGGAGAACCCGAAGACGTTTTAACCGTTTCAGGTGACGGTTCCTGGCAGAAAAGAGGATTTTCTTCTCTTATTGGAATCGTGTCATTAATATATAAACACAGTAAAAAAATTGCAGACGTCGTTGTGAAGTCGAGTCACTGCAAAAGCTGTGAATCGAAAAAAGGTATGAAAGACACGATCGAATATGCACAGTGGTATGAAAAGCACAAACTAGTTTGTAGTGCTAATCATTCAGGTAGTTCTGGAAAAATGGAGGTTGACGGTATATGTGAGATGTTTTTGCGATCACTCGAAAAATTTGCTGTGCACTACGGTTTTTACATCGGTGATGGCGACACTAAAACTTTTAAAATATTGTTCGATACAGCACCGTATGGTGAAGACTTTGTGGTTAAGAAGTTGGAGTGCGTATTACACGTTGCGAAAAGAATTTTCAAGCGTGCTAAGGACGCTAAGAAAATTCTTACACAAAAGAGAAAAGCTGCAAAGAAAGACGCTGAAAAACCTTCACCAAAGAAAAAAGCAGCCAAGAAAGTTGTAGTAAAAAAAAAAAAGTTGTTATAAAAAAAGTTCCTGTCGTAAAAACCCAAGATTTAACAATAAAATTGATGAAAGAATTATCAACAAATTACTCATTGGCAATTCGAAGAAACCTGAATTCTGTCGAAGATATGCACAGGGAGATCTGGGCAGGATACTATCATAAAATTTCAACCGACAGCAACCCACAGCATACGTATTGTTCAGACTCATGGTGCAAGTACAAGAAAGCAGTGAAAAACAATCAGATAGAAACTTTTAAACATCCTCCTGCTCTAGCTGATGATGTTCAAGAGGTTTTGAAACCGATCTATGAAGAACTGACGAAGGACGAGTTACTGGAACGATGCCTCGGAGGAAATACCCAAAATAACAACGAGTGTTTCAACAGCTGTGTCTGGGCAATGGCGCCGAAACACGTTTTTACGGGAAGAAAAACCGTGGAAATTGCTTGCCAAACAGCGGCATGCATTTATAACGAAGGGCTACAACCTGTTTTAAAAATTTTGGAGGTGATGGGTGTCAAACTAGGCCCTATCGCCGTTCAATACGCCGAGAAACGCGACAGTGATCGCGTACGCGTAGGGAACCGCCGCAGCTCTAACGCTTCAAAAGAGACTAGGTCGAGACGAAGGGAAGCTACTTTGGACGAACACACCTTCTACGAAGAATCGGAAGGTCCATTGTATGGAGCAGGCATCGCTGATTAACCCGAGGTAAGGTTTTTTCATGATTTTTCTGCAACCAAAACTTTAAACGCAGTTATCTCAAAACAAGGTTTTTCGGTGCTTTGTTGATGAAATTTCGGAAACTATCCGGCCGATTGTCATGAAATTTGAATGACATATGCTTCATAGTTATGGCTATAGCGCATATCATCAGATTTTTTAAATTTTGATTTTAAGAATTTTTTTTTTACAAAAAACTGCAAAAAAATCGTGGTTTTTTTTTACTTTTTCGAAAAACGTGCGCCATTTTGTTATTTTCGCGAATATCAAAAATCTGATGATATGCGCTATAGCCACTGACATACTGAATCTAAAACAGTTTTATTTTTTTGTTTCAGACGACCCGTCTCGGAGATACCATCAACAAGCCACGACCATAACATT
The DNA here is from genome assembly GCA_963989365.1 of Rhimphoctona megacephalus. Lineage (NCBI taxonomy): Eukaryota > Metazoa > Arthropoda > Insecta > Hymenoptera > Ichneumonidae > Rhimphoctona > Rhimphoctona megacephalus. The sequence goes on along the minus strand of OZ022422.1, from coordinate 12,447,658 downwards.
TTTACACGGGTTTTTCAATGCTACTGATGTATTATAATAATTGTTTAAAAAAATAAAATAAAAATTTTTTCATGTACTTGAAAGATGTGTTTATTACATAGGATCCGTTTTATCCCATAATTTTAAGCAAAAATCCTCGAAAAAAAATCGCAAAAACAGCCTATTTTTGAGGCGCTTAAAGTGAGAAGATGCCTTAACGAGCAGGAGCTGTAATATTCATTATTTCATTCTATACATTAGGTACGAAACATATGTGTCATAGAGGAATCATCATACCGTTACAATTGTCGAAATGAATATGCTATAAATTATACACTGTGGCGTTCTGCCACTCTTTTTGCATAAAACTTTCAAATAAATAAATAAATAAATAAAGCGAAGAATGGTTTTGGCCAGACATTTGCAAACTTTAGCTATGTTTAACCAAGTTTTTTTTACTCATTTTCATGTACGTACGAGTATTACGCATTTCGAGATATGCGCCATTTCATACGTGAGCGACATCGGCGACAAACAGCAGGATGCTCGACCTAAACGTAGGGCGCAGGGATCTCGCACACTTCGATGACCCCACTCATTGATTACCGATACTTCCCCTAACCCGAGATTAATGCGGAAGGAACACACGAGAGGGCGAGCGAGGCTGTAGTATGACATAGGCGGATATTAGAGGCCACTTAATTAAACGAAAAATTGTTTTTGGTTAGGCGACACACACTTGTTTATTCTTTGTGTATTAAGCGCAATACTGTAGCGCATTTTTGGAAAGGTTGTACGAGAACTGTCCCTACGAGGACGCAATAAATTATTAGCGCTGTTTTACACGCAATTTAAGGATTTTATGAATCCCGAGTCGTCGTTATGTCGTTCCTATGACCTAACCACGTGCCGCAAATCCCGAGTCCCGGACAAGACGTAGCGATAGGACGGAAGGTCGAAGAAAATCGAGGCGTACGGAAAGGAAAAGAAAATTACAGGAAATCTAAGAGTACATCAAAATGGTAAGTTTGAACGCCTTAACAAATCTCGCTTAAAAGAGAGCCATTATCGAACATTTTGAAATTATGCTCCCGGGTTATGTGTCGATGACGGTCTCCCCGCCCTCGAATGTGCACCATTGCGAAAATAATCAAGCGTGTTCTAATAAGTCATGTACAACTTGTGCGCGAATACGTTATTTTTGTTTTCTTCAAATACTACACATTTTGCCACAACACATACAAGACGTCGATGAAACGGACGTGATGATTGCAGAGTTTTGTAAAAAAAAAAAGTAAAGAAGAAGCCCACGATTCGCCATTTCAGTGGAATGAAGACGTCGATGAACGAACGACGGACAAAGTTCCTGACTATCAATAAGCGTGGAAAAAAGTGTACACATATAAATGCTAACTTTGCGATACGCACATACGTAGGGTAGGGTGGGACTAGTTTGGCAACTTTTCACTTATTCGATCTTTCGCTTTAACAGTGCAGCTGACTTCTTTCATACTTATATCGTTAAATAAGTAATTTATCTTGTTCAAAACGTCTTCAGAAAAAAAGTTATTTTAAATCGATTTGACGCAGTTTTGTCACACATATAAGAAAGGTCCGAGCTGCTTAATCTACCCCATGAGTAAGGTAAGTTGGACAAGGTTATGGGGTAAGTTGAGCGAGGCCATCGGGTAAGTTTCCACGTTGCTTACCATCAATGAAAACTTCGTGAAATTTTTTTACCAATGAAATGTAATTCCCGCCCAACACGAATGGAATAAATTTAAAATTTTCCATAGGTGTAAGACGAGAATCGAACCTGGGACTCGTGGGGTGCGTCCAAGTCCTTATACACTGGACAACTCCTCTCCTCCGTTTTTTTTTATATTCACACCCAAAAATGATACAGCAAACAAAGAAATACAATGGTTTATAATGAAAAATTTAGTAGGGTGAGTTAAGCGATCACTGCTCAACTAACTCCGACCTGACTTTTGAAAAGAGAACGTGGGTCACGGTAAAACAGTTGAACCTTGGACTACAAATTTATTGAAAATCAAAGATACAGTTGCCATTCAAAATATTAACACTCGCAGACTCGTAGATGGAACGTTCCCTTCGAGTTCAGGAGGAAAATTATGAAGAACGTATTTTTCACTTTTCTCTCCGAAAAAAAAAAAAAAAAAAAAAAACAAAGTGGCAAGGCATCTCGCTCGATTTGAGCTCGTCAACGGACGGTCGCGCGATAAGTTCCTCTTCCTTGACCCTCTAATTCCACCATTTGATGTATTGTCGTATGACGCATAGTTTTTGACATATATCAATTGCCCAAATTGCCCCTATGCTTAACTAGCTCCATCCTATATTGACGCAAACGGAATATGCAGCGCTCAAGTTGAAAGTTGTTTTGATGATGAAAGATAATCCCGAAGGCCAAAGAACTGTGTAAGCCGTCCGCGTAACTCGATGCGAAAAGAAACGGTATGTTATGAGCAAAAGAAGAGAAAAGAGACAGAAGAAGGGTCACCCAAGCTGTAACGTCCAAATAATGTGCAGGCTCATAATTAATTTACTATCGAACGTATGAAAACAACTGCGCTTGCTTAGAGTTTCAACGATCCCTTTATCACCGTCGGGTATATATATAATGAATATATCTTAAGAAATCGGGCTTCATATCAAGTGACGTATAACTCATTTTATATATAAATATCTCGTACACAAAAATGTTGATGATTGCTCTACCACCGGGTCTAATATTTCTGAGGAGCTTCGATATACCTCATCAATCTTCATCATTAATCACATTTTGTGACTAAGACTCATTGACAATTGCATTCCAAAGATAGGTTTTTTGTCTTTTTCGATCACTTGAAGATATCATGAATGGCAGAGAAAAAAATTCTAATGAATTCGATTTGCACTCGTTAGTGAGAAATCTCATTTGATAGAAACGAATCGTATTGAGATAACTGATCCGCCAGAATCTTTGTATTTTAATTCAATGATAATTAGTTTATAAATTCACTCCATTCAATTAAATTCATTAATTTAATCATTTATTTAATAATTAATAGTTGATTAATTTACTTTTTTTTCTATCATCAATTTCATCATCATTGTAGATTAGCAGCAGCATAAACGATGTGCTGCTAATCTATGCTATATATAATTCTGTGCTCGTTTCTAAAACGCATGTATAATAAAGCGGAAAGTTCGTCCAGAAGATTTATACACGATTGGTCAGTGAGCTTGTAGTCGCTGGAGCATAAAGACTCGAAGGGAGCAATGAAAAAAGAAAGATGAAATAAAGAAAAATTGTTAAGCGATGGCTTGAGGTACTACATGAAAGGAATAATTTTCCGAGGTTCTTTAAAACATCCGACGAACACGTGACGACTGAGTGACAATGCCTTTCGCCTTTTTACCCCTTGCTCGGTAAAGAGTCCTTACGGTTTTTGGGAAAAACCAGAGGGGTGGCAATCGTAAAAAAAGGAGGCCTTCGCGTGGGCTCAGGCCTCGGATGTTAAGCCGGACGATCGGGAACTTCAGTCTTGCTTCACGGGACAACCCCTCGGGATCTCCGACGCTAGCGATTTGGTTAAAGCCGAATTCTGTTAAATCAAATTACTACTATCGTTAAATAATTGTTAATCAGGGAAGCCTAAACTCTTTTGAATAAAAATACTTTCTGACTAAATAAATTATTTCCTACATACAGAAAGATAAAGGCGGAAAAGGCACACATTTGCACGGATAAAGCAAGGAATACTACAGAAATATTAGAGTAACGAATTTCCATAACCGATTCCGATGAATTTTTTATATGTTGTAACCCATCGAAAAATAAGAGATGCGTATTTTTTTATATCGACCCAAAAGCGGTTTTAAGGGGTGAAAGCAACCCTCAAAGTTGGGTATGTTTTATAGCTGGTACATTGTTTCATACAGAAGCACTCAACCGATCGAAACAAAACCAATTACAAAATGTTCCTCACGTCAAATAATCTATTTAACATGTCCAACTTCTTATGCACCCTTATTGCAGGGGGATGAACCTGATATTCATACATTTTTTGTATGAAAAAAAATTATCATCCGATTTCAATGAAACAAACACTATCTTGAAGAGCAAAAAATAATAAAGTTGACGTGTCTAGATTTTCCCCAGAAAGAAAAAATAAGGGGGAAAACACCCCTAAAATCCTAAATTCAATTTTAAGCGCCGAAATATTAAAAAAAAAAATTATGATTGTATTACCATTGTATGTTGACTTATATGCTAAAAAATATTTATTTCGCATACACATCAGCTGTTATCATAATTATATTAAGAATTGAATATTCTTACATTCTTTACTTTTATACTGAAGAGTTGGTGTTCGCTCTTTTATCAAATGTTTTGTAATGTTATTACCGCATAATACGGAGTACAATAAATGCGTAAACAATGCTATGATCATTACATATTTCTAATATGTAATGTAATTAAAATAATAATTAAAATTATTATTATATTTAAGTATAATTAAAACGCACATCCTGCGCAATTGAACCAACGACGAATTTATATATCATAAGACCTTTCAACAGTGTTCATGATAAATTTCTATTTTAGACTTTATTTATTCATTTATTTATAGAGAATTTATGAAAACGACAAACTTAAATATCAAGAGTCGCGGCAGCGATTCAACGCCAGAATGTAAACATAGCCGGCTCAAGCGTTGCCGCACTCTTATTTATATATAGTCATACTTGACTATATATTGTTTTCTTAGTAGGTATATATAGTTTTCTTGGTGATATCAGATTAAGCCGCCCACTTGGGATAACAAAGCTAAAGCTGACTTTATATTACTTCAGAACTTTAGTTGTTGTTCAACTGTTGATCTATCATTGTCGTATCAGCTATCGCGAGTAACGTATCGTTATTAATATGTCTATCAATCCAATGAACGTAATAAAACTCTTGCTTCTCACATTCGAGGTAATGCATATTCCTGACAGTCCTATTAACAGTAATAAAGTGGAATTAAAAAAATGTTTCAAAAGAAATTTGAAAGATTCTGACAGAATTGAATAATTTAGAAATTGTCGAAGATACGATATTAGATTTTCAAGAACCGTTTAGACATGTCATAGTAGAAGCTATATAAGATAATGATGTCGAATGAGGTCTTGGAAAAGCTCCATTAAGCCCTGAAACATGTACCGACGATGAGAAAGGTTTGATCTACGACTACAAATAAATAGCGGTCGAGTACTGGAGAAGTGCAAAAATGAAACAAAATAGGAAAATAGAAACAGTCCGACACCGTTTTAAACAAGTTAAGTCAGTGCGTCATTTAAGACGCTGGGCTCACCAGATAAATAATGGCGGAACTTACAAGGAGAAATTGTCGCGCATTTCTGAATATACAATCAATAATCTCAAAAGCGCTAAAGACGCAAGGCTCATTGTGCACGATGTCGATCTTCGAAGGTGGGCGTTACAGGCCCAAAAATTGATTGGACATGAAAATATGCGTTTCAGTGCTTCGCCAACATAGATAAAAAAAAAATTTTTAAGTGCATCAAATAACAAGTAGAAAAAATAATAAATTCGTAACAAGGAAGACCCTCGAATCAAAGAACATATTACAAAATGATGCTCATAAATTTGTCTTTGAAGTTAAATTGAATATTAAGGAATATGGCTTGAAAAATATTTATAAATCCGATCAAAATGGTTTCCAATTAGAAATATATTCGAGGTGAACTTTAACAGAAGAAAACACAAAACAAGTAGAGTGCCTTGTAGAATCCATTTCAGCGAAAACTCATAGTTACACCATTCAGCCAATAATATCAGCAGAAGGAAAATTGTTGTCATGTCTTTTCGTAATTTTAAAAGAGCCATCTGGACGGTTGGGGCCAATAGTGGAACAAACCATTTTTCAACCTCCGAATATCTTTATAAGTGTTTCGAAATCTGGCAAGGCAACATCAGGTATATTGGTATGTGATATTTCGATTATAAAAAATGGGTCTACCATTTATTTAACACGTATTCATTTATAGAACATTTTAAAGTATCGCTTCAAGAAGTTTTTTTCCCAAGCGTCGGTGAGAAAAGTGTCCCTTTAATAGACTCATGGAGTGGGCATTGCCCCAAAGCTGTCATCGAAGTTACATCACGTAATAAAGAAATTGTTACAATGATTATACCAAAAGGGACGACAGGGAACATTCAGCCACATGATGTCTTCGGATTTAGAATTTGGATAAATTATGACAGACATTTTTCAGACAGTGCCATGTTACTTGATTATGATATAAATTTGCATTTGAGAAATAATATAATCAAATTACAGTCTCTAGTACATAATCAATTATCATCCTCAAGGTATAAAAATTTATTTCGATATGCCTGGTTCAAAAGTAGGTACATTGAAGAACGACCTGAGCATTTTGAAAACCCCGTTGAATTCGCTTTTGGTATGTCATCCCAAACACAATGTGAAATTGAAGGCTGCACAAATATAGCTATAATAAGATGTCCATGATGTAAAAATCACTTTGTTTCAAACATTACTTCGAAGAATTTCATTACTGTTCAAAATATAATCAATAAATTTAGGAATAATAATTGAAATGAAAATATGAATTGAAATCTATTATTACTACTCGAAGATTCTGCCGTCTATGTTGTAATCAAACGAATTTTTGAATTATGTAATATTGTGTGGAATTAAAGATATATAAAATTTGGAAGCATTGATTACGTATGTATATCAGTAGGACCATCCGAAAATTGAAAATCGTGAAGCTTACGACCATAAAGGATTTAGGCGTATTCAATTTTTCAGATAATTTTAACAGCTGCTGTACATGCGAAATAAATATTTTTTAGCATATAAGTCGACATACAATGGTAATAAAACCATTTAAATTAAAAAAAAAAAAATATGTCGGTGCTTAAAATTAAATTTGAGATTTTAGGGTTGTTTTTCCCCTTAATTTTTTTTCTGGGGACAATCTAAAGACACGTCAACTTTATTTTTTTTTGCTCTTCAAAATAGTGTTCGTGTTATTAAAATCGGATGATAATTTTTTTCTATACAAAAAAATTATAAATATCGGGAGGTGGTTCACCCCTCTGCAATAAGGGTACATAAGAAATTGTTTATATTATATAGGTTATTTGACGTGAGGAACATTTTACAATTGGTTTTGTTTCGATTGGTTGAGTGCTTCTATATGAAACAATGTACCAGCTATAAAACATGCCCAACTTTGAGGGTTGATTTCACCCCTTAAAACCATTTTTGGGCCGATATAAAAAAATACATGTCTCTTATTTTTCGATGGGCTATAACATATTAAAAAATTATCGAAATCGGAGGGGGACACTAAAGTACCTTTCCTTGTTAGTTTTATTGCTCTTTCACATTTAGGTTAAAATTGTAATCAGCGATCCGACAATTTCTGATGGCTACTGAATTTTAAGGAACACTAGAAATTTTTGTAAGCCGCAAGTTGAACTTTGAATGTTCCCGGGATTGCCCTACAATCGATCTCTCGAATTTAATCGATCCCGAATAATTATTGTGGAAGAGAGGGGGCAATTCAGCACCGCCTCTCTTCCCAAGTCGAAAATCTAGCTCTCTTCGCCCTGGGACGTCTCACGAGGTGGATCGAAATCTTTTGGTGCTCTGGACTCAAAATCTAATCGGAGAAGCTGGCCAGCCTTCCAGACCTAGAGGTTCACACGAAAGCCCCATCCAAATTCACGGATGTAACTACGCTCCAGTCCCGGGGCAAGAGCCATCAACAAACCGAATATACGCTCGAGATAAGTTAAACGTTTCATGTAACTTGTAAAATCCTGTTAAACAAAAACGTTATGTGTGATGAATGTGTGTGAGGAGAGTGTGAGAAGATTAGAGTAATCGGGACAAGAAATTATTACGCGTTCGCTATATTATAGTTCTGATCAACTACCTATGTAATTATATATATATCTATCTATATATCTGTTAATAATTAACGCAAAACTGGACGAACATGAAACAAAACACTCCAGACATATAAAATAAACTTTACATTTTATAGTCAAGTCTACCATCTCGAATTTTTATATTTTGATCTTAAATTTTTCTAATCGGTGGCTGAAAAAACTTTTGAGTACTAAATTTTATCGCAATCACGTAACTTTCTGCATCTGAGTCTGCCATTTTGAATTTTCTAATTTTGAGGTCAGAGTCGTAGCCAGCGGCTCTAGGACCCTGTATTTGCTAAATTTCAGGTAAATCGGAGCTAATGACTGCGGCTAATTCTGTCATTCCGAAGTTCAGCGTCTCCCCCTTAATTAGTGACGTTATCGGACCAAATTTAAAATATGGTTAAGTACAGAGGTATGTGATACTCTTTCGGGAGCCACCAAAATTATCGTTCTATCATATATAGTTTTGAAAATCTGAGCCAAAAAATATACACTTGATGAAAGTGTGTTCATGTACGAAGAGAGTTATCAGAATTTATGTGAAAAAAAATTAGTATTATTGTATCATGTCCTATGCAAGTTTTAAGATAGTTCGGTAGAGTTGGGGTTCACGTGTGACCAAATATTTTTTTGCATGAAATCGAAAGAAGATAATTTTTTTTACGTTTTGGTGAAATTTAAACACTTTTTACCGTATAGTTGTTGAGATATTAGCTTTTAAAAATATATTGCCACCATAGGAGAACGCAGAAGATAGCACAGGTTAGAACTTTCAGTTCGAGAATACTCGAAAAATTTGTGGTGCAACCCACGAAAAAAAACTTATTGCTTTAATCTACGATATGTGAAGCATCATCTAGGAGAAATTGAATTGGATTCACCGTATAATAATTGAGAAATCGCGAATAAAATTGCACACAGCAGAATTCTGTCGGCTAGATTCGGACTTCTCTCTCTCTCTCTCTCTCTCTCTCTCTCGAAAGTCAGTGGACTATCAAGATGGCGGCTCATTTCCCACCGGTACAAAATGTCAATTAGACGAGTGCCTTTCTTAGTCACCAGGTCCTTCATTTCCAAGTTTTTTCTACTCATTGCATGTTTCTAGAGCTTCGAATGAACGTTTACATTGGTTCAATTGTTTTTCTTTAAGGAGGTCGTATCGATATTTATATGACATGATACGAAAAATACATTATATTTGATTATTCCAAGTTAATGTATTGAAATTTGGTGTGAATCTTCTTGAACAGCATTTAATTATGTGTGAAAAATTTGGAGAGGTTTCACCGCCTGGTAATCGAGATATTCATTGTTGAAAATGACAAGTTTAACATGGGCTCTTATGGAAGCTTTCAAAAAATTTGGAACTTCAACAATAAATATCTCAATTTTGAGACGATGAATCATCGGCATATTCCGCCAGAATTTTAATACTGTCTTAAGCTTTCTATTTACAAAATTTTATTGTGTAAAGTTGGAAAATAATTTTTACATGAGAAACGATAGAACCTCCTTAATAAAACTGCTCGAAAGAGCTCGTAATCAATTCATCGTGGGGCAAAATTTTCGAAATTATGTTTACATTCTCACTAATCCACGGATCTGTTACTACATGAGTCAGGCCAAGATCTTATTAAATTTGAATTGTCATTTAGATGATTGATAAAAGTATGCACGATTTGATCAATTTTATTTTCAATGAAAATTATTTTTTAAATCGATTTTGTAATTTAATCGTCCACTTACAAATTTGAAAAATGGACTACATTTGGACTCGGCCAAACTCTACCGAACTACCTTAATTTCTGACGTCGAAAAAGTTATTTTGTCGAGAATACACGTATATCGAACTCACCCGTGAAGTTGTATTTGAACATCTTGACCAAGGCAAGAGGCCATTTCTGCATAAGCTAACCGACTACGTCTCGCGTCGCGTCCCGTCCGTGGAAGAGGAGAATTATAAGGATTATCGTATGTCGTCGGGTAGCTGCTATCGCTCGCTCTTTCTCGCGAAGTAAGAAATTTTAATGCCTCAAATTATCCGGTGGTCCACCCCTAAGGCTGGCCACCCGTAATGATGCGTTTAGTGCCGGAGTTCATGTTTCTCGCTCTCTTTTTACTCTCACTCTTGAGGCTGCTGAGGCGCCACGAAACCCACACCATAATCGCGATCCTGTTATTCTACCTCCTACTCATGAACCTTTCCGACCCTTTTTCTTCCCCCCTCCAGGAAAAACAATACAAAAAATCTTTAAGAACGGAAAATAACGGGGAAGGAAAAAAATGTCGAGAGCTTGGTTTAATGAGCGTCTAATTTTCGTGAAAAAAAATCGCCGGGCTCCGTGTCATATATACTTGGAGGAGAGATATTTTGCGCTGGTCCCGAGAACAATTTTCTCGCGCGGCCAGCATCATCAGCAGAGAACTTCTTCCCCTCAATGGTTAGGATCGCCCCGATAGATTTTGCAAGAAAACCACTTTGCCAGGCATCTCTGCCAAAAAACCTATAGATCGATTATATACGTCTCTCTTTCGCCAACCGATATCAAATAAAATATTAAGGAGTATAACGGTCATAACCGTGCACGCGGGAAAAAAATACCAAAAAATATTTTTTCACCACAATCATTAAGGATAATAATCATTTAAAAAATGATATTAATGCCAAGATACAGACTGTTGCAATTTAATCTTACTCATTTCGTTTTTTATATATTCACTTGGAAAAATACATGTGCAGTATTTTGCATCACCGCTATCGCCGATCCATTACTTTGAGCGGAATATACACCTAAGCCAGGTGAAAACGGATCATTAAAGTTTTATTCGGGTTAGGAGCACTTAAAAATTTGAACGTATCGATTTTTGATTATTCGTATTTTCTGAAAGTTCAATACCTTAAGATCATTGTGTGAAAATTTCAAGTTGACCCAACGTATAGTTTCAGTGATATACAATATTTACCATAGGTCTATCAAAGTACTGAAAGGAGATAGCGAACAATAGCTAATAACCAGTCTTTACCAGTGTAACTACATAAAAGCTTAACCTTTCCGATATTTGTGAGGCATGTATATTGATCTATCGTGCTATTTTAAGGGGTTGTACTACCTTGGCACTCGGAAAAATAGGTATAAAATGATTTTTAAATATTTGACGCGATTATTAAATATATAAAATAATTTTTATTTTTCACAAATACATTATAGTATTATGAACAAATGAAAAAAAATGAATAAATATTTTTTTTTAAGGCGGAGATATGTCGTCTAGTAGAACCCTCTTTTGAAAATGATGGACAAAATATCTCGAGATCTACCCAACCGATTTTGATGAAATTTACACCACATATTCTTTATAATATTATCTAGGATAGAGCACAGGATTTTTTTGATTGGATGCTGCGTTAATTTTTCATTAATTTCTTAAACTGAAAATGTTGGTAAAAATAATTTTTTTTCAAACAGCTGTCATTTCTGCAAATTTTTTATTTTTATTTTTTCCTTATGCTACAGATCAGCATATCTTTCTGTACAAATTTTTTTTTTTATTATTCAGACGATTCTTGGCAGAGAAAAAAATGAAGCAAAAATATTGTTTGTAAAAAAAAGTACAAATAGAAAACTTGTTCAAAAAAACAAAAACTCCCGTCTGCGAAATAGTATACTGGAAAGACCGCAAAAATGAAACAAAAAAGTCAATAAAAAGCACACAATAAAAAATAAAACAACAAAAAACTAAAAAAGTTGAATGAAAACTGATAAAAAAGATTAAAATAATTCACTCGATAAGTGTAACTCTTTTACAATTTCATTTTCTTGATGTGTAAAGTCTACAAGAGATTAATGAAAAAAACTAATTATAGCAGCTAATATCGATTGATTAAAAAAAGTATGCAGCCAAAAATCATAATCGAGTTCAAGGGATGTCGGAAGACGTTTCCAATACCGTGAACCATACCGTGATGGGGGAGACGTAGTTTTTTAGTCAATTCATATTAGCTGCTATAATTATTTTTTTTATTATTCCCTTGTAGACTTTACAGATCAGAATTTTTTTTTTTATTCGTTTTTTATACTTTGTTCATAAAACGATAATGTATTCGTGAAAAATAAAAATTATTTTATATATTTAATAGCCACGTCAAAATTCTTTTTTATATTCAAACTTATATTTCCGAGCGTCAAGGTGGTGTAACCTCTTGAAGCAATGTCAGAACAGCCGCTGAGATGAGTAATTTAACACATGATATTTGTACAAAGTTACTACATATGTCTTTTATGTGTTTTCTCAAAAGAATGTTTTCAAAGTCGGTGACCACTATTTCTCGAAGATCACTGCACCGATCCAAATGAAATTAATACAGTATCTTCTACACATAAAAAGCTAATCGAAGGATTATAATTTTTAACCCTAGATTTCTTTTTATTCCAAGAAGCAAATGTTTTTTTTTTGCTTAAAAATCCGTAATTACACTTTCAGAGCCCACCATTTTGGTATTTTTTTCTTTTTTCTAAACCTTCGATTAAGCGCTAGATAAACTATTAAACTAACGATTTTTTTTTTGGTTTATCGATTTCAGATGAACCAGTCAATAGTGGTGGAGAGTGGCCACCGCAAAACACTGTTTTGAAAAGGTGGTCCGCTCCGATCAAAAATTGATATTTTCTAATAACCTTTTCATCAAGGGTTCTTATAATATTATATAATTACTTGGCACATTATCGAGCAAAAGAAAAACGTACAAATGGTAAAAAAAAATCACAAAAAAGCCTTTTTTGATCCTCTGACTGTCCCTAACTCCTTAAGCAACTAATGGAGTCATCGAATGAAAGTTTGTCTTGGTTAAAATATATTTTGAGGAATATTGTTGGTTCGTATTCGAATCAAAAAGAATCAAGTGAAAATCATTCCAACATTTGAAGATATCCCTAGAAAAAATTGCTAACGCTTCAAATACGGCCGACGCTTGGCACGGTATTGAGTAAACGACCATTGCGACCCAATATTGGGCCTGACATCCCTACTTTAATAATTTTTATTTTTCTTATTTAGTCATTGACCTAACCTGAAACTTTGCATATGTGAATATGAGTACTTTATCTATGATATACTTAAAAATTATTTTTTTCCGTTGGTGAGACGTTTGTGATAGAGCCTCCTTAAACGACAACCATCCTTACGCGACCGATTTTCATCTAGTTCTTGAACTTATGCTATTTGCCATACTGCGACCATCGCACACATGCTTAATTCAAGTATCACCATACAACGCACTGCCGACTGCGGGCCAGTGTGAGTTCCCAAACATCAAACAACCGTATGTGATCGACATTTGTCCTGATCTCAGACCAATGCGTATCAACATAAAATGGTCCTCTGCTTTCAGATTTTTTACTCAACCTGGTTTGAAAAAAAAAAGATAAGCCCGAAAACCGTCATATTCGAATATATAAGAGTGCGGCAGGGCCCACGCCAGCTGTTTTTTTAAATACTTGGCGTCGAGCCGCTACCGCGTCTCTTGATAATTTGTTTTTATTTGGTATATAACTTAATTTTTCACTTTTCTTTTCAAAAAATATTTTATATTATAAAATATATAAATATCAGATTAATCCTCGAAATATTGTCTATTGTTTTCGACGACCTTGCGCCATCGATCGGGCAATATACGTATACCATTGCGAAAAAACTTACAGACTTTGAGGCGATAAAGTCATTGACGAATTTTCGTACATCGTTCAGAGTTTGGAAGCGACTATTCTTCAAGGCGTGCTGCATTGACCGGAACAGGTGATAATTGGATGGGGCCAAGTCTGGTGAATATGCCGCGTGCGGGAGAACTTCCCAGCCCAAGTTTAAAATGGTTTGCTGAGTGGCGCAAGCAACATGAGGTCGAGCGCTATCATGGAGCAGCATATCTTTTCGGCTTCTGTTTGAGAACTCGTTGCTCGCCTCAAGGCTAGGCGAGCTTCTCTGACTGACCACTTGCGGCAGCACCTCCTGGGCCTTCTCACCGCGCCACGAGGCCCGCGTGCTCGACAACGAAGACGAAGGCCTCGTGCCGGCTAACCGCCGAGAGCGGCCAGCTTTGTTCGGTTCGCGTAGCACGGTGCACATCGCTCCCTATTTTTATTATATTGCCTTTGATCTCAAGGCGCACTCAGTACTAAACTCATGCTCAATTAATAGTTAAAGCTCATTAAACTCAAGTAGCGATTGATCCACGCGGGGACGATCTGCATAAGTATTAAAAAAGGTGCATCATCAATTTGTTCGTCTCATCTCACCATGTGGTCGTGCCGACACCACGTGTCAACGGTCTTCTCATCGGGCGACTCGAGCATTTCGTGTGGTGTATTAATACAATCTCCACTCCAATCATTGTGCTCATAAGACCCTCTCATTCCCAGTGCACTCATACATTAATCATAAACCTAGTAACGTGAGTTCTAGGACATCATTTGTAATTCATTATTAATAAATATAAGTGTTTTTGTTTTTCTCTTATCTCGACCGCGTGTCTATTTATTCGGATTTTCCAACCTTGTCGCTATCCTTCCATCCCGGCATAAATCTACGATATTTCTCAAACATTGGTCCTTCGAGCCGGATAGCGACAAGTTAATGAACGTGCGCGAGTGTTGGTGAAACAAAAAAATCGAAATTTCGAACTCTCAACGGTCGGCTCAGTGTCGCGTCGCGTATAGCGCTCTCTTTGTCGCTCTCAGTGTCGCGTCGCGCATAACGCTCTCTTTGTCGCTCTCAGTGTCGCGTCGCGCATAACGCTCTCTTCGTCGCGCTCAGTGTCGCTTCGCGCATAACGCTCTCTTCGTCACTCTCAGTGTCGTTTCGCGTATAACGCTCTCTTCGTCGCGCTCAGGGTCGCTTCGCATAGTGCTCTCCTCGTCGCTCTCATTACCGCGAGTGCCAACCACTGTGTCTCAACGCAAACGCGCTACGTCATTACTCTTCTCAGTGTCGTAGGTGCCAATAACTGTGCGGTCACGCGGTAAAGTGGTCAATCACTGTACATTTTGACGTGTTTGTGCCATTTTCGCGAGCTCAACTCGAATTCTCTTAGTTGCGTGAACTCAAGACTCATTTCAAGCGTGTTTGTTACAATTGCGGTGCTCAATTCTTGAAATTCAGCTACCGGTTTCGTGCTTCAACTCAATCAAGATTTGTACATGCGCGCGCGCTCACATCTCTCAGTTTTCGCACGCGAATTACGACTGAGTCGACAACGCGCTCATCGCACTCACACAGTGAACACTCATCGCGTTAATTCAGTGAATTTTCGCGCATAATTCAAGGAATTTTCGTGTCAAAACTCGGTGCCTCGCTCGGCCCACTCACTCATCTTGAACATTCATCTTGGTGATTAAGTGACTTGTGCTATTTCGTGAAAGCTAATCATGTCTCAAAGCGGTTCCGGCAGAGCCTCACCTGAGCCACGCAAGTCGGGGGAAGTCACACCTCAACCATCCGACACAGTGCCGACAATCACTCTCGAGCCATCAAGCGGGGAGCGCACTGACTCACGCGAGTCACTCAATCTCGATCCCTCTCTCGAGGGTGTGGGAGAACTCAGCCAGCGTCTCACAGCACTCAACACCGGAAACAAGGCTGAAACATCAACCACAAGCGGTGCTGGAGGAGGACGCCCCCTCCGCAGCAACTCTCCGAAGCGGCTGCCAACCGAACTCAGCCTCAAGCACCAGTCTCAGTTGACGCGCATTGCTTGTATGCACTCAATCCTCACCTCATTGCCTGAGGACACCTCATCACTCACACTCACAGAGATTGAGACTGATCTTGAGCAAGTGGAGGAACTTCATCGAGACTTCGCAGCCACTCACACTCACTTCGAGCTCAATTGGCCAGCCACCTTCCTCGATCATGAGTATTTCACCGCAGATCGTCATCGACAAGAGGTGACTCAACAAGGCGAAGCAAGCACTCACAATTCCTGCTCAAGCTCCTGCAGCGCACTCATCCACAGACTCACGGCACGAGTCAAAACTGCCCGACATTGCTCTTCCGAGCTTCTCCGGACGGTACGCGGACTGGCCTCAATTTCGCGAGCTCTTCACATGCCTCATACTGGAGTGTGAACGGCTTTCCGACGTGGAGAAACTCCATTATTTGCGCAGTTGCATGGAGGCTGCCCCGACTCAACTCATCGCCAACTTTCCGCTGGTTGGCAGCTCTCTTCAACCATCTTGGGACTTACTCATTGGGCGCTACGAAAACAAACGCCTTCTCATCCAGGCACAACTCGACAAGATTGTCAATCTGCCTCAACTCACCTCCAAGTCAGCAAAGGGTCTGACCTCACTCATCTCGAAAGTCTCTGAGGCCAGGAAGGCTCTTGAGTCTCTTGGCGTCACCGACCAACTCGGAGACGTGATATTGGTGCATCACGTCACCTACAATCTCGACCGCGCCACGCGGGAGGGGTGGGAAACCTCACTAGGCGCCTCCACTGAGTACCCGTCGTTCAACCGCCTCGAAGAGTACGTCAATGCCAAGGCACGCGCACTCGAGCGCATTGAGGCCACACCCTCAGCACCTTCGCACACCAAGGGCACTCAGCGGAAATCAGCGTCAGCTCACTAAGCGAGCACTCAACCGACTCCTCGCGAGTCGAGCCAATACGAATGCGACTGCTGTAATGGCAATCATTTCATCGTGATGTGTCAGAAGTTTCGCAACCTTGACACCACTGGCAGAAGAAAGCTGGCCATCATCAACCGGCTATGTTTCAACTGCCTAGGCCGACACAACGCGAACTCATGTCGCTCGTCAAAGGGGTGTAAGCAGTGCGGAGACAAACACCACTCAATGCTGCACGAGGCAACTCAACGGCAAGCTCCACCGCACTCACCAAGTGACGAGCCCTCTCCTTCGACTTCGTCAAGCACTCAATAGGAAGTCGGTGCAATCGTCCACTCATCCAACGCGCCCTGCACTCATCCAACAACGCTGCTTGCCACAGCAATTGCCAAGGTTCACTCAGCACTCAGCACTCACCTTGTTCGCATACTCATAGATCCGGGCTCTGAGCTTACGTTCGCTTCAGAGCAACTCATCAAAGCACTCCAAGTTCGTCGCACCCACTCATCAATACCAATCACAGGCATTGGAGGAAGAAAAGCAACTCAAACTCGAGAACCACGCTCGGTTGACGTCATTCTTGGTGCAGACTCATACGGGACAATCATCAAGCCAAACCTCATCAAACACTCACCTTCAATGCCGATTGCTCAATTGTCAATTTTCGGTTGGCTCATCCTGGGCCCAGTGCACTCAGCAACACCATTCACACTCACGGCGCTTCACGCCAATATTCAACCTGACAACACCGACCTGCAGCAACTCCTCACAAAATTTTGGGTACAAGAGGAGCTACCATCTGACACTGCAAGCGCACTCACCCCTGAAGAACAAGAGTGCGAGGATCACTTTCGCTCGACTCACTCACGTGACTCCGCAGGTCGGTACATTGTTCGAATACCACTCAGGTCGCCACGCAAGTTACTAGGCAACTCACACACGACAGCTCACCATTGCCTACAACGAATGCTCAAGAAGCTTCAGCGAGACGACACACTCAAGGAACTCTACACGAAATTCATGCGGGAGTATGAAGAGTTGGGTCACATGATCCGTGCATCAGGAAACTCATCGAGGACAACTCACCACGGTAAGTCCACGGTTGACGCGGCCTCCGGTGGGATGACCTTGGCACCAGATGCCTCAAAACCATCTGGAGGGTTGAGGGTCTCATCCGGTGACGCGTCGACACGGACTCAACCCGTGTATTATTTACCACACCATGGCGTTCTCAAGCCTGATAGCGCAACAACAAAACTCCGTGTAGTCTTCAATGGTTCGAGCTCAACAACATCAGGACTCTCAGTCAACGATCTCATGCACACTGGGCCAAATCTGTTATTGGAAATATCAGATGTTCTCACATGGATTCGACATCATCGGCACATCTTCGCCACTGACATTACGAAGATGTATCGACAAATAAAAATTCACAAGGATGATTGGGACCTCCAACGCATCTTGTGGATTGACGACGAACTCAACGAGGTCCCATACCAACTCACAACTGTCACCTACGGAACCAAAGCTGCGCCGTATTTGGCTGTGCGAGCACTCATGCAGCTAGTCGAGGACGAAGGCCACCGCTTTCCACTTGCGGTGCCCTCACTCACAAGCGGCCGATACGTCGACGACATCTTTGGTGGCGCGGACTCAGTTGACCAACTCATAAAAATCGCTCAAGATCTCAGGAGCTTGTGCGATGCAGGAGGATTTCCGCTGGCCAAATGGCAAGCCACGGATCAAGCCCTACTCACGGCAGTTTCATCAACTCAGGAGCCCTCAAAGATCATCTCATTCGACGATTGCTCAACCAAAATTCTCGGAATCAAGTGGCTCCCACGAGCCGACCACTTTGTCTTCACGGCAAAACTCAAGAACTACTCACAACCAATCACGAAGCGTCTCATCTTATCTGAGGTAGCACAGATATTCGATCCACTCGGTTTCATCTCACCAGTCACAATCAGAGCAAAGGTGCTCCTCCAAGAGCTCTGGTTGCAAAAAATAAATTGGGATGACCCATTACCATCACACATCAACACAAGATGGTCACGCATCAGAGAAGATCTCAAAGACTTGGCCAAGATATCAATCCCCAGGTGGTTCAACACCTGGAGCGACTCAACAGTGGAACTTCATGGCTTTTCTGATGCGTCTCAACTCGCGATGTCAGCTGTTGTCTACATCGTTGCCCACTCATCGTCCACAGGCGCCAAATCATCTCTCGTTTGCGCAAAAACGAAAGTAGCTCCAATAAAACAACTCACAATCCCGAGGTTGGAACTCACAGCAGCGCTGCTACTCTCAAAACTCATCAAGCATGCCCATGCTACGATTCAGCTACCAATTGCATCAACTCATTTGTGGACGGACTCTCAAGTTGCACTCACGTGGATCAAATCGCCCGCTTCACGCTGGAAGGACTACGTCAGAAACAGAGTAACTCAAATCCAAGAACTCACGCCTCATGCTCATTGGAGACACGTTCCTGGCACGTCCAACCCAGCTGATGGCCCTTCAAGAGGCCTCACAGCTCAACAACTCAAGGATCACTCACTATGGTGGACGGGACCACCATGGATGACCAAACCAATGGCATCCTGGCCACGACAGACACCACTCTCGGTTGACCTCAGTGCACATGAGGCCCGCCAAGGAGTTGCTCTCTTCGTGGCCTCGCCCAGGATCGAGTATCACTGGGACCTCATTCAGCGCTACTCATCCCTCTCAAAACTCATCCGAATCACCGCTCTGTGCTCTAAATTTGTTGCAAGAGTGAGGAGACAGAGCAACTCACCACTCATCTCAAGGGGTGAAATGGAAGCTGCGAAAGTTTTCTGGGTCAAGGCCACTCAAGCAGCATACTTCTCACACGAGCTACGCTCGTTGAAGTCCAACATTCCGCTGCAAAGGAACCACGTCTTCTCTCGACTGACCGCCTTCCTTGATCACGAAGGCATCATTCGGGTTGGTGGAAGACTCAACAGGTCAACACTCGACCTGGAGACCAAGCATCCAGCCATCTTGCCACGCCACTCACGCTTGTCAGCACTCATAATCGATCATTCTCACCGGCGTAGTCTACATGGAGGCACTCAACTCACACTGGCAGACATTCGCCAGTCTTACTGGATTCTCGGAGGCAGAGCTTCAGTAAAAACTCACATCCTTCACTGCATAAAGTGCGCTCGACAGAGGGGGTCTCGCGCACAACAGTTGATGGGGCAATTGCCAATTGCTCGTGTCACTCCATCACGACCATTCACTCACACCGGGATCGATTACGCTGGACCACTCACCATCAAGACCTGGAAAGGCCGAGGCGCAAAGACGACAAAGGGTTGGATTTGTGTCTTTGTCTGCCTCACAACATCAGCCGTTCACCTTGAAGCAGTTAGTGACTATTCGACTGACAGATTCATCGCGACCTATCGACGCTTCATCTCAAGACGAGGCATTCCAGGCAAACTTTACTCAGACTGCGGTACCAACTTCGTGGGCGCCGACAAAGTGCTGAAACGCATGTTCACTCAAAGCACTCATGAACATCGCGAGATCGCCGCACTCCTCTCAATAGACAGCACTCAATGGCTCTTCAATCCACCAGCCGCACCACACATGGGCGGCAAGTGGGAAGCAGTTGTCAAGTCGATAAAGTATCATCTCAGACGCACAGTGGGAGAAACTGTGCTGACCTTCGAAGAACTCACGACTCTGCTCTCACAAATTGAATCGGTCTTGAACTCAAGACCACTCGAGCCACTCAGCGACGATCCTGAGGATATAACAGCACTCACTCCAGGTCATTTCTTGACCGGAGACGCACTCTCAAGCCTGCCTGAGCCATCTCTAGCTCACTTGAACGTAACGCATCTTTCAAGGTGGCAACTCATCCAACAGAAGCTTCAATGCTTCTGGACTCACTGGACTGCTCACTACTTACAACGTCAGCAGTCAATCTCGAAGTGGCATCACCCATCGAACAACATCATGGTGGGGTCGCTCGTGCTCATCACTGATGAGCGATTTCCACCAAGCAAGTGGCCATTAGCCAGGGTCACTGCTCTACACCCGGGTGCCGACGGACTCACCAGAGTAGTCACACTTAAAACCGCCACTACAACACTCACGAGGCCAATCGCGAAGCTCGCGCCTCTGCCAACTCATCAGGATGGACAACTCAAACTGGAACATCATCACCAAGGCGCTGATGGCGGGAGGAATGTTTGAGAACTCGTTGCTCGCCTCAAGGCTAGGCGAGCTTCTCTGACTGACCACTTGCGGCAGCACCTCCTGGGCCTTCTCACCGCGCCACGAGGCCCGCGTGCTCGACAACGAAGACGAAGGCCTCGTGCCGGCTAACCGCCGAGAGCGGCCAGCTTTGTTCGGTTCGCGTAGCACGGTGCACATCGCTCCCTATTTTTATTATATTGCCTTTGATCTCAAGGCGCACTCAGTACTAAACTCATGCTCAATTAATAGTTAAAGCTCATTAAACTCAAGTAGCGATTGATCCACGCGGGGACGATCTGCATAAGTATTAAAAAAGGTGCATCATCAATTTGTTCGTCTCATCTCACCATGTGGTCGTGCCGACACCACGTGTCAACGGTCTTCTCATCGGGCGACTCGAGCATTTCGTGTGGTGTATTAATACAATCTCCACTCCAATCATTGTGCTCATAAGACCCTCTCATTCCCAGTGCACTCATACATTAATCATAAACCTAGTAACGTGAGTTCTAGGACATCATTTGTAATTCATTATTAATAAATATAAGTGTTTTTGTTTTTCTCTTATCTCGACCGCGTGTCTATTTATTCGGATTTTCCAACCTTGTCGCTATCCTTCCATCCCGGCATAAATCTACGATATTTCTCAAACAGCTTCCTTGTCCAGTACATGGCCTTTTCTCAAGTACCTCGTTCAATTTACTTCATTGTCAGCTGTAGCGTTCTGCTGTAACTGTTTGACCTGTTTCCAAAAGCTCATAATAGAGTACACCCTTTATATTCCACCAGATGCACAGAAGAACCTTTTTCATGTGGATTTTTTGTTGGGGAGTGGATGTCGATGGTTGTCCGGGATTCACCCATGATTTTTTACGTTTGGGATTAACAAAAAATATATGTTTATCATCTCCCTTCATAATTTTCCACAAAAAGTTTTTCTTTGGGTGCTTGGCGGGCAGGGAAAGGCACGTGTTCATTCGTTGACCAAGGTTGTGTTCGGTCAGTTCGTGTGGAACCCATCTTCCTACCTTTTCTATTTTTCCCATTGCATGTAATCGTTTGGAGATGGCTGCTTGTGTGACTCCTAGCTGAGCTACAAGGTCTTTTTGGGTTTGCGTTGAGTCTTTGTCGAGTAATTCTTGCAATTTATCATCTTCAAATTTCGGAGGCTGTTCAGGACGCTCCCAATCACTGACATCGAAATCACTATTTTTAAAGCGTATATACAAATATTTATACATATCATAAGATACGACAACATTACCGAGAGTAGAACAAATCGAATTGCACCCTTCAATGATTTTTTTCCTTGTTGGAACTCCTAGAGAATACACTGCCGAACGTGCTCCTTATCGGTCGCCATCGTATATACTACTGTTTTGTGAGGTTATACAGCTCTCTCCGGCATGGCACATAGCCTATGAAAAACTTGAAGGTTAACTCTTCAAAACCGCAAATGGACGTGCAAATATTTCAATTTTAAATAGGACTCCCTACTCAATGAAAAAGAGGGAAAAATTAAGTTATACACCATATTTAGGTTTCACTAGGTGTACTTATAAGGGCATCGTTACTGTGCATTTTATTATCATTTATTTATTATTTTATGCTTAGTTTATTTTATAATATTTTATTATTTAAAAATTTTTTTGGTTATTTTTATTTGTATATTTCATTGGGTACTGTTTAGGTTTAGTTATTAACATACCTTTCTCCACTAGAACACTGAGTATAATTATACAAAACCCGTTAATTTCCTTAAAAAAATTTTTCACAAAATAGCGACTGATTGAAATTTACATTCATTTTTCAACCTAAATTTCCGATTTTCAATCAGGCGCCATTTTGTGAAAAATTATTATTTTTTTTAATCCTACGATGCAAAGGTCTTTATACATTATAATTTAAAAATCTTTACGAAATTTTTGTTTCAGATCAACCGACTGCATGTAATCATGGGAACCACAGACTGTGACATTTTTCATGCCGGCCTCAGTAGCAGCGCCCCGAGTCAATATATATTTATAAAAAATTTTGTCGATATACCTCAATATTTATACTTTCGAAAAAAACACACTTGCATGAAATCGGACAAATAGTTTTTGACATAATAATTCCCAAAATTCACCTATTTTTTCCGCCATCTACTCGGATGTACCCCCTTAATTAAAATAAACTCTAAATGAATAATCTAATAAAATAGCCATTTAAGTCTGACGATCGGGAGACTACGTTGGACTAGCTCTGTGGTTACCATTGGGCCAATACCAGAAACCAACGATGGCCCAACGCTAGCCATTCACCGTAGGACACAGCCTGTCATGCCAACTTTGAACCGACGATCGCCCAATGTTGGCATCGACCGCGGGTTAACCGTTGAGCATAGTTGGCACAATATTGGGACGACAACGGGCCTATTGTAATTTTTTTCTAGTGTACTATTAAATTAATTATGAAGCTTTTTAGGAGAAAAAAGATAGCATACACAGGGAGCGGCCAGCGGAAGGAGCTGCCCCCTAGAACCCATGTAATTTGAGAGTTATATATTATTTTGAATAAACGCTTAGCATTAAAAAATCGTGTCCTAAAATGTAGATGTGTGTCGTCCACTCGAAAATAATTCAACACAAAAATTTGTCAAATACATTGAACCGATTAATAGCTCGGGAGTTGTTAAACAAATTATTGACAGTATCAAATTACAATTTCACTCAGAAAAATGAGCATACAAGTTTTAAGCAGAAAAAATGATATAAAAATCAGGTTTAACATTCATGTGATCCTCAAAACTGCTAACGTTAACGGTCTTCGGGTCAAATTTAACCCCATGCATTAAATGAGCGTTTTCTTCATCAAAATATTTACGAATGGAACATAAAAAAATTTGTAGTATTTTTTTCGTGTATATTAAAAGCTTATAAATAAAAACTCTACGATTATTTAGCATATTAGTAGTTTTTGCCGGCGCTTATTAGGCGCGCGCTTTATGGAAAGTCCTTCGAAAAATAATTGCGTCAAAGATAGTTTACGGAAATAATTTTTCGAAAACACACACGCGCGCGCGTGCACACACACACACACTCACACACATACACACACACTCACACACACACAGAGAGACACTCGTGAACGCACAAACTCACGCGCGGGAAACTGTTTTTTATTATGTTGGGTCAAATATGACCCGAATACTTAAAGAGTAAAAAAATTTATATGAAAAAAGTTTTTACATTAATCTTCCAAATAATCATACGAATAGGTATGTACGGACAAATCACGAAAAGTCAGAAAGTATGAAAAACATTATTTACTTATTTTGTAAAATAAATAACTTTTTCTTGACAATTGGGTCAAAATTGACCAGAAGACCGTATGAAAGTTAAACAGAAAAATTAAATTGAAAAAACAATTTAAACGCAGAACTTCTGAGTTCATTCAAATTCTTTAATAAAATAGAACTCGTCAAGTACTGTATTTAATTATTTTTTCAATTCAATTTTTTTGTTTAAAAATGATTTTTGTTTTATTTTTTCTGCCTAAAACTTATGCTTATTTTTCCGAATATAATTGTAATTTTTCGCTGTCAACAATCTATTTAACAATTATTTTTTCTTTTTTTTTACATTTTACATTTACATTTTACATTAACTTAACAAAAATAAAAGCCAAGCTATTAATCGGTTCAATGTATTGGACAAATTTTTGTGTTAAATTATTTTCTAGTGAACGGCATACACCTACAACTTAGGACACGATTCATTAATGCTTGGCGTTTTTTTTATCTTTGAAAAGTAATTTTTCTCTGATATCACTTTTTTGAAAAGAACAACAATTTTAGTAGTGAAAAAATAACAGTTGCGAAAAAAAATTCTTAATTAAAAATATATAGTAGCAAGAGAGAGATGATGATATTTGTTTATTACCATGGTTTCCCATAAGGCAGTTTAAAAATAACCGATGCAATAACAATAATAATTGCGCTGGCATATATATAGCAAGTACAAAACGTACAATAATCCAAATACAAATAGTTTAGCAATACAAAAAGAAATTACATTACTCTCTCTCAAACAAAATCAGATCAAAATACAATTTCCATGAACTATAATTATGGCATATCTATAAAACATAATACATTAGCAATTACCGATTTGAAGCAAGCAAACGAAAATAAAATGAATTTTCATGTCAGAGACCTGCAATTAAGGAATACAGAAATAAACTTTCACTGCGGATAAACCGCGGATTAATCTCGTAGTAACAAGAATGAATAGGAGCAGAGCGTTATATAGTAAGTAGGTAAGTAGAATTCGCAAAAAGGTACAATAATAGAAGAAGAGTAATCGCAACAAAAATTGCAAGTGCGTAAAATAAATTATGATGAAAAGTGAAAAACAATATACAGTAGCCGCATGCAGAATGCAATTGACAAATTCATCATTAGTAGACATACTGTGTTAGGCGAGAAGATCGTCCCTAATACAAGCATAGTGCTTTATCGTCTATTTAAGCTAAGAACTCCAAATCACAACTGTAATTTATTACGATACGTAGCTGATCGTCATTTCTCCTTACGTAGATTTTGCCATTTCGCACCCAAATATACCTGAAGCCTAAGTTGTTTGCTTTGATTTTAGTCGACCGATAAGGTTGGTACGTCTGAGGTAGGATCATTTCGCGTAGATAGATTTTCAGATTCTTCGTTGCTTCAGTACAATTATTAAAGATTTGAGATCGAACCAAGTTGCTCATAGCTCTATTTTTATCCAAGACAGCCTTGGTAATTGAGTTAGACGTGAGCGCGACGACATAACTAATGTTTACTTTAGACTTCGAACTGCCAGGCTCAGTGCTCACTTTTTCGATAATTCACGAACCGATACTATGTGTGGAACAAGTTGTGAAAAGTCTAAGGACTTGAAAACGCGTGCTGCAATCTCGTACGGTGTAAATTCAGACTATGAAGGAATGCCTGACATTATCAAGTCGCCAATGTTGTTGCTCGATTTATTGTGAGAAGAATGCTTTTTTTTTAATGAACTAGGCTTTTGAGTTCCTCAATCTCATTCCTTAGTGACAAATTTGCTTTCTGTAATCCGGCAATCTGAGTTGAATGTTCACTAAGCAACGAGTCAATCAACGGTAATTTTTCGAAAAGGTTGCGAAATTCATTATTCGTAATATTTTGCCGCTTACTAAATGCAGTAATCTTGGCATGGGTTCAATCTAATTTACGTAAAAATAGTCATGAGCATAGCTTCAGAGGACGATATTTGTTGATGGTTATTATCTGACTGCAATTCGTATTGCTGACATTCTGACTCAAAATTAGTTAGATTCATCAGTGGAGCAGTATTCGACATACCACACTGACTCACACTTGATACACTCATATTGCGAAGGAAGCGACGCACGAACGAAAACAGCCACTACTAAGAAAAGACGCACATGATGGCAATGTAGAGCTCGAAAAGGTCTATAGTCGAGATAGTGTCCACAATTTATCGATCGATCGATACAGTAGCTCAGCGATGACAGAAGTTTGCGATGTGATAATTAAGGGGCATGCCTATCAGGTACACATGATCCACGACCGCCGGACAAGCTCAACACGCATGTGTTCGGTGGAAATTATGTTGCCAGGGAATATGGCCCACAGTGCTGATTTTGAGGTTGGAAACTTTCTAACACTTTTCACCCAATTTGCACAATAATAGTTGATAATAGAACCGGAATTAATGCCGTAGGATGAAAAGCGATAAGTGGCACGCTTAGTCAGAGAGAGAGGGGGAGAGAGAGAGAGAGAGAGAGAGAGAGAGAGAGAGAACACGCGGGCAAAGAAAAGAAAGGGAGAACGCACGCGATGAGTGAGAGCGTAAGCGCGTGAAGCCGTACGCTGTATCTCTCATTCATCGCGCGCGATAAGAAACCCAGCCACATTGAGCGGACTGGGTGACGCATGGTGGACAAATGTAGACATTTCGCCCAAAGGACGTATATCCAAACATAAACACGCTCGACTTACGCCTTTCTGACTATAAGAAGCAGAGGTGGTCCGAAACGTCCCATTATAATCCTCAATATCAAAAGACTCGGTAGAGTCTCGTTACGATATCTCGGGTTTGGGTGGACGAATTGACTTTTAACAAGGACCAGTGGAGAGAGAAAAAATAGTCAATATTCGATTGTCCATGAACTTTTTACGTAGAAAATAAAATTTGTGATGTGGTTCATCTCCATAAAGCAGACTTACACAGAGCGATCTCTCCATACTTAAATGCGAATAAGGATAACCCGCTCCTTTTGTTATTCATCGCAGGTGCTTATGATAAACAGGATTTTCCTTTTTACTGGAGTTCTCCAATGTACAAAAAATATTCTCCAATATATACACTTCTATACAATGCTTACTATGTTTTTCATTTTATATATACAAATATCACTTCGAGCTTTACAAAAAAAAAATTGGAGCGAACTATAGGATTATAGTTTTCGTACAGGGTTTCTATTCCAACGTTGGCGGTTATGAGAAGGCAGAGAAATATTGTCAAACCCTGGTCAAATAAGACTACTGCTAGAGATGTTTTGGACAACGTTACATGGCGATACAAAACATATGAGTAAGGAAACGGACGACCCTTCTCTCTTGCGCTCTCGTTTTCTTTTTCTCTGTTCCACAAAACTTTCTTGGTGTCATCCTTTAAATACATTTAAAGGGACCACCGTGAGTCTCCTGCTCTGATTATATAGCTCTCGTCAATTCAACGACAGGATACCAAGATCGCCGGTCAACATTTTCAATGACTGATTGGAAATGGACCGAGAATGCGACGTTCGGAAAATATGACGCTGATCATCCTCTACTCTCGCTTCATCCCTGATCCTTATCTCTTCTCGTCTGCATATCTCAAGTAAGATGGATTGCGATATTTTGAGAAAACTACCAGCTTGCATAAAAACAGCATCAATATTCAACGGATATTATTTGGCTAAGATTTTTTTATTCTTTTCAATTAACGATACATTTTTTGAATTCACGCAATGGCCCATTTTTCGACTGGCATAGGGTACATAACACTTAAAAAATATAGCAGATTGAGATAGAATAAAAATAGTTACTACAAAATAATAATGATAAACAGAAAATAGATTATATTCATCATTGCTATATCCATTTTGGCCATGTTTCTACGGAACGGTACCAGGATTGGCCAAACCTTTTTGCAGTTGCACGCAATGTTCCGTATAACTTTCAACAGTTTTCAAAAGTGGTGAATGATTTATTTCTGAAAAAATGGAGTTTGAATGAAAAAAATGCCGGTCGAATAAGGACTCGACAGTCGACCAAATAACAAGACTACGTAACTGTCAAGAACCACCAGAGATAATACGTTCGCTGGTCATTTTCGGAATGTGCAGTATTCGTGAGAGAGCCGCAGGAGCTATCAGAAACTAACAGCAAAATACACCAGAACCGAGAGAAACCAATGAATCCTATGGCGTTCAAAAATTGTAGTCACAGCGTAGTTCCAGTACAGATACACAGAGAGAGGATAGCTGGCGGCGTCTGTCTTATTCTCTCTGAGAGTTGTAAGGACGCGCGATGTGGTTGGGGGGTTTACCAGGCCCTGTAATTTCGGCCCCCGTAATGGGCGCCCCACTCTCACAATTAGACCTTCCTGCATTCTCCGTCGGTTTTTAACCATTTTTATATATACATACTCTATACTCTATGGTGATCACCACACAGAAAAAGAGAGAAAGAGAGAGAGAGAAAAAAAAGCGCAAAAGTCGCGCTTTCCCTGCCGTACCTTTTTCTCACGACAAAATGGCGTACTCTTTTTCTCCGCCCCATCTACAATTCTTTCCATCATTATGTCCTGTGATGTTTACCTCCTCCCCCCAACCACTCTTGTCGGCAACTTCCGAGATTACTAATCTTCCGAACAACGGTTAAGAAAAAAAACAGATATATACAACAGCGCAACATATATAAAAAATGGTAACGCTCTCCCGCATAATAGCACCGTGGAGCTACACTGAAAAAAATTGAAGTATTGCCAACTACGCGATGAGGTTGGACGATTCTCGTTGCACCAATAGACATATTACGTTTAGTTAATCACCCGGTAGTTGATCCATTGAAAGTCATGTCGTTGAGACAACTACGCCACGATTTTGCCGCTAAATTTTTATTAATTGGAGTTGAGAATTTTTTTATGTGATGCAACCGCAATAAATGGTTATATTGAAGAAAAAAAAATTGAGATGCAGAATCGATTGAATTTGTAATAATCATATGGAGGTTAAGTTGTATACCGTTTTACCGTGACTTGATAAAATAATAGCATGGGATAAACTTCTCTGCTCTAGAAAATCAAATATTTCGTACAGTCATTTCAAAATCATAATTGTTCAGTACAATCATTGTACATTTTGAATACACAATACAATTCATTTAATTCAAACATTATTGATACAATTAACCCAAATACTTTTCCCCATTTCCCGAGCAATGCGATGATACTATCTCAAATATTTATCAAATTTTATTCAAACAAAATTTAGGTTCTATTAAAAATTTTAGGCATTGCTGGCTCAACGAAATACCTTCAACTACGCGCTGAGGTTGCGCCCTACGCCACTGGTTTTGCCGTATCCAATCTCAGGGCGTAGTTGAGCCAACTACGCCTCTCAACACTATGTCTTTTTTTCAGGGTAACTTTTTTTCATGCACATCTCTGTTGAGCTTACCACCCCCCTCTCCCCGAATCCTACCCTGACTCGTTCTGTAATTGATATAATTTGAAAATTCGAAGAAAGCTCATGACGATCGTGAACGGGAGCAAGAATCGTCGAACGAACCTATTCCTCCGCTATTCCTCCCACGAAATCATTCGCGTATTTCAGCTAATCTTTTTCCTTGCGTGGAAATGTTAAAAGTCGAAAATGTCTCGCCTCATGCTCAACTCTGCAGTTTGATACAGTCAAAAATATTCTCGTGCGTCAAATTGACAGGACAGCCCTAATGTACATGGCACTTTTAAAGCAACCCATTGAGGACCTAGTCCGGCTTCAGTAGGGTAGCCCGTATCCAAATGATGACAAATATGATATCAAAACTAAATCGAGTATCGACAAATCGATGTGAATAACTCGCGCGGTAAATTTATGCGAAAATGACCGGGAATTTAAGAGTGAAAAGAACGAATGTTTGTGCGCATGCGCGTGGGACAAGCGACAAGGGAACGCACAAATGAGAGAGTGTGTTTTCCAATATTTCAAAATTTATTAAAAACTCTTTAATTACTGAAAAATCTTTGCGAAATGTTTAAACAAATTTAGGAAATGATCAAATGTGATAAAATAATTATAAAAATTGGTAAATTACGAAAATTGTTAATTCTTGCGCAGGCAATGCGTAAAGTGGGGGTAGCGTCGGACAAATTGAAGTATGAGAATGCGAGAGTGGGGGAAGCGAAGAACGAATCCTAAAAATATTGTAAATGAGCGTGCGCAGAACGGGTTCGAGACTACCCGGCGAGCGAATCGGAACTCGAGCGCGAGAACAAAGGATCTGCTGGGTATAAAAAGCCGTGCACAGCAGCAGTGGAGAGGCATTCTGCTCATTCTGAAAACAGAGCTCGGAGAGACAACACGCTCTCAGCAGCAGAGATCCTTCCTAGTTCCAGCAGGATGATAACCTATCTTTCTTATCATATTTGATGCTTGGAATATCGGAGCGGTTCGGCGACGTTCAACTCCCATAGTCCAAGGTCAATTCCTATTCCTTTCATTTTTTCCTATAATTCCTTGATGCTTGGAGTATCGGAGCGGTTCGGCGACGTTCAACTCCCATAGTCCAAGGTCATTCTTTAATTTTTTTACATTTTTCCTTTTTCCTGTGGGTGCTCGGGGTATCGGAGGTGTTCGGCGACGTTCACATCCCATAGCTCGGGGTCTGCATCCTTACCTGTGGTGTGTGGGGTATCGGCGTCGTTCGATGACGTTCGGGGCCCGTAGCTTGCATACTACGTTTCCTCTAATTAATTTTATCTCTTGAATTTATGCCTGCTGGAAGTGGGAAGCCTGCTTGCTCTTTTTTTAAGTAAAATTTACTAATTAAATTTATGTTTTGAATTTTTTTTATTCAAAATTATTTTCGATAAAATATAATCAGTCTGCATCACTCATTATGCTTAGCAATCCTCGTCTATCTCAAAAATCATCAATAATCCTGAATTCGATAATCCAAAAGGCCGCGGTAAGATTATCTATTATATAGAATCAATTGAAAACATAAAATTATCAGTATTATTATATTGAGTCAATCCACTTTTGGATTATTAAAATTTTGAATTATTTTTATTATTCACTATGAAATAAAAGTGAATTTCATAGCAACATAAAGCCCTATTAATTTTTATTTCATATTAAATAATTCAATTATTGTTTGAATTATTATCATTATTTTTCTGTCGACAAAGCTTCACCGAGTATTTCAATTATTATTGTTAATTAGCCTCGAAGACATCGTTTTTAATTATATAATCCGAACTCGAAATAAAACAAATATTCATTTATTGTAACAAAAATCGGAAAATTTACATTGTTTAATTGAATAAATTAATTTTGTTGTTATTTTGAACACAAAATCCGCGTTTCTCACGTTTCTTTCATACCTGCTCCAAAATTATTTAAAATTATTTAGGAAGCTCGGACCTGCGCGTAGCGACGTTTAGCGTATGGCAAAAGCGTTCCGTTACAATACTTTAAATCGCTTCATTGAAGCAACTGAGTGTGGCAAGATCGTACACGATATTGATTTGCGACGATGGACTTTGACCGCACATAAAAATTTCATGAATTCCGATGCACGATTCAAAGCGTAAAAAATATGCGTGAATAAGTTCAAAAGAGCACATCGCATTACGTCTCAAAAAATTACAAAATTTATTACCCCGAAAACTTTAGAAGACTCAAAAGATCTTATAAAACCGGCTGAAGAGTTTACAAATAACGTTAAATCTATTATCAACGACATTAGTTTGGAAAACGTTTACAATTCGGATCAAAGTGGATTGCAATTTCAAATGCATTCCGGTCACACTCTTGCAAACCAAGGATCAAAAGAAATTGAATGCGTTGTTCAATCCATATCTTTAACAACTCATTCTTATACGATTCAACCAACAATATCTGCAGATGGAAAATTACTTTTACCGTTATACCTTGTATTAAAAGAAATCGGTGGTGATTTCGGCCCACGCGTAGAAAAAACGTTATTTAAACCCACAAACGTTTTTGTTTCGGCATCGAAATCCGGAAAGTTAACATCAGGTAAGAACTATTCAAATTATACATTCTTGCGGCAAATTAAATATTGCAAACCAAATCAAATTAAATATTTCCTTTTTTCGACAGAGCATTTCAAACAGTGGCTAACCGAAATCTAATTTCCGAATGTTGGCGACAACAGTGCGCTCCTAATCGACTCCTGCAGTGGACACTGTCCAGAAGTAGTTAATGTAGTAACTTCTCCTAACAAAAAAATTGTATTAGAAATTATTCCGAAAGGAACAACAGGACAAATACAACCATTAAATGTGTTTTCGAATATGGAAAAAATTTGTTAGACATTTTTCAGATGTAGTAAACCTTTCCGGTAGTGATATAAATCTGCATTCAAGAAATAACATTATCAAGCTACAGTCACTTGTTCGCAATCAACTGTTTTCTCCACGTTATATTAATGAGACAAGTACATTTATGCCCCCCCCCCTTCCCCAATAGTCGTTCCAGTTACTCCCCCCCACCACCCAGCGCCAAAATACCGATCCCCACAAAAATTTACAAAAACCCATCTAAGTCGTTCATGCAAAGATCTCCGCACAAAAATCCTCTCTAAAAACCAACTCATCATACAAAGTTTTATGGGTAACCGCTCTCATTATTTTATCAAATTAAGCCAAATTGTACAGAGGTGATAATTTAATTCTCGTAAATGTTGTGAGTTCACAAAAAGTTGATAAATAAAGATCTACTAAAGTATATGTGGCCAAGTACGTGGGATTTTATTATATTTATAAAATCGCCAATTATGATCATATGCCATTTCTCTAATTAATGCTTTATTACGACGAATTATTATCCTATGACTTGGAACTACAAGGGCTTTAAAAAAAAAATACAGAATTGTATTAGCCTGCGTGAGCTTGAACGCTGCCACACCCTCATTTGTAATATTTGTAGTATAGTTTTACTGGTAACAAATTGATAAAAGTTTACTATCGTACGTAGAGCGGATACGCACAGAGTACTTGTCCGGCCCGAAAATTTTTCATAAAATTTGTCACATAAGTCAACATTAATCTACCATACATTTTGGCCTTAACTAGTAAAGTAAGCTCAGCTAATTTGGAATCACAATATGCGGATTTTTTTGTATACCAAATTATCCTCCTTTCCTTTAACCAATTGTTATCGATGAATTGATGCTCGGGTGGAGCATATCTCAAGTTATTACACAGCATGTTTATTCCGGTTTTGTAACATCCAGAGGAAATCTGGAGTTACAGAGCGTCTAAACGGTACTGTACACCCGAAATAAGTAATCCGGTATCATTTACACACACTTTTACACCGGTTTTTACTATTATAGGTTTTATAAAACGGAATAAGCCTGCCATGGAAGAGCGGTCATCAATTGATTACATTCCAAGGCGGGTAAGATTCAAATCTGCGTCAGGAGATCCGAATGTTCGGAGTGGTTGAAAAATTTGCCGTGAACAAAAAAGCATATTTTTAGCTGACTAGTCGAAAAATTTTTGGGCCGGACAAGTACTGTGTGCATATCCGCTCTACGTACCATTCTCTTCGTCTTTTTTGATAACTAAGAGAATGGTGTATGATAAACCCGTATTCGGTGAATATTTAATATCTTTGTCGTGAGGTTATAAAGATCGCGGTCAGTTTCAACTTTTGGTTGAAGTGACTTTTATATATATAGATAGACTAGCTGTGCCCGCGGGCTTCGTCCGCGGCACATCTAGCGGTCGCATTTAGCAAGCATCTAGCCTAATATGGCTGCAACCATATTACTCAATGCATAGCCGTGAGTTTTTTTTATATCTTTCACGATATTATATTATTCTGACAAAACATCAAGTTCAATAACATGATGAATAGTGAGTAACGTAGACGCGTGTCCGAAATTAAATATTACTAATCCAATATTACCGATCGATTCGATATGGCTGAACGTACATGCTAAAATCGTTTGATGATAACGACAGTTGATAATATTTGGTTTTCGGGGTCGTTGATTACGAATCTGCATCCAAAATTCAAGATGGCGGATCATACATGCTAAAATCGTTTGATGAGAACGAAAGTTGGTAATATTGGGTTTTCTGGGCCGCTGATTACGAATCTGGATCCGAAATTCAAGATGGCGGATTCAATATGGCGGACCATAGATGCAAAAATCGTTTGATGAGAACGAAAGTTCGTAATATAAGGTTCTCTCGGTCGCTGATTACGAATCTGCATCCAAAATTCCAGATGGCGGTTTCAATATGGCGGACCGTACATGCAAAAATCGTTTGATGCGAACGAAAGTTTGTAATATTGGGATTTCTGTGTCGCTGATTATGAATCTGGATCCAATATTCAAGATGGCGGAATCAATATGGCGGACCATAGATGCAAATATCGTTTGATGAGAACGAAAGTTCGTAATATGAGGTTTTTGGGGTCGCTGATTACGAATCTGCATCCAAAATTCAAGATGGCGGATTCAATATGGCGGACGATACATGCTAAAATCGTTTGATGAGAACGAAAGTTGGTAACATTGGGTTTTCAGGGTCTCTGATTACGAATCTAGATTCGAAATTCAAGATAGCAGATTCAATATGTCGGACCGTAGATGCAAAAATCGTTTGATGAGAACGAAAGATGAACAAAAGAACGGTGAGCGTTACCATGGTAGCCGTTGCTATGGTGTCCGTTGCCATGGTAACCGTTGCAATGATAGCCGTTGCCACGGCAACCATTGCTAAGGTATCCGTTGCCATGGTAATCGTTGCTAAGGTATCCGTTGCCTTGGTAACCATTGCCATGGTAACCGTTGCTATGGTAACCGTTGCCATGGTAACCGTTGCTATGGTATCCGTTGCCATGGTAGCCGTTGCCATGGTGACAATTGCCATGGTGACCGTTGCTACGGTGACCGTTGCCATGGTGAGCGTTGCCATGGTAGCCGTTGCCATGGTAGCCGTTGCCATGGTAACCGTTGCCATGGTAGCCGTTGCCATGGTAACCGTTGCCATGGTAACCGTTGCTATAGTAGTAGCATATATCCATAGTGTATGTGTGTGTATATATATATATATTGTGACGTGGCGATTTTGTTCACGTCACTAAAAGTTGAATATTGGCACGGCACGGGAGGAAACGTCAGGATTCAAGGACGAATTCCTCTCGAGAACATGTTAAGGAGACAAATGCGAGCGTATTTCCGTATTTTAATTTATTTTTGTTTCATTTTTATTTTGTACGAGCGAACGGCGGTTTATGGCGAGAATCACAGAGAGAGAAGGAAGCCAAAATATAGTCGCTGGCAAATATTATCGTTATAAGGGAAGGCATAGGTCGTCAAGGTCAGCCGGAGTCTTCATCGACGGAACGTTCGAATTGTATCGAGAGTGGTCGCTAGCTCGAAGCCCTCACCCGGAGCTGTCTAATCTCGAGAGGTGCGTCCTACAGCATCGGGAGTCTTCGGAAAATCTCGGTTATCAAGGGTCATCGCCCGTCATCGAAACGTTCTGCCGAAATTCGAATTTGCGAGAATGTTCGAGAAGAATCTAGACTCCACGAGTAGGCGAAGGGTGGGCTAGGACGCAAAAGTATAAAAACGCGTTACCGTAATTTATCGGGGACTTTTCGTATCGATCTCAACGGAACCTGACGTTTTCTACCGAGCCGTCGTCAACCCTTAACAAGAATCCGACGTAACCGGAATTATCGAGAGGAAATATCATCCGTGGTCTTTTTCCGGATTTTCTTCTTCTGAAACCGTAGCGGTGAGCCGTCGTTTCGCTTTCATTATTGTTTTGTTGAATTTTGTTAATTGTGGAAAAGCGCTTTAAAAATTGTCGTGATCGTGTGACGATCTATCAGGTTTATCGAATTAAAGAGCGATATTGTTTCGGGGTACGTTCGCTTTTGAGTAGGATTTGTTATTTAACGTTTGATCGCGGTATAATATCGACCGCGTTTTCCGTTGTCTTAATTATAGAATTGCCGAGAGGAATTCGACCTTGATTTTAGTCGACGAGAGTCCTTAGTTTAAGAATTATTGTTTAAATATCGAGACGGTTAATTAACGACGAAGACTTGTAATACTGGATTGTCTATAATTTATTATTGTAATATGATTAAAAACAACATTGTTAAATCCGCAAATCTCGAGACAGACGAGATATTATATATCATATTTTTTCGGAACTTTAATCTTTCGATATTAATTCTGACTATTTTATTTAATAAATAACTTTTGTTATTCCGAATTGGTTTCTGTTGGTTTATAATTTATTTTGTTTTGTTTAACTCCGTCCCTCTGCCAAATCGTTAAATAATACGGCTACGACCGGGTAACCACCTTTATTTGTTCTCGATATCTCTAAATAAAATTTGTTTAAGTTATTTCTTAAACTGGCGTCCAGGAGTATCGAGAATAAATCTATTTTGTTCGACTAAAGGAAAAAGTCGTTACAATATATATATAGCATATATAACACACAAATAACACACACACACACACACACACACACACACACACACATATAGTAGCCTATATCGTCTATTGTATATATATATATATAGCATATATAACATATATATATTGTGACGAAAATTTTTATCGTCACTTAAAAGCAACTCATTATTGCTTCTCCCGCTCGATGCTCCAACCACGACACAGCCTCGTAGGACCTATCTAAGACAAAAGGATTAAAAATTCATTTAATAATTAATTATTAATTGCGTCCCGAAATATTTATTGTATTTTTCATTGGCCGGCGAGAATTATTGGAGGGAATAAAGTAAAGCGGTAACGAGGAAAGAGACAACAACATGGTAAAGGGAGACGGAGAGAGAGAGAGACTTCGAATTTCGTTCGCAACATCGGCGTACTTCGAGCGAGGCTCGTACGCATTGGTTACCTACAAAACATCGACACACACACTCACACAGTACATCAATCTGGGGAATATTCGGGAATCTTCGAGAACATTATCATCGTTGGACGACGCTATTGGTCATCGTCGTTTTCCAGTCGTTACTTCAGGGGAGTCGCAATATTGGGTGACGTCGGACCCTGATTACGATAATCGAAGAGAATCCCGTTAAACTATTCAAATCTTCCCTATATCTTTCTCTTGTTATTTATCGTCGTTAAGAACTTATTATTTGGGCTAGGGGTTGTTGAAAGTAACGAATAACTAAATAATTATGCCCGGTAGAAATTTGGGGCCCCGTCTAACGCCCGCGACTTGTCACGCGCCTGTCGCAAATCTTCGCAAATATTCGAGAGAAAGAGGGGAAAAGGGGGTGGGAGTGTCGTGTGTGACTCTCGATTTCGTTAGATTTTCGGTGAGCATTGAGCGGGACGGACGTGTGTAATCAACGGTAATTATTAGCAAATTTCTCTCCTTCTCGCTTTCCGAGTTGGCCAGTGGGTTTATCCCGTATTTGTTAACGATTTTCCTTCAATAATTTCACTTAAAGAAATATTGAAAAAGTGTTGCTATCCCGGCAAAAGTATTAACGTTCAATCGCGGCGGCGGCTTCGCCTTTCACTTTAAAAAGATATTTTTCTTGATTATTCTCACGTGTTCGCGGGCTTTGCGAAGCAGCTTGTGATATAATTAATTTCCGGGGAATAATTGTGTCGTGGTTGAATCCAAGGTCTCCATTTCTTTCGTGTACTTAAGCTTAGTTTTCGTGAATAATTAATTGTGCCAGATACGAGAATTTTCGTAAATAAGTGCGGGTTATGAGAGTGGAAATTGTGTGTGTGTGAGACCGGGAAAGAATTATCGCGGGTTGCAAAACCAATAGTCCGACCGAGTCACCGAATAGCGGGTACTCGGTAACGTTTGGAACCACTATCTTTATTTTATGCGAGATACTAATTATTAACAACAATTTCGTTCCTTCCCGTGAGTAAATCCACGGTTGGAAAATACGGGCTCGTTATAAATTATAAGAGTGTGTAGAATCCCGGTCGTATGAGTGTGAACGTGAGTGAGTGATCGCGAATCTTCTCGTGTCTCGTGGCTTTTTCCCGTAGTATTAAAATTCGAATTTTGTTATTATTATTCAAGCAAATTGGTAAACAATAAAATTATAATTTTCATTTATATTTTTCTTTCTAAATTATATAGTGCTCAATTTTCTTTTTATTATTTAATGACCCCGCCCATTCCGCTGCAACGAAGCCGGTCAACCGCTTATCTTTCTCTCTCTCGTGTTAAGTCGCTTTAGCGGCTGGCGCCCAATTAAAATAAAATAAATTAATACGAGCGAGAGAATCGGGCTTTTGTGGCGTTAGGATTTTCCGTCACAATATATATCGTGATAGAGAGAGAAAAAGATACATGTGAAAAAAAAATTTTGGATAGGATTTGCATAAAGTCCGGTCTTAGTGAGCGTCTACGTCGAGAAATGAGTAACTATGCCAAATTTCAAGTCAATCGCACTTATAGTTTCGGCTGATAGAGAGAGAAATTGGCTATCGTGATAGAGAGAAAAAAAGATAAATGTGAAAAAAAAAAATTGGATAGGATTTGTATAAAATCCGATCTTAGTGAGCGTCTACGTCGAGAAAAGAGTAACTATGCTAAATTTCAAGTCAATCGGACTTATAGTTTCGGTGATCTCGTGATGAGTGAGTGAGTGAGCGGTATTTCGCTTATATATATATATAGAAGAGTGATCGTGCAAAAATAAAGTGTAATTCAATAAATAAACTTTTGTATAGTGTCTAAATAAATAATTTTTTTATTAACCCTAGCTCCAACAATCCAATCTTCCGAACGTAAACTCTAGAACGGAATCAAAAAGAGTGTCTCTTCTCTTTTACCATAAAATGTCCCTTGCATGGAATAATAAGGCTTATTTGGAAACTGCTCTCTTCGTTTTTTATATAACTGAGAGAATGGTGTATGATACCACCCTAGGTTTGAATTATATATGATTTTGAACCACCCTAGAGTGGTAGAGATCTTAAATACATGAAAATACTATTTGCACTTGCACCCCAAAACGGAATCAAGTGAAGCGAAATAATTTTGAGCGAAAAGATATTTGATTTGAAATAAAAAATTCATAAGTATTTCGCCAATTTTTTTTTTACCTATTGCTCATGTGATATAATTCGTGATCAATAAACGTTATAAAAGAAAAACTCACGTAATACTTCGGCCAAAATTCTTTTTTCCAAACAAACTTTTACTTTCGAAATTTTATGCGCATACTTTTTTGTTTCAAAATCTCGTTTCATTATGATTACTTTTATTTAAAAAATTTCGGTGCATTCTGATGTTATTGGAGTATTTTTTTTTTTTTATTATTCATTGTCCCCCTGGTTGCAGGCTGTTGTCGCCTATTACAGGGTCGGCCCGGGTCAGTAGCCAGTCCCCCCTGGGGGTCCGGTCCGGATCAGTAACCAGGCCCCCATGCGGCCGCATCGGTCTTCCCCCTCTGTAGCGCATTCGCCATGGCACTCATTTCCACGGGCACAGGGAAACTGCGGATAACCTGTGCCACTACAGCCGGTTCTGGGTTCGCTTCACGGTACCGGAGCTACGTCGCGCCTTGTCGCGAGAATGTAAATATGAACTACAGCTGTATACATCTGGCATACACATGTACAGGTACTTGTGTATGCCCCATATATACATCTGGAGCTGGTCACACTCATATTTAATTCTCGCGAAAAGGCTATGGGACCGGGAATCGAACCGAGGACCTCCCGACGGTCTGGCATAGAGGCAAGCACGCTACCCACCAGACCAGAGCGCCGGTTGCTATTGGAGTATTTCTTCGGTATCATTTTTTATGAAATATTTTCCGATCCGTGAATCTGTTAGCACGCATGTTTCGATATAATATCTTTTAAAATTATTTGTTTTACAAAATTAAAAAATATTCAAGTTTTTACTTGTTCGTTGTTCTTTTATGCATCGTATCTTCTCAGCACTACTGTACGTTTTAAATAATCTAATAATTTTATTAGTATTGACGGTTAATTACGAAGATTGAATTCATTTGAACACTTCTTAGATCAATGTATCACATTGCATTTTTAGTCCGAATACAGTCGCGATACACCAGCTCGAAATTCGATCATGTCTCCATTTTTAGCCGAATTCATTAAAAAATCGCTTGAGCGGCCTTCAAAATTTTTATTCAGGGTCCAATTCTTGAATCACTTTTTGATGAAATGTTACCATATTTTGCTTCAATACCGAAAAAAAACATTAATTCTTTCGCATCACTTAGATACGTACACAATATAGACATGTTTAATTGGCAAGCTATGAATTTCATACAAAAAGTCAAGAAATCCCCGCAAAAAATAGCATATATGCTGGAAAAAAGTTGAGACAAGTACATTTACTTCCCCCAAATAGTTGTTCCGGTAAAAAATCTCCTTGTGAACGCGAACCCTAACAAAAAGTTATAAAAGCGATTTCCTCCCAAAAAGCCAACCTTGCAAAAATTTTCTTATTCACATCAATTCTCTCAAAAAATGATAGGAGAACCCCACAAAAATTTTCTCAATAAATTAGAAACTCACAAAGAGTTATAAGAGAGCCTCACAAAAATTTACCAATCAAATCACAATCTCACAAAAGATGCCAATTTAAATCCGACATTACATTAAAGCCTATTAACCTCTAATAAAAAATTTTTCAATTAATTAAAAATATGGATGTGCTACAGTGCAGTTGTTCTACACAAAAAGAATGAGAATAAAAAATAAGAATGAAAAAAGATTCGGATACAAAAAAAAATTTCAAAAGAAAAAAATTAGATTGAAAAAAAAGTTTCGGCCGAAGTACTTGGCGAGTTTTTTTGATTAATTTATACAATGTGCTTAATTTAATTCAATGTGTTTAATTCACTCATGGTTACAAACTCGCCAAGTACTTCGGCCGAAATTTTTTTTTTAATCTAATTTTTTTCTTTTGAAATTTTTTTTGTATCCGAATTTTTTTTCACTCTTATTTTTCATTCTTGTTCTATTTGTGTAGAAAAACTGCACTATAACACATCCATATTTTTAATTAATTGAAAGATTTTTTATTAGAGGTTAATAGGCTTTAATGTATTTTACTATTAATGATTTATAGTTTTCATTTATGTTTGCAAAGTTCAGACTTAATTTTTGGTCGGATTTAAATTGGCATCTTTTGTGGGATTGTGATTTGATTGGTAAATTTTTGTGAGGCTTTCTTATAACTTTTTGTGAGTTTCTAATGTATTGAGAAAATTTTTGTGGGGTTCTCCTATAATTTTTCGAGAGAATTCATATGAATGACAATATATTTGCAAGGTTGGTTTTTCTGGGAGGAAATCGCTTTTATAACTTTTTGTTAGGGTTCGCGTTCAGTAGGAGATTTTCTACCCGAACAGCTATTTGGGGGGCGTAAATGTATACGTTAACTTGAAGTTTGAAAGTAACGGAAAATCGCCCAATCTCGAGTATAGATACTCGGCCCGTCTTGCGTTGGACGTTCAACACTATCTTTTTAATATTTGGCGCCAAGACGCTGCCGCGTCTCTAGATATATATATTTGTTTTATCATTATGGTTTTCTAGTTGCAGAATAATTGGTAATTATATAGAATCACGGATTGTTATGAATAAAAATTGATGTAGCATGTAATATTACGATGGGGAACCTATCAAATGTGAAAAAATGAATAAAAAAGTCTCAATAAAATATAATCAACCTTTTTTCGCGGACCCATTTAAAAAGTGATCCAAACATTTTTCTAGCCATTGTTATGAATAAAAAATCATGTAACATGTAATATTAAGGGAGTGAGGAGCCTTCAAATGTGAAGAAATTTTTTAAAAATTTCATTCCAGGACTTAGAAAACCGTGTAAATAGTACATGACCAAGTGTAAATTCAGGTGTGAATAGTGGAATTTGATGTTTTGGGTAATGGGGCGCCTCGCGCCTCTTTGCCGTATTTTAAGTCACTACCACCCTAGGCTTAAACCACCATAGGTTTGAATTGTATATGGTTTTTACATATATACAATTCAAACCTAGCGTGGTTATGACCTAAAAACCAGCAAAGAGGCGCGAAGTGCCCCGTTACTCAAACCATCAAATTCCACTATTCAAACCCGGACATATACTATCCAAACCCGGTCAAACACTAACACACATACTGTGTGTGAGTTGCGCTCGTGTTGGATGTAGAATGCTGTGTGTGTGTGTGTGTGTGTGTGTGTGTGTGTGTGTGTGTGTGCGCGCGCGCGCGTGCGTGCGTGCGTGCGTGTGTGTGTGTGTGTGTGTGTGTGTGTGTGTGTGTGTGTGTGTGTGTGTGTGTGTGGGTGTGTTTTGCGAGTATGCCTGTAATGCAAGCAAAAGCGCAAAAATTCGAAACTTTATTGATTTTTGCGTTTTCAAGGCTTTTATTAACATTTGAAGGCTTATGTCTCCTTAATATTATATGTTATAGCATTGTTGACTCCTGCCCAAAATGTATCATTTTGGACTGGAGCTACGATTATAATTACCTAATAATTACCTATTTAATAATTGGTATATAATTACCGAATAATTACATCAATGCATTTCAATTCTTGCCCTAAGGCTTACTAGGCCATAAAAAACCAACCAATTAAAAATAAACTCTCTCCCTTTTCTTCCATACCATCGTCAATCTGGATTCATCATAGATTAACGTCCTTGCATCGTATACGCCTCCTGTAGCATTTTCTCTCTTTATTGGGGACGCACACAAATGGTCTCATCGGGGCCTCAATTTTTTTTGTTTAAAGAACGAACATCCTCGAAAAACTAACCTGCAACACATAAAATGACAATTACGTGAGACATAAGTGGAATGGGAACGGAAAAATACGATGATGTACACAAACGAATTCAAGCACTGTGGTTTTTTTTCCTAAAGTAACACCCCTTTAGCAACGGTAGTGCGAGTTTGCTGCATGGAAATAGGCATAAAATGAAAAAGTGAAATGCCGTAAAAGAGTGGGGAATGCAGTAGGATGAGTGTAAGCTTGCTGCTTGGAAATGGGCATGTAACGAGAAAGTGGAACGCTGCAAAGAAGTGAGAGATATTCTGGGGATAATGTGAGATCACTGCTTGCAAATAGACATTAAACGAAAAAGTAAAACACCGTAATGGGAAAAGGGATACAATGAGGGGGCGGGTAAGTAGAGACGTCAGGTTTTAATATTAGGTTTCGGTATCGTAACGTCATAAGTGACGCAATGTGAGAAGGGATGAGAGCAGTAAGTCAGCCCGTTCATATACGCTCAAATATCGAGGCAGGAAGGGAAGGGAATGTAGCAAGTAGCATCTTCCTACTTTGCACGGATTGTATGATACGCCGTTTCACCATTTTTAAGGATATCGTAGCGGTTCCGTGTAGTCAATTGACCGTATATAAAAATTTTTCCTTGAAAAACTACAAATTGACACTATTATGGTGTATAAAATATATTTTTTTTATACATTCGTAATAAAACGACAGTAATCCTGATCAATGAGATAATATTTTAAGAAATTATATATTTTTAATCACTCAATCGAGCTACTCGTCGTCAGCTGTTAATAGTCGATGAATTTTTCAAGCAAAGTTTGGCAGCGCTGCACACTCGCACTGTAAACATAAACCTTCTTAACCTCTTTTGATAGCGGAACAGTTCTCGTTTATCAATAAGCTTGTGTTCGAGATAACTTAAAATGTTGTGACCTTGGTAAAAAAAAATCATTTGTACGCCCAGGACCACACATTTGGTGACTTCGATAATATTTCTGTTTCAGCGTAGTCTAATACAGGTTATATTACCGCTGTCACGAATGTATAACGTTGCTGGCTCACTGTAAAAGTTTTTCAGCGCGATCCGATCGAACAACTAATCGAGTTTATTGAGGTTTTTCCAACTAGCTCAAAATTTTGCAAGAACTAATTCGGTAACTCATTTTTTTTATATTACGATATCAATCTTTGATGATTGATTTATAACTGAGAATGAACACTTTATGGCTATGTAATAATTAAATATATGTAATATACGATCGGAATAAAATACGAAGAGTTACGTCATAAGACACCGGGTTAAAGCTACAAATTTTGGAATTTAATTTCTCACTTGAATTATCGGTAAAGTATTCCCAATTATTTTCTGAAGAAAATAGTGAGTTCAATCGAGAACATGTTTCAAATCTGATGTCTTGTCTAATACTCGATCTTTCGCTACGACCTCCTTAAGCGAAGTGATTACATCTATAATACAGTTATAATATCTGATTTAAATTGAAACCAATAGAATTGACAAAATAATTTACT
Organism: Rhimphoctona megacephalus; assembly: GCA_963989365.1. NCBI lineage: Eukaryota > Metazoa > Arthropoda > Insecta > Hymenoptera > Ichneumonidae > Rhimphoctona > Rhimphoctona megacephalus. The sequence continues at coordinate 12,403,213 of OZ022422.1, read as the reverse complement.
TTTTATTATTTGTTATTTATTATTGATTTTATTAACTTCTATATTCGTAAAAATTGCAAAATCAAGAATTCACCGAGCTACAAAATAATTTAGTGAATGAATATTATGTTACGACATAACGCGAATTAACAATTGAAAACAATATCATGACGGAATAAGATTTCGGTTAATTAAGAAAATCGTAGCGGTTCCTTGTGGTCAATTGACGGTATATAAAAAAATATTTTGGAAAAATTACGAATAGACCCTATTATGGGTTATAAAATATTTTTTTAAATACATTATTAAGAACATAACAATAACCGGAGTCAATAAGATAATAGCATTAAAAAAACTACATATTTTTGATCACTCAAGTGACCTACTCGTTGTCAGTCGTTTACGGGGAATAAAATTTCGAGGGAAGTGTGGCAATACTGCATACTCCTGCTGTCAACTTAACCTTCAGATTCTGTTTTGACAGCAGTGAATTAACATTTTTTTTTTTTTCACGGATATACTGTAACGACTTTTCCCGTAAGCCGAACAAAATGCCTCACTCTCGATAAACTCTGGACGACAGTCTAAGATAATTCTTAAACAAATTTTATTTGAAATTATCGAGAACAAGATTTTTAGGGTATCCCGGGCATAGCTGTAAATTCAAACCAAGGCGGCAGAAGGGCGAGGTCGAGACGTTGTACAAAATAATTCACATTAAATTTGAGGACAAATCCGGAATCACAAAATTGAATTTATTAAAGAAAACAGTTTTAGAAAATTAGGATGGTTGGATGTCAAATTATTTCCGGAAAGAATTCGATAGTCGTTTTTACAAGTTACTTAATAATAAAATTGATAATCATAAAATTACTAATATAATTCTTTGTTAACTGTCATATAAATTCGATATAAAATGATCGAATTTATCGCCAGTTAATTACACAATTTTACATGCAAAATTCGGGAAGCCACGCCCCACGAATTTATTTTTCTCAAAAATATTGACTCACGATAATATTCGAGAAATAGAAAATTCTTAAACTAATGACTCTCGCTGAACGAAAAGATAGAATTCCTCTCGGCAAATCGAAATATTAAACAACGGAAAAATACGGCAGATTTTATACCGCAACTGAACGTTAACGGAATTTCCTTTCAAACATGAACGTACCCCGAAACAATATAATTCGTGACATTAATTCCAATAAAACGGAAAGAGAACCGGAAAGGAGAACCAGATCCGGAAAAAGACCACAAATTTTCGACTCGATAATTCCGGTGATGTATTCTTGAACGGGGTTGGCTACGGCTCGACAAGAAACGTCAGGTCTCGTTGCTGTCCAAAACGAAAGTCCCCGATAAATTATGGAAGCGCGATTTCGCGGATTAGGGTCCTAACCCCCCACCCTTCGCCTACTCATTGGAATCTCGAATGTTCCCGAAGATTTCGAATATGGAATTTGTCGAATTATTGAATTTCGACTGGACACGGCGCTGGTAAACGATGATGCCGAATTTTGACGACGATCCCCGAGGCTGACGGATGCATCGTTCGAGTTTAGACAGCTCCGGGTGGGAGCTTCGAGTTAGCGACCCTCGCTCTGATTTTCGCGATCTACCGACGACAATAAGAGACAACCTTGACACGGCCTATGCCTTCCCTCACGGACGATACGAAGATACCGACGACCAGAATATTCTCGATGTTTTTTTCTCGCTCTTTCTCTCGATGTTTCGTGACCGTTGCTCGCTCGTATAAAATAAAATAATCGAAAATAAAATTAATATCAGGAAACACGCTCGCATTTGACTAATAAAATCATTTCCTCGAGAGGAATTCTTCGTCGCTACCCGACGCTTCCTCCCGTGCCGTGCCAATGTTTTACTTTTAGTGACGTGGACAAATTTACCACGTCACAATACATAGTTTTATACACGTCAGCAGCCGCAGATTTATTAAATTTGATAAATTTAGTATTTGAGTTTCAGCATAGGTTATCATATGTATGCTCCCTCTATCACGTTATGCTGCTGTGTTATGTTACCGCTGTCTTCAATATACAACGTTGCCAGTTTATTACAAAAAGTTTTTAACGCGGATCGCTCAAACGACTGAACAAGGATACAGTGAATTTTCAACTTTAACTTACAATTTTGCAATAATCAGTTCGGTAACGCGTTTTTTTTTACGCTACAATATCAGAAATTGATGATTAATTTATAGCTGAGAACCAAAACTTTATGGCTACCAAATCATCAAACGTATGTTATACATCATTGATATAAAATCTGAGGATTATGTTGTAAGCCGCCGGATTGAAGTTATTACTTTTGGAATTTAATTTCTCACTGAAATTATCGATAGTGTTCTTAATTTTTTCTGACGTCAATTGTGTATTTAAACTACAATATATTTTGAATGTATTACTTTATCTAATAATCGACCTTTCACTACGACCTCCTTAAAATTCGTGGCAGTGAATGGACACAAGTACCTTTTCGTTCGAAAAAAATGTCAATTACCACGAATTTCGAGAGAGCAAGGACGGTGATCTAGCCGCACGAGGGCAGTTGTTTTTTTTCTCTATTTATAAAAAGAAAGGAATGCTGTAGTTACACGCATTACTGAGATCTCACTTATTTAACATCATTTGCGGCTTCTAGCAGCTTGTTTGCCATAGCCACGAAAAATTTTGGCACACCCTGCACATAGCGTTTTTGCGAAAACGTATCATTCGTCTAACGAAGTCGATGGCGCTATTAGTGGATTTTGACGAAATTTGATTAAATAAATTAAAACTGTAAAACCATTAATAGCCAAATACATTTGAACCTATCATCCTCTAATAAAAAATCTTTCGATTAATTGAAAATACAGTCGTACTACACAACAAGAATATGAATAAAAAATAATTCTGATACAAAAAAGAAATTCCAAACGCAAAAAAAATTTCGGCCGAAGTACTTTGTGAGTCTGTAACCATGAATGATACATTGTGTGAATTAAACGAAAAAATTCGCCAAGTACTTCGGCCGAAATTTTTTTTTCAATTAATTTTTTTCCGTTTGGATTTTTTTTTGTACCGGAATTATTTTTCATTCGTATTCCTGTTGTGTAGTATGACTGTATTTTCAATTAATCGAAAGATTTTTTATTAGAGGTTAATAGGTTCGAATATATTTGGCTATTAATGCTTTTATAGTATTTATTTATTTAATATCTTTTTATGAAGTTTAGACTTAATTTTTGGGCAGATTTCAATTGGTAACTTTAGTGAGATTAAGATTTTATTGGTAATTTTTTGTGAGGCTCTCTTATATCTTTTTGTGGGAGTTTTGCGTTGAGAAACGTGCGAGTTTTGTGTCAAAAATTACATTTTGGCAAAATGCTTCGATCAAGTACACAGAACTATTGTTTTTTAATTAACCTCACCAGGTTTTTTGTTTCAGATGATCCAGTCATGAGTTCTGCTGCACACCGCACCGCAACTTTTTTTTTTACCTTTGGGAGAATTGCTGTAACTCAATTATTTATCAATATTTTTGCATAAAAAAATTACTAAAACTTCTTCAAATGTATATTATTCGAACTACCAATCATGGCTCGTTGAATAATAAAACTAGTATTCAAAAAAAATCTCAAAAAAGCGTTTTATTGCTTCTTACAACTGTACCTAACCCGTTAGTTTATTTAATGATTTTTTGTGAAGTTTAGACTTAATTTTTGGACAGGTTTGAATTGGTAACTTTTTTGAGATTAAGATTTTATTAGTAATTTTTTATGAGGCTCTCTTATAACTTTTTGTGGGAGTTTTGTATTGAGAAGGGGATTTTTCACCGGAACAACTATTTGAGGCGAGTAAATGTACTTGTCTCAACTTTTTTTACAGTATTTATGCAGTTTTTTTTGCGGGGTCTTGCAAAACCTGATAACAGTTTTATCTAATATAACCACACTTGAGCGCTTTGAAAGGCAATGACTAATATTCGTCATGACTAATACCCCGGGTATTAGAATGCCAAAAACATCAGATGATCATGACTACTTAATAACATTCTAATCTAGTGCAAACACCGTGATTACATATTTACGCCTCTATGTTTTTTTTATATCGCGGGTATTAGAATGCCAAAGATATCGGGTGATCATGACTACTTGATAGCATTCTTATCTAGTACAAACACCGTGATCACATCTCTACACCTCTATGATTTTTTTAAGATTAATAAAAGTGCCTTGTAGGGACACTAATTGTAGGTCAGCACAATACCTATTAGTTTACGCATAAATTACAATTTTTGTATTATCATCAGAATAGTAGTAGTGGCAGCTCCCTGCCTCCCCCCTTCCCTATTGCTTAAAATAATTAAATATGTAACGTCGAGGAAGGGGAAGCAGATTGAACAAAATAGATGGAGAAATTTTTAAATCGCGAATAAAGAGGAAAATCGAGAGGGGGTTGTTCACCCTGTCAGAGTGTTGTATTAATTTCGCAACATGAGAAAACGTTTATTCGGAGCTGTTGTGATATTTTGAATACGCAAAAGCATATAAAACAGGGAAAAGGCAACAGCAATAGGAAAATTCACATAAGGGGTAGTTCACCCCCTTAAGGCTGCTATTTTTCAAAAATACGAAAACATGTGAACTTTATTTTGATGTTTTTATGGAAATAGAACCCCTTCCATTCCATTATATTCACCCCTTTTTAATGTAGGGTGAGAAACAGATAAATGCAGGGGTGGTTCACCCCCTAACTTTTTTTTTCGTTCGCATAGTGGACTTTTCATCGCTTTGGATAAGAAACATTTTGGTTTTTGTTTTAGCGAAAGCAGTTGAGTGCTTGTTGAAGGTTATTTTGAAGGGTGGTTTCACCCCCTTAAAACCGTTTTTCCGCCGATAAAAAAAAATACGTGTCTCTTAGTTTCGAATGCTCTTTCACATACAGGAGTTTCAAGAAAATGTGAGGCGGACACCAAAGTAGTGTTCCTTGTTAGAAAAAAATCGAGGGCATTTGGACTTTGAAATTTTTCAGTGTCCTCAATATCATGCTACCGACAGTACTACCTATCCGCTTTTACTGATAAACGGGGCTAGCGAACTTGTCATCAAACGTTGGAACGCCCAGCCCACGGTGCGGAGTGCCATATGACCGCCGACACTCGTCAGATGTCTCGTATCCAATATCCCGGATTTTTCATCCAGTTTTTATTGAAAATGTGCAGAAAAAATTTTGAAAAGTGCTGTGAAGTGTTGCAAATCCAGGTCTGATCCGTTCCATTGTGCGAGATGTATGCGATATTCATGATAAAACAATCTGTGTGAGTGACGTAAAAGCTGTCATGGCCCGAGCATACCGCCTCATACTTTCCATAATTTATTGCGGTAGTAAAAAAAATCTAGCATAAAAAATAGGACCACACCCGAAATCGTGTGATTAAATCAAATTTATTTGCATTCTTTTAAATTGCGTAATCCTAATATTCGCGACGAAATCCGGGATCTATGATTTTTAGTTGCTTTTTTGGCACCTGGCGCTACATATGCCATCGCTCGATGACTCTCAAGAGGATGGATCAGTCGGCTTCGAATTTTTGAATGGAAAATTTGTTCACACCGTTCAATCGATTGCGATGAAAATTCAACTGTGTATACAGTGATATGGTATAAATCTGCTGACAGAGCGATTTTGCGACATTCTCAAAAAAATTTTGATTTTTTGTTACCATCGGAGTTATCTTACAATTACTCCGAAAATAATTGACGGATTAATTTTTTGGCCAGTCAGCGGAAGCGTAATATCGCAACCAACATTTTGAGCCCGGTTGGATCAAAATCTATGCTAAATTGACAATAAATTTCCATTTCGAAATTTTTCTCAAAAAAATTATCGACAAGATACCGACTTCGTCAGATTTTAGTTCACCGAAATGCCGTCTGGCGGCGCGATCATCAATTTCTCAATTTTCGATTATTGTGAAATAAACTTTCGGGGAAATAAACTTTTGCAATAACTTTCTATGCTTTTTCGAATCAATTTTTTCGAAAAATACTTTATTTTTCATAGGAATGGATGTTATAAGTGAAAAATCGTATCTCAGCGGGAAATCGAGATTCTTCCGTGGTCTTACGATCTTATGTTGCACAACAAACATAAGTACTTGAGGAAGAATTGTCATTGTCCAAGGGTTGATCTAACACCACGTTTTTTCGCATCAATTTTTACGAAAAATGCGTCATTTTTCGTAGAAATGGAGGTTATAAGCAAAAAATCGTAACTCGTTGTCGCTACGGTCGATCGCTAGCGACATTGTCGCTACGGACCGACGTGCTAGGAGTTACAGTTTTCTCTGCTTCACTGGTAGCGCCGCGGCTCGATGATGTCGCCCGATAATGTTTTCGAGACGGGGTTTATAACATGGCTGCCCCCATGAGTGTGTGCGCTCGCGTTCATATCAGTTTTTCTTTCGTGGATAATTTATTAATTAATGAAAACAGTGTTCTCGTGGCTTCGCGTTTGTTTGTGTAAGTGTCGTGAACAAAGTGGTGAAGTTTAGGCTCGATTGCGGGACAAGTTTGTGGGTTATGAGCGGATTGTTCTTCGGTGTGGCTCTGTGTCGGTGTGTGGGTAGATTGTTCCCGTTGCCACTAGGATTTAATTATTTAATAATTTGCAAATTCGCGAAAAATCCGAGCTCTTGTGACTTCAACTTTACCGCTGGTGAGTTCAATTCACATTGAACTACCCAGCGATAAAAATCGTTGGAGACGTGCGAAAGAACTATCTCGTTCCTTCGTATAAACAATATAAATTGTTTATTGATTTTTACCACTTTTTTGAGCGAGAACCCAGTTTTGACCACTGGAGAGTTCAATTGAAAACCGCTGGACAGTACAATTCACGTTGAACTACCCAGCAATAAAAATCGTTGGAGACGTGCGAAAGAACTATCGTTTCTCCATATAAACAATATAAATTGTTCATTAATTTCCACCGATTTTCAAGCGAGAACCCAGCGGTTTTTACCGCTGAAGAGTTCAATTCACATTGAACTACCCAGCGATAAAAATCGTTGGAGACGTACGAAAGAACGATCGTCCCGTCGTATAAACAATAAAAATTGTTTATTTATTTGCACCTCTTTTTCAAGCGACAACCCAGCGGTCTTTACCACTGGAGAGTTCGATTCACATTGAACTACCCAGCGATAAAAATTGTTGGAGACATGCGAAAGAACTATCGTTCTTTCATACAAACAATATAAATTGTTTATTCATTTTTACCCCTTTCTTGAGCGAGAACCCAGTGGTTTTTACCGCTGGCGAGTTCAATTCACATTGAACTACCCAGCGATAAAAATCGTTGGAGACGTGCAAAAGAACTATCGTTCCTTCGTATAAACAATATAAATTCTTTATTGATTTTCACTACTTTTTTGAGCGAGAACCCAGCGGTTTTAACCGCTGGAGAGTTCAATTCACATTAAACTACCCAGCGATAAAAGTCGTTGGAGATGTGCGAAAGAACTACCGTTCCATCGTATAAACAATATAAATTGTTTATTTATTTGCACTGCTTTTCCAAGCGAGAACCCAGTGGTTTTTACTACTAGAGAGTTCATAGCACACTGAACTTACACCGAGAAAAATTGTCGGATACGTAGAAACGAATCTTTCGTTTTAATAATAATAACAACAAATTATTAATTATTCATATTGCTTTTACCGCGAAATCGTAACAATTATTGCTAGGGTATTCAGTTTTCATTGAACTCTCCGACGATGGAAATCGTCGAAAAGATTGAAAAAGCATTATCAATTTACATTTGTATATGTATATATGCGTTTTTTCATGTGTGCATATACAGGCGTGGCCTCGCACACGATTTTCAAGAGAACCCTTCCTCTCGAGTGTTAGTGGTGCTAATGCACACGCACAAACACACGCGCGCGGCAACCATTTCGCATCAGATTTTTCGTGCGCGCCCAGTGCATTGAAACCTGATGGAAGACGCGCGCCGCGACATTTAGCGGTAGTCTGCGGTAGCTCCTTGCGACCTCTGCAGTACCGCCAAGCACGGTGGAGAGCGGCAGAGTGTTTCGTCGACTGATCCATCCTCTTAAGAGTCGCGGTAGTGACTCGAGACAAGTACATTTATAAGCGAGTCTCTACAAAACACTTTTACAGGAAGCACCGCGATTCTACCTATTTTGGAAAATTGTTTCTTTAAGGCAATGTGAAAGACGTTCAAAAAATATGAAAAACGCTCGGTCGGTAAAAATCCTGTAACCAACTTTTCTCCTACGCAGATGATATTTTGAGCAAATAACGAAAACCACCTCCCGTTCAGTTGAAAACCGAACAGTGGTACTCGTTATTTGCTCGTAATATAATTCGTGTACGAGAAAAGTTGGTTACGGGATTTTTACCGACCGAGCGTATTTCATATTGCCTTGAACGTCTTTTACATGGCCTTAATATTTATTAAATGACGGCATTTTAGAGGATTATTTGGATTCACGTATTTTTTTTTCTTTCGATCGCGACTAATTAGAACCTCGTAGCTCAAAGCGTATTGATAATATTAATTTTTTTTTACTCATTGCACCGCAAAGTTCAGCATTTTTTGCACATATTTTTAATGCTCAACTGTTTTTTTCTCACTGGCTGTCTAGTAATACTAGTAATATTGATATAAAGTTCTGGTGATACTAGAGATTCGGCGCCGGTTTGACAGCTGACGAATATTTTGGTATCAATTTTGACTTTTTGTTAGAGTGGATAGGATGATAGTGTGAAAATAGTGTCATTTATATTGATGGTGATTAACCTCACCAGTTTTGTATTTAATTAAAATGATAGTGCGGGAATGAAGTATTTTTTCGTTTGAATATACTTTTTTACCGACCCCACGGTTCACGGCATTCTCAGACAGTAAAAATCTCGTAAACTATTATATATCTCTTGTGCCCATGGCGGCTTAGTCGGTATTTTACATGGCTTCAGGCAAGAAGAATTTTCATCGAAAAAAATTGGCTCAAAGTAGATCGCTTATTTTTTGTTGCATAAATTTATACTTTGTACTATGCGAGATTAATAAATGTTATTTTAACCTCGCTAAGCAGTACGGTTGAAAATTTTGTTCCGATCAAATTCTTTTAGCAGAAAACTTTATTAGCATAAATTGGTTGTTTTGAAATTTCAAAAAGAGAATGAATACATGAAAAAATATTCTATCAGAAATAAAATCCACAAGAAGTTTTGAAATGCAAAAATAATTAGAATGAAAAAAACCCAAAACGGAATCAAGTGATGCGAAATAATTTTGAGCGAAAATATATTTTATTTGAGAAAAAAAAATTTCATAAGTACTTTACCAATTTTCTTTTACCTATTGCTTATAAGATACAATTCTTGATTAACTCCCAAACCATACAGTGGTTCTACAGTGGCGCCTTTAAACCGTACACAGGTGCGAATAGGGATTTCATGATTACAACTCATGATTTGAAGATGAAAATGGAATCCAAAATGCAGACATAAGTATATGATTTTGGGGTAAAATTTCCTGTCACATCACTTGGTACCACTTCAATTGAGCCCAATTTATAAACTTGCGAGAAAAATTGAAATAAAAAAAGTGATTTCAAATATTTCACATTTTACAAAAAAAAATCGTAGATTTTTTAAAGGTTATCAAAATGTAATAAAACCTATATACTTTTTTAGTTGAAAAGTGGCTTTTGGAGGAAAAAAATACGCCAAAGTAATTTTATTGAATTAAATATTTTTTCCATAACCTCACACATGCATTCATTTTGATAATGAAATTTTACATTTTACACTACATAGGGAAGAAAAAAAAATTATTTTACTCACACAAACTTTTATTTTTCATTGAAAATACAAAAATAGTTAATGATGGCTGGAATACAAATTATATAATTCCAAAAAACGCTCGTATTCGCTACAGACTGCTGACCGATGGTCGTCGCACACGAGGGTTCTCAGAACTCATTATGAAACATTTACAAATATGAAATTAATATTTTTATTAAAATCACAAACAAGAATGTACACGTAGGGAAACAATTGTTGCTTCAACCGCATATGTCATTACGGAGTGCCAATGATATTATATAATCATAACAATATTATAAAGTATTAAACCAATACGTTCATTTTTTATCAAACCGCACATGTATTCTGACCGAGAACACTGCAGTTGAATCAACGAAATCTTCCAATAATATCAAATGCTATTGAATCGATGATTTATTTTTCTCTGTGTATAAAAAGTCATAGATATTAACTATTTTATTGCTCGTACAGCGTAAAATGCGAAAGGATTTTTTATTGTTTCTACATCAAATGACTTCATTTTTTTTTTTAGGAAATCGTGTAAATAATGATGAATTCACATACTTTGAACACAAAAATGGTCCTTGATTGCAAAACACACTTTTTTTTTATTTTCACAGACCACGATTTTTTGACCTTAAAGCGTACACCTATTCGAATTTGCACCAACTAAATTTTTCAATGCCGCTTTCGCGGCGATTATGAAAACAATGAACTTTCTCCCGACAAGGTTTGACACTAGAGGGGTCACACATATTTGTCGAAAAAGGAGTATAGCCTCAAACAACTTTCCGTTTTGAAAATTTTGCTGGTGCGAATTCGCACCAGTGTACGGTTTGGGGGTTAATAAACGTTATAATAGAAAACCTCCCGCAGTACTTCGGCCGAAATTCTTTTTTCCAATCAAATTTTTGCTCTCAACATTTTGTGCGCATTCTTTTTTTATTTGGAAATATCATTTCGTTGTGGCTTCTTTTATTTAAAAACTTTCAGTGTATTTTGATGCTATTGGAGTATTTTTTCGGTATCATTTTTTATGGAATATTTTTTAATCCATTGATCTGTTGGTACTGTTGTGCCCGCGAAGACCGTCACGTGGGGACAAGTTATCGAGGACGGGTATTTTGGGGATTATTGCCAATAATTGAGCCAAAACTCCAACTCAATACTTAAAAACAAGTTAACGTAGGTTAATTGATAAAGTTAAAGATTAAAATACAAAGTCAAGGTATTATGCCTTGAGACCAATCGTTCAATATGTCGTTGTAGAATGTCGTAGACTGTCGCAGACTGCCGAATTTGGGCATTGTTCCTGCTTTTATTAAGTGTCGAATTTTCCCCCAAATGGTATCGATTTTATCCCTTGTATGGATTTATTAGTCGAATGTCGAACGTTCTCAAACGTTCGGTGGCGTAATGCCCTGCCAGTATTTTAGGGTGCTTACGCTCGGGATCGACCCATTTCGGCGATCGATCGTAGGAATGTGCTGTCTTACAATTTTATTTACGCTTCCTGTTGTTCATCAATTTATGTTGCAATTGATTTCAACTAATTGTATGTTGCCATGCGGGACACAACAGTACGTATGTTTCGGTGTAATATTTAAATAAGTTTTTTTTACAAAATTAAAAGAAATTCAAGTTCTTACTTGTTCGTGATTCTTTTATGCCGCGTATCTCCTCAGAAATACTCTACGTTTTAAATAATCTAATAATTTAATCAGAATTGACGGTTAATTACGAAGATTGAATTTATTTGAACACTCCTTAGATCAATATATAATGCATTTTTAGTCCCGATATAGTCGCGATACAGCATCTCGAAATTCGATCATGTATCTATTTTTAGCCGAAATCATTACAAAATCACTTCAGTGACCTTTAAAATTTTTATTCAGGATCCAATTCTTGAGAGAATCACTTTTTAATAAAATTTTACCATATTTTGCTGTAATGCCGAAAAAAATGTTAACTCTTTTGCATCACTCAAGTACGTAAACAATATAGACATGTTTAATTGGCAATCTATAAATTTATACAAAAAGTCAACAAATCCCCGCAAAAAAAACAGCATAAATGCTGTAAAAAAAGTTGAGACAAGTACATTTACTCCTCCCAAATAGTTATTCCGTAAAAAATCCCCTCCTGAACACGAACTCTAACGAAAAATTATAAAAGAGATTTCGTCCGAAAAAAACCAACCTAGCAAACATTTTTTAATTCACATCAAACCTCTCAAAAAATTTTAAGAGACCCTCACAAAAATTTGCCAATCAAATCCTAACCTCACACAAGATGCTAATTCACATTCGACCAAAAATTAAGTCTAAACAAAAATAAATTAAAGCTATAAAAGCATTAATAGTAAAATACATTGTGCCTATTACCCCTTAATAAAAAAGTTTCCAATTAATTGAAAATACAGATGTACTACAGTACAGTTGTTCTACACAAAAAGAACAAGAATAAAAAATAAGAACGAAAAAAAAATTCGGATACAAAAAGAATTTCAAACGAAAAAAATTACATTGAAAAAAAAATTTAGGCCGAAGCACTTGGCGAGTTTGTTACCATGTAAGCAAATTGAATTTAAGGGGACTAGGCATTGAAAAATCTCGATTTTTTTCGTTTTTTTTGTATTCCGTTACTACAACCTCTTCCAAATGTTTTGGCGCAAAGAAAACTCAAAAATTCGCAAAATTGAGCTCAGCAGAGGAATAAAATTCCAATACTCCAATATAAAACTCCAATACCCCCGCCCTCTCTCTAACTTTTCATCTTTTATTCTCGCCGTTCATTCTTCTCTCTAGTACGACTACATGACTTTCGGGGTGCTCACTGCCAACACAACGGTGAGCTCGGCGTTGACCACGAGACAGTCCCACGGTGACGTAAGAAAAGCCCCGGAGCATTTTTGCCACACTTGTTTGTCATCGTACCTTAGTTATAACCCATCGTTAACGAGCTGGTGTTCTCTCCTATTGGCCCGAACTTACGCTCACTCTGGAATATTGAGAAGCTTGCCTTCTTATGCTGGCATTAATTCAATGTCGATTTGATTACTTTCAATGGCTATACGTGTATTCACAATACTGGAATCTGTCACATGGAATTTTTATAGTATCGACCGACAAATCTGTGTGAACAAGCGATGAGAAAAGATGAAGAAAAAAACTAATAATAGGTGTAGCGTCCATGTAAATCGTAAAGAACATAGCTGTACGAAATAATTACATATAGCGATGTGGTGAAAAATGACTTTGGAAAAAAGTTTTCCCGTTTCAATGACTGGTCCATGGAGCGAAGCATATTAGACCAAAAGTTTGTTTATTTTCGAATAGAGCACTTTCGATAATAAACAAAAGGAGCGGATAAAGAAAGAGAAGGCGATTAAGAAGCAAGATGTAGAGGAACTTCATTGGAGAAAAACAGGGAATGCGGCAATCGAAGAAGAGGTTTCGAGGTCGTTTCTGGGCGTGGAAGCCATCTACCTGTACGTCGCGGGCCACGCTATACATCAACGCGGTTGTTTCTATAAAACTGCCTGACACTACCGCCCTCTCCTGCTTCTCGACCGCCTCCTTCATTCCTTGCTCTTCTCCTTGTCACGCCAATTGTTCTCTCTTTCTCTTACTTATACTCCGGAATCATAGCAAGATTTTCAGCCGCGGCAGCACAGGCATTTGTTTGTCTACTTTGTTCGTCCCTAGACGAATCGGTCGAGGCAAGAGGAAGACTAAAACGGAGAGACAGAGACCTGGAGTGCCAATTAATAAACCGCGGCGGGTCTAGAGAGGGCTAACTCATTTTCTTTACCAAGCGTATTTATAAGGTTGGCTTTTTCGACTCAAAATTCTCTCGGGTCTCTTCCTTCCACTCATACTTTCCGTCAATACTTATAAAATTATTAGATTACTTAAAACGTACAATAGTTCTGAGAAGATACGACGCTTAAAAGAACAACGAACAAGTAAAAACTTGAATTTTTTTATTAACTTTGTAAAAAAAATTTTCAAAAAATATTGCACCGAAACATCCATGCCAACAGATCAACGGATCGGAAAATATTCCATAAAAAATGATGCCGAAAAAATACTCCAATAGCATCAGAATGCACCGAAAGTTTTTAAATATAAGTAATCATAATGAAACGAGATTTTGAAACGAAAAAATATGCGTACAAAATTTCGAGAGCTAAAGTTTGATTGGAAAAAATAATTTTGGCCGAAGTACTACGTGAGTTTTTCTTTTATAATATTTATTGATTATGAATTATATCTCATGAGCAATAGATTTAAAAAAATTGATGAAGTACTTATGAATTTTTTTTTTCTCAAATCGAATATCTTTTCGCTCAAAATTATTTCGCATCGCCTGATTCCGTTTTGTGTTGCAAGTGCAAATAGAATTTTCATGTATTTAAGGTCTCTACCACTCTAGGGTGGTTTAAAACCATATATAATTCAAACCTAGGGTGGTATCATACACCATTCTCTCAGTTATATAAAAAACGAAGAGAATGATTTCCAAATAAACTTTATTATTGCATGCAAGAGACATTTTATGGTAAAAGAGAAGAGGCAGTGTTTTCGACTCCGTTCTAGAATTTACGTTCGGAAAAATGAATTGTTGGGGCTAAAGTTAATAAAAAAAATTATTTTTTAAGGTACTGTTCAAAAGTTTATTTATTAAATTACACTTTATTTTTGCACTATCACTCTTCTATCTATATATATATATATAAAAGTTACTTTAACCAAAACTGAAACTGACCGCGATCTTTATAACCTCACGACTGTTCAAAAATATCAAATATTCACCGAATACGAGTTTATCATACACCATTCTCTTAGTTATCAAAAAAAAAACAAAGAGAATGGTTTCTAAATAAACTTTATTATTGTATTCAAGGAACATTTTATGGTAAAAGAGAAGAGGCACCGTTTTCGACTCCGTTCTAGAGTTTACGTTCGGAAAAATGGATTATTGGGGCTAGGATCAATAAAGAAAATTATTTATTTAGACACTGTTTAATAGTTGACTTATTGATTTAAACTTTATTTTTGCACGATCACTCTTCTACCGATAATATAATAAAAGTCACTTTAATGAAAAGTTGAAACTGACCGCGATCTTTATAACCTTACAACAAAGATATTAAATGTTCACCGAATACGCGTTTAAAGTTCTGATCTCGAATATGTCTAACCAAAAATCAAATTATTTACTTTCACACACGCGATTTTTAGAACCTTACTTTTTAACCCCACAACTGTCACTAGTATAACCGCGATCTTTTTTCTAAACTCACAGCTGTCACTCTTACTTATACATCCTGAAGAAAAGTCATCGGTTGTCACATCAACGAATACAGTCTCGCATATCACCAGTAAATTTCTAGTTATAACTAGTGTCACTAGACAGCAATCGCTAAACATCAAAAAATATGTGGGAAAAATGCCACCTTTTTTTTGATGATTTGGAACGATGAAATATTAATATTTCCAATATGCGTTAGGCTACAGAGTTCTAAATCGTCACAATCGAAAGAAAAAAAAATAAAAAATACGTGAACTAGCAACATCTTTTAAAGTGTTGTAATTAATTAAATATCGCCGAAACAGTTTTCGAAAACCGTTCGAAACCGCTCTGCTTACTGTAAAGACTCTAGTAGCGACTCGTCTTCGCCATCTTATAGTATCCGTAAATGTACTTGTCTCGAGTCGCTACCGCGACTCTAGATTAATCCTATATTATGATCCTATTTTAAGGCGAAAATTTTCGAAAGAGTGCGCGAGAAAGAGAGAGGGGAGAGAGAGAGAGAGAGAGAGAGAGAGAGAGAGAGAGAGAGAGAGAGAGAATACAAAATTTGGAGCAACAATTATGTTAATTATTTTTTTAAATAAACAAATTGCATTTAAAATTGCTTACAAGACAACAGCAATACAATAAAAAATTGTTGAGATTGAAAAAAAAAGTCGTCAGGTCTCGAACCTGAGACCAGCGATTCCGCAGGCGAGCACGTTACCGCTAGGCTACTGCCCGCTTGCGGTTTTCATTGCAACGGAAGTCGTATATGAAGTATGGGTTAAATTTCGATCGCAAATATCTCTAAAACGACGGCGAGGTGGCACCTAATATTTGAGGATTATAATACCATTAGGTCACCCTACCACCCTACCAAGTTTCATCAAATTCCTCGACCCATGCGACTGGTACTCCCTTTGTAAGATCTGAAGTCTTGTACCATTATATAATCCTTCATTAAAACTTAGATTTCTGATCAACATCACGATACAATTTGATCTTAAGCGTGATGTGGTGGTAAATTTGCTGGATTTAAGGTTGTTGTCGCACGTCCTTCGATAAACGTGGTATCACATATTTAATATTATTTTTGCGCCGATTCAAACACGGGAATAATTCTGGAGAATAAGGAAAAACTGGGGTCGCGCCGACAATGAAGAAACACTGGAATAATTTTTACGTTTTATTAAAATATTTATTAAACCGTCGACGTGGATCACACGGCGGACGAATACGCGGGTTATGCGCGGTGTTTAACTTGAGCTCAACTTAGAGGTAACACAAGTTGCGTGAATTTAATGACTTTCGTATTGAGGACGAAAAACGAGATCGAGTCGCGCGATATGATCTTTGCTAGTCGATGCTCGGAGGATTACTGAAATTTTGGTAAGAACGCGCGTATTACCCGGTCCGAGGATCGCGAGGGCCGAAGGGGAATTCGGGAGTACGAAATCGCGCTTGTTTTTGCGTACGTACGTCGTAATCCATCGCGAAGAGCCGGGACTACAATCGCGCATAGTAATAGGAAGCGGTAAACACTTTAAATTTAATATTGGAAAATACGCTAAAATGATGAAAATTCGAACAAAGGTATTCAAATACTCTGGTGATAAAGCTTCATTAATATCACTATTATCACAATTTTCAACACTGTCTACACTTGTGTGTATTCATTCTGATGTACAATCGAATAGCTGAACAACTCGTCTATTTATTTCTTCAACATCAATATTTCTCGACGATAGTATTGCAGATTTCGCTATTTGTTCATATTGCTTCTCTCTGACTAAGTTCCCATAGATACCTCCAACGATATCAGAGCTTGCAGGTGCAATGTATATTTCTGGAATCATTACGTTATTATTTTCATCATTTGCGAAAATTGCTGCAATAATTTTAACGAAATTATATTTTTCAGGTATATATTTATAATATTTATAATTTATAATAGTTTAAATTTTACAAAATTTTGAAACTTTTGGTATGAAGAAACAATTGGCAACATCTTCGTCATCGTCCTCGTCTTCATCGTCCTCGTGTTCATCGTCGTCCTTGTCGTCCTCGTCGTCGTCTTCGTCTTTGTCTTCGTCCTCGTCGTTGTCGTCACCCTCATCCTCGTCTCTATCGTCCTCATCGTCGTCTTCGTCTTTCATTTCGTCCTCGTCCTCATCGTCGTCCTCGTCTTTATTGTTGTCGTCGTCGTCGTCATTTTTTTAAAAACCATTCATTTATAATTACAATTTTTTTTTTTAATTATCAAGAGACGCGATAACGGCTAGAAATAATATCAAGAGACACGTTAGCGGTTCGACGCCAAGTATTAAAAGAAAAGCTTGCGCGAGCCCCACCGCACTCTTATATACTCGAATATGACGGTTTTTGGACTTTTTTTCAAACCGTTCTCAAGGAGGAACGGGTTGAGTTAAAAATCTGAGCGTATAAGCCAATTTATAATATTACTTACATCGTTTCGTCCACGGCAATAAATTTATCCATTTCTTCGTTGCTTGTAAATTCTTCAGTGGTATTTGATGTCGTCAATTTCACTAATTGACTATAAACGACACTAAAAACCCTTGTTTTTCAATAGTCAGGGTGATTTTAGTTTGTCACTTCAGCACGTAATATGACACTTGAGTTCTGGCATATGCTTGGCAACGAATAAATAAATTCGTAGCAACAAATAAACAAAATCATGGCAACGAATAAACAGAACCATGGTAATGAATAAACAAATCTATTGAAAATTGGTTCCGCTATATTCTTGGCAACGAATAAACAAAACCATGGCAACGAAAACCATGGCGGCTTCAAGTTTCGATATATCGAAATGTCTTTTTTAAGAAAGGATTATTTTCACTTTTTGTTCAAAAAATTAGGTATCTCAAACACCCCCTGCCCCCACTCTTTCTCTCTCTTTCTCTTGATCAGCATCATGCATTACATGGTCGGTACTGCGCCTATGAAAATATGTATAATGATTTGAGAGTGAGTGAGAGTTTCTCCGGTTAGATTTCGTTTTATTTCCTGTTTGTTTTTAAATTGGAGCTTAGATCCTGGTGATTGCAGTAGTACACACGACATATATAATTAAATATTCACATTTCCCTTCTCGCTGTGCCGGAGGCCCGGCGATTTCCTCTCGTGCTCATAGAAGTCTTCTCTCTTTTCCATCAGTTGAAAAGAGACGAAGGAGAGCCTTGCATTGTTGGCTTATTTAAATATTAGTTATGTATGCCCAACGGTGTATGCTCTTCTCGTTTGCCGCTTACACACGTCCTTGCATATAAATAGGAGATCCCGGATTCTCGGATGAAGAAGAGAGAGAGAGAGAATGAGAAAATGATATTTTCGCTCAAATGCATGCACCCTCTCGCGCGTACCACCAACACTAACGAAAGATTCACCAGAATGAATTCGCAAAGTGTTTCTCTCGTATTCTCTCATATGTATTTTCGAATAAAAAGAGGTGAGGAAGGATGCGTATGAGACTACGGCACCGTAGAGATTTCTGAGCTGCCTGCTAGCCGGGCACTTGTACGACGAACCACAGGGGGTGCCTGTCCTCTTCGATATATTCCATCCTCGCCTGTGTGCTTTTACACTTTTCCGCAGCATCGAACACGGTCCATAGCAGCAACTTTTTCTTCCTTTTTTCCTCCTTGTATTATATACCACTAATCTTTTCTTTTTCTCCACTATTGCCTCTGCGCCAAAACTCCGTTGCTACTACCATCAGCGATTGTCAAATTTTTGACAGTCGTATATCCGCTGAGAGACCGGCTATAAATATACAGGAAGATATTCATCACGTTGATGAAATAAGCGAGAAAGTGAACGAAAAAGAAAAAAAAGTGAAAAATCCATTGGCAGATAATCGTGTATTTCTCGTCTTTATGTCAGCCATATAGCTATACGTTGAATGTTTTAACCAGCGTCACAAGAGTACTCTTCCTCTATATTTCCTGCTTTCTCTCTCCATGTTTCTTACAAAACTCTATAGTATATATCATCACATTGTTACGAGCGCGTAGTGAAATGTTGTTTTTCTTATCGTTCGTTGTGTATACAAAATATAAACATATTATATGAATACATACACGCGTGCGAGTGAAAACCCGCGTGTGCTCTTGCGGATGTACTTTCTCGCGATATGTAAATCCAGTGCGTGCAATTTGTCGCAAGTGTGCAGTGGAGCTTGAGTGCCGTAAGTCTCCCCGAGGGCATGTAAAGCACTGATCTGTTCCCGATGCGATAGAGAGCCTTACATGAATGAGACAGTGTGCGCAGTGTTTGTCAGGTATTTATTTGTGTTGTGTTCATCAATAGCGAATAGAATATCACAAGTTCATCCCGCGGAATAAAACGGAGCGCAAGCGAGGCATGATGACAGAACTTGTATGTTAATTAGGGGGTGTAAGTTTATGCCTACGCTCGATAATCTAGAAATACGTATAATTCATTCATCTCTTATACACCCACCAATAATGTATATACATAGACATTTTATCCTCTTTGTAAATCGTCTGCCTAATCGAGTTAATAAACTCGAATGGGTGCGCTCGGATGAAGCCCAGCCTTTACGTGTTCACGAGATGAACATTAAAAACGTATAACGCCTACCCTATAATTGATGGTACTCAACTATTATAATGTTTACTGGCAATAATGATCCTAGTACATCACTATTCGCATTCAAGTTTTCGGGACATCATATCAACATATTTACCTGTCAATAAATAATATGATTATGGTTGCGTACAAAATATTTCAGATTGAATGAAACGGCTACACTGTTATAGAGATAGCGAATTACCTCGACTGTTCACAATCAATCGTAAGATGTAGTGTTAAGAATTTTTTAATGATAGATAGAGAATCAAAGTTCCGTGAAGCGTGATATCATTCAAACGGGAAACGGTTGCAAATAAGAGGAGAAAAGTCAAGACGAACACAAGAGGAAGAGAAACCGGATGAATCGCGGGCGAGGGAGGTAAATAGCGTTGGTGAGTGCCAACGGGGCGTCATGATATCTACTTTTCTTGTTAAATATGAGTCGCACAAGTTAAGAGCTCTCGACTCTAAGTAAATGGCCAAGAAAAGAAAATGAACAAGACGGCAAAAGGAAAAACAGAATAAGGCGTGAAGGGAGGGGGGGGGGGAGACCATAGTAGTATAAAAAGAATAGAATAATGAAAGAATAAGAAGCACAGGACAGATATCGCGCAGGCAACGATGACGACGGCGACGATGACAAAAAGAAAGAGAAAGAAGAGAGAAGAAAGTCTTGCCGCGTCAATGCACCTCTCTCCCACCAGTGAGGTGGCTACGAAAGGTAGGAGGGGCGCATTGTGTATTTCCAAGAACGGTGCCCTTATCGATGGATCTGTCGCGGTAATGAGGTATCAGCCACTAGCAAATAAACCAACGAGCATAAAGAAGAAAAAGAAGAAGAAGAGGGGGAGAAGTGGAGGAGACGATGAGGGAATGGAAGGGAAAGGGCGAAGAGCATATCCGCGAAAAAAAAAATATGGGAACAAACAAGAAAGAAAGAGAGACCCTGTGAACATGATGCGACCGTCGAGAGAGGAAGAAATGCAAGATCGGAGGGGGTGTACGAAGAGCCTCAGAGAAAGACTGCCGATACAATGCTTCGATTAAACATTCGCTGCTTAAATAATCAGGCACGCCACGGAGTGCAACCCGCAGAGAGGCTGCAGCGAGATGTTTTTAGAGAAGCTGCAGGTAAAAGAACGATAAGAGGAGAGAAATAAAGGCAAAGTCTTAGAGCAGTTGGTAGAAATGCTCAGAGAAGTTGAGAAGGCAAGCGGATTAATCTATACGGAAAAGACTTTCGGGAATTAAAGAAACCGTCTAATCGGTTTTATGATTTAATACGTAATCTATGGCGTATGTGAGTTTTGAAATAAAATGAATGAAGCAGCATGGTTAGAAAAAAAACAATTATATTAAAGAAATGGTTAAGAAAAATATGAGAATGCAAGTAAATATGAGTTGACTTCGAGAAGTATCTGCAAAGGTATCCTGATGAGGAGCGATTGCTTTTGATTTTTGAGGACCCGTCACCCGTCACCGGTCGCGCTATGAGACTCTTTTCGCACTTCTATTAAAGCCATGATTGATCGAAAATTTCAAATGGCATAAGGGATTAAAACTTTTTCTATCTTCACGAAATGTATGATAGAAAAGTAATTTTTTTTACATTTTTATTTAAAAAATTTTTTTATATATTTTTATAGTGTCAATTATCGTTGTATTTATGGTGTAATTATAAAAAATGTTTGAGGAGACTACTGTACTGCATGCTAGTCTAATAAGTGCTACATTTTCACAATGTTTTTATGCCCAAGATAATGTATTAAATAAACGTAGTGAAGGTGAATTTGTAGCACGCAGTACAGTAGTTACCTCAAAGCTAGCACGCAGTACAGTAGTTACCTCAAGACTAGCATGCAGTACGGTAGTTACCTCATAAGCCACGATCACTGTGGCGAAATTATTTTCAAGTTCCTATTTATCAAATTAAGCGCTTAAGGTAGTTCCCCTGCGACAACCTCAACCAAAAGTTACATACCGTGTGTACGTTACATGTGTGTGTAAAGGGTTGATAATTCGTAGTAAATAAATTTAAAAAGCACACAATATTGACTCGGTACCAATAGATAATACGACAGATATCATCTACTGTCGTAAAATTTATTCTATTGGCTGGGTGCACGTACATATACTACTTTAAAAATAAGTGTGTATTGCGTATACGTTAAGCCTGAAAAAATGCGGAGCATGATTTTAGGTGGCGCTGACAGTATGCATGAATATGTAACACACTGATAATTGAATATTATTAGTATTTTCGTGCACCCTGCCAATAAGTGTTTTTGATCTGACATTGCGAGTAAACTTTTTGCCAGAACTGTCCGGGCTATGCCCCAATACACAAAAAAGGTTACATCTCTCGCGCTCGCGCTCGTTTGTTTGTAGAATATGTCGTATAAGGCCAAAACCGTAGTACTTCTCCAGGTTATATTTTTTAAACTAGATGGTAAATCATTTTGATGTTTTTTTACAATATTCGTGACGTCCTGCTCTTGCTCCTCCTCGTTTTTCATCAAATTCGTGATTTTATTTCTGACGGTAGAATTAATAACGTACTGTTTACCCATGCATGGCCCATATGTTACGTGTTAATCGAGCCAACTTCAAGTATAAATATCTCGGGTTCGGGATGGTAAAACTTATTAAAATTGCACAGATTTTTGAATAACGTATTAAATAATACGTATCCCAAATTTCAACCATTTCTTAATTCAACGATCCTGTGGGTGAACTACCTTAAAACTGTACATGTGATAAAATGTCTCATCGCGTAACAAATGTTTAAAATGTAAGTCGCGCGACCGCTGATGGGTTAATTCAATTCCTCTATCCTCGTATGCAAATTATAACAAGATTTTCCAGATGGCTGATCTATTTCTTCAATAAGCATAAATCTGCGTGTGGTCGAAACAGAAGGGGCTGTCAAATAAATAATCGTCGCGTGTTCATGTATAATTTTGTCTATTGAAACATCCGTGGCTACACGGCTTATTCACAACTGGTCAAATAGCTAATATATCACGAATGCTACTATTACGATTGTATCATGAGATCCCGAGACCATAATAACTATAAAGGTTGCAAACTTTCCACAAAAGTTCCATCTAATACTTGAAACACTGGTGTGATTAGTAAATTTTTAATTAGTAAAAAAGTGAAAGTAAATTTTTGTGTATCGAAGTTTATATGCTAGGATTTCATGAAAAACTAATTCTCCCAAATTTTCAGCCTAATAAAAAAATTATTAGAGGCCACACCCAGCGATTATGATTTTTTTTTCTAAATTTGGCTAAACTCATATAAACTTCGATACACAAAAATTTACTTTTTAATATCTCTATTTGTACCCGAAATTGTAAAAAAAATATCTGAATGTCATTGGACGCATCTCTAAACATTTTTTTAGAAGATTCAAATTTTGGGAGAATTACTTTACCATGAAAAGCTAACATATTGACCTGCGATACAAAGAGAATTATTTTTTTATATCAAGATGTTTACGAGAAATTAAAAAAATAAATTTAGAAAAGCTGCTGAGACGACCTCTAAGATTTTCTTTTAGAAGCTCAAATTTTGAGGGAATCAACTCTGTACTGAGTGCTAACTATTTACGTTGCGACACCAAAAAATTGATATTTTTATATCATAATTTTTCACTGAAATTGAAAAAAAAAATTTTAAGTTGTTGGCGCGACCTCTAAAAAATTTTTTAGAAGGCCCAAATTTTGACAGAATTACTTTTTCATGAAGTATTAACACAATCATTTGCGACTTTGAGCAAAAAAAGTCGATTTTTTGCCTGGCCGCCGCCTATCATGAAAAACCGGAACTAAAAAAATGCGTACTTGACTTTTAGCACGTCGCAATAATTAATTATCAAAAAGACTTTATTATAATTAAATTAACGCATAAAATATGAAGAAAAATCAGCCGAATAAAAGGGAAATACTTGCGCGCCAAAATTACAAGAAAATAACCGGTAAATTGAGAATGAAAAGAATGAATGTTTCTGCGCATGCACGTGGCGCATGCGACAGGGGAAAGAACGAATGAAAGCGTGTGTTTATTATTGTTTCAAAATTAATTAAAATAACTTTTATTACACGCAAATCTTCACTAAATGTTTAAATAAAATTGAAAAATGTTCAAATACGATAAAATTATTATAAAAAATTATAAATTACGAAAATTGTGAATTCTTGCGCAGGCGACGCGCAAAGTGGGGGTAGCGTATCAAAGTATGAAAATGTGAGAGTAGGGGAAACATAGAGCGAATCTAAAAATTGTTATAAATAAGCGTGCGCAGAACGGGTTCCAGACTACCCGACGAGCAAATCAGAACTCGAGCGCTAGAACAAAGGATCTGCTGGGTATAAAAAGCCGTGCACAGCAGCAGTGTGGAGGCATTTTGCTCATTCTGGAAACAGAACTCGGAGAGACAACACGCTCTCAGCAGCAGAGATCCTTCCCAGTTCCAGCAGTGTATAACCTATCCTCCTTATCATTATTTAATGCTTGGAGTATCGGAGCGGTTCGGCGACGTTCAACTCCCGTAGTCCAAGGTCAATTCCTCATTCCTTCAGTTTTTTCTATTATTCCTTGATGCTTGGAGTATCGGAGCGGGTTCAACTCCCATAGTCCAAGGTCATTCTTTAATTTTTTTCATTTTTCATTTTTCCTGTTGGTGCTCGGGGTGTCGGAGGTATTCGGCGACGTTTACATCCCACAGCTTGGGGTCCGCATCCTTACCTGTGGTGTGTAGGGTATCGGCGTCGTTCGGTGACGTTCGGAGCCGGTGGCTTGCATACTACGCTTCCTTTAATTATTTGCATCTTTTCTAATTTATGCCTACTGGAAACGGGAAGTCTGCTTGCTCTCTTTTGATTAAAATTTGCTAATTAATTTTATATTTTGAATATTTTTATTGAAAATTGTTTTTGATAAAAATAATCAGTCTGCGTCACTTGTTGTACTCAGCAATCTTCGTCTATCCTCAACAATCTTTAACTATCTCAGTGTGATAATCTAAAAGGCCGCGGTAAAATTATCCATTATATAAAATCAATTAAAAAATTAAAATTATCATTATTATTATATCGAGTCAATCCACTTTTGGATTATTAAAATTTCGAATTATTTTGTTTATTCACTGCACAATAAGAGTGAATTTCACGGCAACATAAAGCCCTATTAATTATTATCAAATAATTCAAATAATAATGAATTATTATTATTACTATTCTATAGACAAAGATTCATCGATGATTTCGATTATTATTGTTAATTAGCCTCGAAGACATCGTTTTAATTATCGAACAATTATTACTATTGTTTTTCCCATTTAAGGCGAGAAACCAGTTTAGGAGGCCGAAATTTTGGTGTTTTTCGTGAATTTTTTTAACAGGGAAGGAATAATCAGAATTTGTTTAAACCGGGAGGATATTTTATTCATGTTTTGAACTACACTTTGTAATTTTTTCAAGTCATTTCCGACGGAAATAGCGGAGTTAGAAGCTGCTGTCCATGGATGATCGCCATCCGAGTTTTTTGCTGGTGGGCATTCCTGAAGTCACAATTTTTATCTGTAATCATTGCAATTTTTTTTTTCGTTAAGAACATATTTCCTAAGAATATGAATCTAATTGTGATTAAAAAAGTTGAAAATTGCATGTTTTTGAGGTGTTTGAACACAATGCCATGTTTTTATACCATGTTTTTCACCTATTTTGCATTAAAAAAAAATATTTTTAATAATAATATCATCCCAGAGTTAGGTTCATATAGATTGTAATTGAATAAAGAATATTTACACAAATTTAAAGAACGATTGGTCAATACCTTTTTGAGCTAGAATGCCCACCAGTTGAAAAAAGTCGTTTCGAGAAAAACACGTTTGAAAAAAAATGTAGCGAAAACGAGAAATGCAAGGCAGTAATTAACGGGACAGACCTAGTTGGAACGTCAAAAAAAAGGCCTTTTTTCCGATTTTTTTTTGGTCAAACGATAAAATAATTCACAACAAAAGTTCTTCCGTTTAAAAGATACATATGTAATGTATATGTTGCAATTTTTTCAACGCAATACATATCGAAATAAGCTGGTGACCGTCAATTGCCGAGGACGCTGCAAAAAAAAACACGGTTTGCGGTGATCAAGCTCACGCTGCAACGGCTCATCTGAAACAAAAAAAACGGAGGGGATTTTTAGTTAATGATATAATGCTCCAGTTGAACGAAGGGTTTTGAAAAATTTCCATTTTTCACAAAATGGCGGCCGTTAAAAGTCAAAAGTGTTTTTTTGACCAAAATATCAGTTCCATTTTTTGCTATTAAAAATAAAAATAATTATCCAAAAAAAAAATCCTTCGTTCATATGGAGGACTACCATGTATAGAAGAAGTGATATAAATTTCAACCCGATCGGTAAAGCCGTTCTCGAGCTACAGTGATCACCGACTTCAAAAACATGGTTTCGAGAAAAACGCACTTGAAGTCCGCTACCTGCTTACCTATGGCTCAGACACGACGTGCTACAAAGTCTTGTATTTCGGCGAATAATGGTCCGATTTACATTTACCTGGGCGGAAAATGTTCGTAAGAGATTCTACTTTTTGAAAATGAAATAAAAAAAAAATCGATTTTTCGAAAATTCTAACTAGGTCTGTCCCGTTAATTATATAAACTGCTCACCGGTTAATCAGCTATCCCAGCACCATATACCCCCTCTTCTTCTTCAAACGCATCATTTCGGGCTTGCATCTCCTCTTGACGAGTTTTCCGAGCTTCCTTGGTCTCCAACGAGCTGCACCTGTTATGTCTATTCACGCGCTGCTCATCCATGTTCCCGGCAAAATTGAAGCTCTGCGAGCCAACTACGAGTTTTAATTCGTTCATCAGCATTAGAAGGGCTGAATGTCCTTCATTAAATAACGCAGTAGCCAAGAATGCTGCAACCTCGACTATTTTCAGGCCAGCATGTAGGTGCTTCGGCCTCGTCAAATGGTCGAATTAAAACTTTCATTAACGTTCTGCGTATGACCGCCTAAACATCTCGTCAGCAAATCGTCTCTCGATAAATCTTTGTATATTGGAAGAATTTCTTTTTGAACGTCGGGGTGTAATGGGGCAGGGTGCGATCCAGGCTCCGTTCCAAGTGCTTTAGCTTGCTGCCACTTGCACCAGCTGTCTTCTCCCTCTGGGCAGTTGTCGTGTTGTGGATTGTCGTCTGTGGATATCATGTGCTGAAAAGTTGCCATTATGGCCTTCTTCGTGTCTTCGATGCTGTTTACATTTCTTCGAATCGTTAAGCCGTAATACGTGCTGAGCTTTTTCACCAAAGCCTCTGTCAACTTTCCTTTTTCGCCCAGTTTTTTAGTTTTCCTAATGTTTCGGAGCCGAGTTCCCATCCTTTTCTGAACATGGCCTATGCATTCACTTTTGACAACTGTCAGTTCATCACCGTAGGGATTTAAATTAACAACTGCTGTGAACGTTTTCGAATCTCCATCACCGATATAATTGCCGTATTTTACACCACATAGTTCCTCCGATCTCAAGAACATCATTTTCACAGATTCCACTTCCATGCTTCCCGCGGGGCCTTCATGTGTTTTCATGCAATTTTCTTCGTCATGATCATCTTTCTATACTAGATATTCTGCTGAATTTTTCGATTTGTTCTTCCAATATATACATGATTGGCAGTAACTGCTTCGTACAACCAGATCGATGACTTTTCCGGAGTAATATCCGATGAGCGTTGTAACACCATAAAGTGATTTGAATCCTCGTTTTTTCCAAGTTCCATCACCAGATACTTTCAAATTCAGAGTAGGTCTCTCGTGTTTCTCGTTCTCTTCAACAGCTTTTCGGTTCTTCAACAGCTTTCTTACAGCAAAATTCATACACTTTTTTCGCAGCGGCGTGGATGTGAGTGCAAATTCCATTGTAAGTTTCTTCAGCTGTACCATTGCCGATGTTCACGTAATTACAAAATAAATTCAGTCCTTGTCTGCCAACACCTAAGAGCCGTATGATAAATATAATCCTACGATTTATCTCAAGTCCAGTGTTGAGTAAAGGACCTGAATTGATTTGTCTCGATCCACAGTGGCAATCGACAACAAGCTTGCAACCAAGGCCATGTTTTCCAGTTTCTTGAAATTCCACATTCTGTTTGCAATTTCGACAAATAAGAATTTCCGACAAACCAGTGAATACGGTGAAAAATCCAATGAGCCTATAACAATGTACAGGATTTACAGTTACATTCTCACTGGTAGCAGTCGAAAGTTTTTTTGCGCTGGCACTTCCATCTTCACTAACACTTGACTCACTCCTGGTGTGTTGATTTCCTTGGAAGGATCTCTTACGTGGGCTACCACGTCGTTCGCGGCACTCACGATAACCTTTCGGATACGCTGACATTTTTACTTCTAACACTCAGTAGGAAAGCGGGAGCTAAACTGACCAAACTCGATGCTCTGTAGAAATATTCCAAAGGTTCGAGTACCTTCTACCCAAGGCCAATCAAGAACATCTGCCGAAATCCCCCTCTCTCTATTATTCCGTAGTACAGGGGTATTGAGCCAGGTAACTGAATAAGGGACTACCTGAGCGACCGCTCCGTTCTAACTACCGCGCGTTTCGGCGCCGAACCGCCGGGCGGTCACTTAAGGGGACCGTATGGTCTAGAAATTTGAAAAAATCGATTTTTTTTTTTTCGATATGTCGAAAGTATAGTATCTCAAGAATATACTGTGAAATTTTCATGCGGAAATTCTCAATATTACAGCTTCTACAGCCCATAACGCAGGTAGAGAGCGGTCCGCGACACGAAAACGTTCAAAGCCTTATTGGACACAAAGCCTTACGGGGATGATTTTTTAGTTTGCAAAAAAGAATGTGTTTTGCATGTTAAAAAACGTTTGTACAAACGTGCTGTTGATGCGAAAAAAAAACATGCACAAATAAAGAAAGCAACAAAGAAATTGACAGAAAAAGAAGAGGGAAAAAAGACACAGCGGAAATCGATAAATAAAACACCGAGGCGTCAACAATTGACGAATAAATTATTGCAAGAGCTGTCAACTTATTACGGTCTAGCAATTAGACGTAATTCAGATTCGACTGAAGGGATGAGAAGTGAAATATGGGCAGCATATTATCACAAAATTTCAACAGATGAAAATCCGCAACACTCGTACTGTCCTCCAGGTTCCGAATCGTGGTGCAAGTGGCGTCAAAGTGAGGCTGCAGGTACTTTAGACACCTACGAGCACCCACCTGCTCTGTGCGATGAAGCACAAGAGATATTAAAACCAATTTATGAAGAATTGACAGCAGAGACTTTATTGGAAAGGTGTATTGGCAGTAATACGCAGAACAATAACGAAAGTTTCAATGCTTGCGTGTGGCACCTTGCGCCGAAACATCTGTTTGCCGGAAAAAAAATCATTGATATTGCCACTCACATTTCCGCTTGCATATTCAATGAAGGATTTGCATCCCTATTGAAAATAATGGAGACCATGGGCATAACAATCGGGCCACAAGCGGAGCAACTAGCGCAAAACCGAGACGAGCTGCGAGTATCGAGCGCCAACCGTAGGAGCACGGACAACTCCAAAGAGGCTCGGACAGCTCGAAGAAATGAAAGGAGTCAGGAAATCTTGAATTATGAACGTTCCGAAGGAATCCTATATGGTGCCGGAATCGCGGATTAACTGTAAGTATTCAAAATTTGCTCAATTTTTGAAAATATCTGTACCTCAAACTTTAAACTCATTTATCTCGAAACGACTTTTTTCGGCACTGCGCAGGTGAAAACAAAAAAACTATTCAACCGAATCACTTGAAATTTGGATATGTTGTTCACAACATGTATGGCTATCGTCGGAACTACAATCATAATTTTATTTAAATAATTTCTTATTGTTTATACTAAAAAACTAGTGAAAAAAAAACCCGATTTTACGAATTTTTTTTCAAAAGCGCGCCATTTTGTCAATTTTTAATTTTTTCGATTTGTTCTAGTCCCGACCATAACTGCACTCTTTCTGATTAAGAATCTTCTTGAATTTTGTGTTTCAGATGAGTAGAAGTCTCGGATCGATCTTCACCGTCCGGGTCGGATTTTTCGAGAGGGTCGTCTTCAATGCCAATTATATGATAATAAACACTGTTTTTAAAATTAAAAAAAAATTTTTTTGTATACTTAATAAAGGTAGTAATAAACCCGAAAAGTTAAAACATCGATTTTTAAATTTTTTAAGGCAAAAAAAAAATCGTGAAAATAGGTGAAATTTTCGTGCTCTAGACCATACGGTCCCCTTAAGTGCTCATAGCATCGGAACTAATCAGAATTTTGCTTTGAAATTTTGGCAACATATTCTTGAATAGTTTTACTAACAATTTATGAAATAAAAAAAGTCGATTTTTTGACCCGTCTAAACTGGTTTCCCGCCTTAAATGATCATTCTGAAGCGAAAAGCGATTTGAGACAAATATCGTCGTTTAAATAGTTACAATTAAATAAACAGAGTTGTTTTTATTTATTATTACCGTTTCTTTCCGTCTGATCAGGATTATCAGATAAATAAATGCTAAATAAATCACACGAACGCGAAATAAAACAAATATTGATTTATTGTAACAAAAATCGGAAAATTTATATTGTTTTATTGAATAAATTAATTTTGTTATTATTTTGAACATAAAAGCCACGTTTCTCACGTTTCTTTCATACCTGCTCCAAAAATTATTAGGAAGCTCGGACCGATGCGTAGCGACGTTTAGCATACGGCAAAAGCGGTCCATTACAATATACATAGAAGGGTGATAGTGCAAAAATAAAGTTTAAATCAATAAATAAACTTTTGAACAGTGTCTAAATAAATAATTTTTTTATTAACTCTTGCCCCAACAATCAATTTTTCCGAACGTAAACTCTAGAACGGAGTCGAAAATAGTGCCTCTCCTCTTTTACCATAATATGTACCTTGCATGCAATAATAAAGTTTATTTGGAAACCATTCTCTTTATTTTTTATATAACTGAGAGAATGGTGTATGATTCCACCCTATGTTTGAACCACCCTAGGTTTGAATTATATATGGTTTTAAACCACCCTAGAGTGGTAGAGACGCTAAATACATGAAAATACTATTTGCACTTGCAACCCAAAACGGAATCAAGTGATGCAAAATAATTTTGAGCGAAAAGATATTTGATTTGAGAAAAAAAAATTCATAAGTACTTCACCAATTTTTTTTTTTATCTATTGCTCATGAGATATAATTCGTAATCAATAAACATCATAAAAGAAAATCTCGCGTAGTACTTCGGCCAAAATTATTTTTTCCAATCAAACTTTTGCTCTCGAAACTTTGTGCGTATACTTTTTTGTTTCAAAATCTCGTTTCGTTATGATTACTTATATTTAAAAACTTTCGGTGCATTCTGATGCTATTGGAGTATTTCTTCGGCATCATTTTTTATGGAATATTTTCCGATCCGTTGATCTGTTGGCACGGATGTTTCGGTGTAATATTTCTTGAAATTTTTTTTTACAAAATAAAAAAAAAATCAAGTTTTTACTTATTCGTTGTTCTTTTATGCGTCGTATCTTCTCAGAACTACTGTACGTTTTAAGTAATCTAATAATTTTATAAGTATGGACGGTTAATTACGAAGATTGAATTCATTTGAACACTTCTTAGATTAATATTTCACATTGCATTTTTAGTTCGAATATAGTCGCGATACACCAGCTCGAAATTCGATTATGTATCCATTTTTAGCCCAAATCATTAAAAATTCGCTTGAGCAACCTTTAAAATTATTATTCAGGATCCAATTCTTGGGAGAATCACAATCAAAAGAGCATTTTCAAAAGTAAGTTACATATTTATGTTAAATGATAAATGTGTTGATGTTGAACTTTGCTTCATTAAAATGCAGCAAAATTCGTCATTATTTTTTAGCAGAATCGAAAATTATTTCTAGTATTTGATTCGAAAATATTTCTTTCATCACACGTCCACGGAAAAATCAACCCGCCTTGCAGAAATCGAATTTCTCGTGGAGATGTGGTGAAATAGTATAAGCATAGTATAAGTAAAACGGGAGAGAAAAAGGCCAGCGTAAACCGCGTTGTATTGTCTACTTTCCCTCCCTAGTTAAGTCATTCTCTTGGGAGCCTAGTAAAAATATGAAGTCAAAAGTGCCATATTCCATCGCGGTCGAACCATCTTCGAAGGTCATTATAGAAACATGCTAAGAGCGGGTACTTCATGGATTTTTGCAGATGATACTAAAATCAAGAAAAAAAATTAGCCGAGGAATGCCAAAAATAGTTATATGTATTTCTTGGAACAAACTAAAAAATAAGTCAACCATAACAGAATTTTATAGAAACATAATCCTCCCACTTTCGTTACATGAAGAATAGATATATAAGTTTTCACCATAATAAGTTTGATTATTGAATACTCGTAAAACTTCAAGTTCAGAGTTCACAAAAAATCGATAAATAAATGGTAAAATACAGCATGAATCTTGTGAAAAAACCTGAGACAAGTACATTTATGCCCCCCAAATAGTCGTTCCAGTAAAACCCCTTCCGCCAAAAAACCAATGCCCACAAAAATTTACTAAAACCTGCATTAAGTTGAGCATATAAAGATCCCTCCGCACAAAAATCCTCTCTAAAAAACAATTCATTATAATAAGTTATGAAAAACCACTCTCAGAAAAAAATTATCGAACCCTCAAAAAAACCAAATCCCCACAAAAAATTACTAAAACTAACACAAAGTCGTCGTAGTAAAAATTCCCTTCTACAAAACCTCCATCAAAAAATCAATTCGTCATATAACATTTTATGGAAAACCGCTTTCATTATCTTATCAAAGAAGTCAAATTGTACAGAGGTGATATAATTTAAACCTCGTAGATATTGGGAGTTCACAAAAAGTTAATAAATAAATAGAGATCTACTAAAGTATATATGGCCAAGTACGCGCGATTATACGATGTTTTATAAAATCTCCAAAATATTATATTGAAATACCATTTCTCTAATACATGCTTTATCACAACGAATTATCCTATAATTTTTGGAACTATAAGAACTTTCTAATGTAATTAATAGTTGCCGCAGTGGTCAGACCTCGAGTTATAAAATAAAATTGCAATAGCCTGCGCCAGTTCGAGCGGTGCTGCATTCTTATTTATAGAATAATTTTGATATACCTACTATTTTCTAATTTACGTTTCATGACATCAACTTATTATTTCATAATACAGCATTACAAGAGTCCTCAAAAAATGTAGTCAACAGTCACCGCAGCGGCTCGATGACAAGTATTGAAAAACATAAAGTATCCCATTAGCTTGCGCAAGTTTGAACGCTGCTGTACCCTCATTTGTAGCATTTGTAGAATAGTTTGATTGGTAACAAATTGATAAAAGTTTACTATCGTACGTTGAGCGGATACGCATAGAGTACTTGTCCGGCCCGAAAATTTTTCATAAAAATTATCACATTAGTTAAAATTAATCTACCATATTTTTTTTATATATTATAAATCGTCTTAAAACGCTAAAACACGCGAATGATTGACAAAAGTTTTGCATCCAAATGTCTCGCAAACGATTTACATTTCAGGCACATGCACAGATAACTAAAAAACCCCATTTCTCTCCCATGATTGTGGCTCAATTGACGTCCCATATGGCCTTAACTAGTAAAGTAAGTGCAGCTAATTTTAATAATTGGGATGACAATATGTAGATTATTTTGTATCCGAAATCAGCTGCCTTTTCTCTAACCAATTGTTATCAATGAATGAATGGTCACGTAGAACATATCCCACATTATCGACCGCTGTAACACGGCATGCTCATTCCGGTTTTGTAACATCCGATGGAGTGAAAACCGGTATTAAACTGCGTGTATTAACGGTATTGTAAATCCGGAATGATTATTATCCGGTACCATTTATACACACAAAATCGGAATAAGCTTGTCATGTAATAGCGATCATCAATTAATTGCATTCCAAGGCGGGCAAGAGATTCAAATCTGCACCAGGAGATTCAAATTCAAATCTGCACTGAGATTTTCAAATGATCAGAGTGATTGAAAAATTTTCCATTAACAGAAAAGCATATTTTTAACTTAACTAGTCGAAAAATTTTCGGGCCGGACAAGTATTCATTCCGTATTTTTATGTTATATTATAATATATATTGTGTTATAAGCATTCATGCCATATTTTGCCATCTCGATTATTTCTTCCATCATTGAAATATGATTTTTTTAAACTAGGCGCAGTGGTTGAAGTTATTGTCATATCATGGCTCGAAATGATTTGTCCATTTTTCAAATAGTATGACATATGAAGAATCACAAGAATACAAAAACTAAACCAAAAAAATCGTCGGCTTACACTCGAATGCAAGTGTCTCTCACTTTGGTCCGTGGAGGTCTGTTGAGTATGGACAGTCGTAAGGACCCGTCTCTCTCGCGCTCATCCACTCGCTATCTTCATCTCACATACTTTTATGGACGCATCTTCACAACTGGCCGATGCTCTTATAGTTACCACGAACCTTGCTACATACAAATACATAGAGCTCTTGTTGACAATGCCCTTCCCCTTGAAAAAATTACAAAGTGTACTTCAAAACATGAATAAAATATCCTCCAAGTTTAAACAAATTCTGATTATTCCTTCCTTGTTAAAAAAATTCACGAAAAACACCAAAATGTTGGCCTCCTAAACTGGTTTCTCCCGTTAATACATTCGGCTTACAAATCATTGTCCCTTGACGTTTTCTTACATATTGCCGCTAACTTTAGATAGAAGCGATACGGTCGCTATATACCTTTATCTATAAAGATAATGAGAAAGAAAAACACAATGCCAATGATGCATTATTTTAGTGCCCTCGAAAAATCTAAAGCAAATTACAGTATTTCTTTATTAAATAATATTAAATTAGGGGTTATACGGGAAGATATTTATTTATACCTCTAAAAATACAATGAGTAATAAGTGAAATACAAATTGTGATTTTCACATTATTTTTATTGATATAACGAGTCGGGTAAATTTTTCCAACCCTCAACATACACGCGGGTGCCCGCTCACATACAAACGCGTCCACTCACGCTGGTTTTTTATATGTATCAAAGAACATTCAAAAATATAGTGGAACATCAGTTAGCATGCATGATATTGAAAAGTCCTCAAGACTTTCTAACAAATTATAAATAATAATTTTTTCTACAATTTCTCTTTTGCTAAAACAACAGTTCGCTATAGTTAAATTTTTAAACTGTTGGAGGTTTGGAAGAATTTATTGCAGAAAAGGAAAGATAAACTTTGATGCATTGTAACATTTTTTAACTAAATACAATTCTTTTTATAATACCGTGAACCTTTGTTTAACTATAAATTGTCATTCAGTGAGAGTAATACCGTTACAATACCTTAAAGTTCCGCTGCACCCATGCAGACACGCGCTGGAAGCTGCGAGTTAGAGAAAAACGACCTGCAATAAAGAATACAATTAAAGTTCTTTAATTAAATTTTAGTTGGTCTCTCTCTGTCTCTTTCTCCCCTCCCTCCCTCCCTCTCACTCTCACTCACACTCACACTCTCACAAGAGTGTGAGTGAGAATAAGAACAAGAGAGAGAGTAAGAACTCTCTCTCACTCTCACTCTCTCACTCTCACTGTCACTCTGTCACTCTCACTCTCACTCTCTCACTCTGACTCTCACTCTCTCACTTTCACTCTCTCACTCTCACTCTCTCACTCTCACTCTCTCACTGTCACTCTCTCACTCTCACTCTCTCACTCTGTCACTCTCACTCTCTCACTCTCACTCTCTCACTCTCACTCTCTCACTCTCTCGCTCTCACTCTCTCGCTCTCACTCTCTCACTCTCACTCTCTCACTCTCACTCTCACTCTCACTCTCACTCTCACTCTCACTCTCACTCTCTCACTCTCATTCTCACGCAATATATCTGATCATTCTCATTCTCACGCAATATATCTGACCTTCGCTCAAATGTTTCAAATTTAGCTGCCTCTCAAGAAGTTATTGTTCAACAAATTACCTCCTTGCAAACGGATCTTGCTGCTTTAGACAATGAATCAAGAGGTATAAAAAATGATAATACAGCATTGAGATTCAAGATCGACGACGTCAAATCAACGGTTACGAGTCTAAGTTCGCAAATTCATGAACCGGGCATAATTATTCGCAATCTGCCAATAATTCTGAAAGATACATCAAGACAAATGGTTGAAAAGGTTCTTAGCGCATTGGGTATTCCTGAATTGTCATCTGACATTCTTGACATTCGAAGCCTTATGAAAAAACCACAAAGTACCATCGGCGAGCAATAAAGTACCCAAACTCAAGTTCGACTGTCATCTCTATTAGTCTGCTTCAAATCACCAGCTGTACGCGATCACGTGATGGCCAAAAAACGTGCAAAAAAAATTCTTTCAATTCATGAAATCTTTTCAATCAACACCAACGGCAACATCATCATTAAAGAATTTCTACCTCCGCATATTAATAAACTACTAATTCAAACGAGACAAATTACCAAAGAGAGAGGTTGGAAATATTCCTGGGGAACTTCTCATAGAGTATTTGTGCGAAAAACTGATGGGTCTGAAATTCTCTCTATCAACTCTGAATCCGACTTCGATAAAATAATCTGATTACTTTCTACAATTGAGTCAGATTCACGATTGCTAATACGAAACTCATCGTCTCCATTTACCAGGTCTGATTTAGATATCAACACACTGCAAATTTCCCAACTAAATGCAAATTCATTGCTAGGACATATTGATCTCATCAGAGCACATTTTTCTTCTGAATTTTCCCGTATTATCTCAGTTTCGGAGACGTGGCTCCACTCGCACGTAACTGATAATATGGTTAGTTTGAGCAATTATGCTCTTATTTGGAAAGATAGAGAAGGCAAACAAGAAGGAGGGGTGGCATGTTATGTCCACGAATCGTTTAAAGTAAAAATTCTATCATGTTCACCATTACAATTTTCAAGTGCACCAGAATACTTAATTTTAGAAATACGACCTACTCATACTGTCTCACTTCTATTCGTCTCAATGTACAGGAGACCGAAGGGTCTCCTTTTTCATGCCTTTTTAAGTGATTTCTTGCGTTTTTCCTTATTTTACGAAAATATAATAATATGTGGTGATCTCAACTGTAACCTGCTGTGTAGAAACTTTGAGGGCAACTATTTAAGGGATCTTGTTTATGGTCATGCTCTGCACATAGTCGAGTCAGGAGCCATACGGATAATTCAGAATCGTGGCTTGATGTATTTATTATTGATAAAGAAAACAAAGTAGTCTCATACACGCAATCTGATGCTCCTTTCATAGCCGGTCATGACCTTATTAAGTTAACATATAGATTTCCTGAAAGAGTTACTACTCAGAGTACTATAACTAGGTGTTCACTAAAAAACTTCGATGACGCACAATATTTGGAAATTGTAAGATCCTTGCTCGTACTAAACAACTTACTTCCGCCTACTACGTGTTCGTCAATTCATGAATTAGACTTATGTATACAGACTTTACGCGATCAATTATTAACATGTTTAAATATTCATGCGCCTCTTTATACATTCAATATAAATAAACCATTGGCTCCCTGGCTTACAAATGAGCTCAAATCTCGCATTAAAATAAAAAACACTCTGTATAAAGATGTGAAACGATCTGGAAGCGCATAAGCTATGGCTATCTATAAACAATACAGAAATGAACTTTCTTCTCTCATAAAACAAGTGAAAAATGATTTTTACATTAGAAGGATATCTGCTACTTCAGATCCCTCGAATCTATGGCGAGAACTCTCTAACTTAGGACTTGTCAGAACGAAACACTTATCACCATTCATGTTTTTCACACCAGATGAACTCAATGATTACTATGTTCAAGTCTCTAATTCTCCCCAACCGTGTGCTTTTAACACATTTCTAAGCACCCTAGATCTTTTAGATGAAAGTCATCCCGTATTTCAATTTTCTGAAATTACAATTGAGAGTCTATCGAAGTTATTAACGTCCAAATCTTCAACCTCACTCACCACTGGTCCTGATGACATTTCACCATTTGTATTACATAAGAGTTCATCTGCGATCTTGCCGGTACTTGTGGAAGTTTTCAATAGCTGCCTCTTGCTCTCTCACTTTCCCTGGGCATGGAAACAGGCTTACATTAAACCGCTCATAAAATCAAATCCACCGACTTCGCCCTCTGATACTAGACCAATAGCTAATCTCTGCGAAGAATCCAAATTATTTGAACGAGCTCTGTTCGATCAAATATACTCCTTCGTTAGCACAAATGATTTATTGGATCCAAGACAATCTGGATACCGTAGAAACT
The DNA here is from genome assembly GCA_963989365.1 of Rhimphoctona megacephalus. Classification (NCBI taxonomy): domain Eukaryota; kingdom Metazoa; phylum Arthropoda; class Insecta; order Hymenoptera; family Ichneumonidae; genus Rhimphoctona; species Rhimphoctona megacephalus. Next base: position 12,364,986 of record OZ022422.1, on the reverse strand, counting down.
TCAGCACGCAAACAGCACTTTTACGCTTAAATCATGATATCAGGCAAACCGTAGATGACAGAAGAGTGACGATACTAATTTTATTTGATTTTAGTAAGGCGTTTGATACAGTGCCTCACCTGAAATTGCTTACCAAACTCCGCAACTTTGGATTCCCTGATAACGCTATAATATTCATTTACTCCTATCTTACAGGTAGAACTCAAGCTTGTATTGATAACGCTGGAAATCGCTCAAAATGGACGGCTACGTCGTGCAGAGTACCGCAAGGCTCCGTACTTGGCCCCTTACTTTTCTCTTTGTTTATCAATGACATCGGAAACGTACTATCTTATAGCGATTATCTGATTTTTGCTGACGACACGCAAATTTATCGCAGTTACGCGCCTTCAGAGATTGAAGCTGAGCTTAACCTAATTTCTTTAGACGTTCAAGCCATTTCGAATTACGCGTCGGATAACGGTTTAAAACTTAACTTGAGCAAATCCAAAGTTGTGATACTAGGCAGCAACAAATATATTAGCAGAATAAACTTTGATCTATTGCCATCTATTGTTATCAACGGCGTCACTCTTCCGTTTGTCAATGAAGTAAAAAATTTAGGCGTTGTAATGACCTCCAACCTGTCATGGAGCAAACATGTGAAAAGCATTTCTAGCAAAGCTAACCTCGTATTTTACCGACTGCGATATTCTCGTAATACTCTGACTCAGCCTGTAAAAACAACCCTAGTCACCTCGTTTATTTTCCCTATTATTGATTATTGCTGTGCGGTTTACAATGACTTGACCAGCGCACTGAACACTAAGCTTGAGGTACTGTTAAATTGTGGAATTCGTTACATTTTCAACCTCCGGCGTGATGAGCATATCACTCCTTACCGAAGGAAACTGAGATGGCTTACGGTCAAATCTAGGAGACTCTATTTTATTGGCATTATGACCTATCGCATTGTAAATAACGAAGCTCCTTCGTATCTTGTTGAACTTTTTCAACCTGCAACTCATTTTCACCGCTCAAACAGTCGACGTGCACCGGAAGTATTTCACATACCCAAGCTGCGCACTGCAACTTTTCAAAATTCGTTTGTTCTAACGGCAATTTATTTTTGGCATCAACTTCCCTCTGATATACGTTCCGCTTCAACTCTAGCCCTTTTTAAGTCCCGGTTATTTACGTATCTGTTTGAGCGAGAAGATCCAGATACTTCATAATAAAACCTACCGTACTAAATCTAAATGAGGTCTGAACTAAACAGAGTATCCTTGCTTAAGTGTTCGCCAACCTGTTATATGTATAATGTTATTTCCTATTGGTAAATTGCGCTTACCGTGTTGTGAAATTCAATTAATTTGAAAGTTAGATTTTAGGAAGTATAAAATTGAATAATTCATCATCAAGAATCGAATAGTATAACTGTTACAGTAAGTTACATTGATTTAATGCCGCTATCTGACAGTTTCTGTCAACATGTGTAAAAGAAAAAAAAATAAATAAATAAGTAAAAATAGTGTATGTTAGTTATTTGTACTACTATATATACCACTTGTATAACTAAGAATTGTAAAATTGCCCTAAGGACTTGTCCTCGGCAAATAAATAAATGATCAATCAATCAATCAATCATTCTCACTCTCACTCTCTTTCTCTCACTCTCTCACTCTCACTCTCTCACTCTCACTCTCTCACTCTCACTCTCTCACTCTCACTCTCGCTCTCACTCTCTCACTCTCACTCTCTCACTCTCACTCTCTCACTCTCACTCTCTCACTCTCTCACTCTCACTCTCACTCTCACTCTGACTCTCACTGTCACTCTCACTGTCACTCTTACTCTCACTCTCACTCTCATCTTGACCTTGACCTTGACCTTTACCTTCAACATGTAGACCTCCACCTCCACCTTAACCTTTACCTCGACCTGCATCTTTATCTTTGTCTGCATCGTAATCTTCGAAATCTTGGAAAGAGGAGGAGAGGAAGACTCACTAGGTAACTGTGTGATGACGTTACAGGATGGACAAATGTAGACTGGCTACAAAGGACGTATGTCCAATGTAAATAAATCTTGAAAAGAGAAGGAGAGGACTTACTAGGTAACTGTGTGATGACGTAGACAGGGTAGACAAATGTAGACTTTTGCCGCAAAGGACGTATGTCCGATGTAATCAAACATAACTTACGTCCTTCTGTCTCTAGGAAATAACATCGTAATGAAAGTTTCCAAAGTGGCGAATTTTGTTAGGCAATGTTGAAATATCTCCGGATTGCGTGGGCCAAACGACTTCTAACAAAACCACTTGATAGAAGAAAATAATTTGCATTGGTTAACTGCTCTTAGTTTCACTCACTCCACCCGTTGCTGCGTGGGAGGACTTTCCAAAATGTCCAAAAATGGGAAAGCCCTCATATTACTGTATATAAGAGTGAGGCAGCGCTCGATGAAAATTTTGTGCTATACTATTCCCTGAAATTTTTTTATCTTTTTAATACTTGGCGTCGAGCTGCTACCGCGACTCTTGATAACGGTAGGGTGCACTACAACAAAACACCCATAGATACTGTTGTGTGCCAATTACTCTGGCTGTTACCGAGACTTGTCGACATATGTGAACTTCATAATCTTTAAAATATCGACTGTTCTTGTTATAGTTGATTGAGAATTGACATTTCAGTGGCCATAAGTATCTCCAGTGAACAAATAACATACCTTTTTGAGTATATTGCAGGTTAAATCATAATACTCTAGAATTTCACTATTTTTCCTGTGATGTTTTGTGTCTAACGTGCCCCCACCCCTCGAGCATGGATAGGCAACTTTTAATTGATGTTGAACTAATCATTTTAATCGATGCAGAGTTCCTGAAACTGTTGACGTTAATCGCATTTTTTTAATGATAGAAGTTATATCACCGAAAAACGGGGTGAAAGGTGGGTTCCATGCTAAAGTTATGAAATGTCTGCGATATTTACCATTAATCGATTATTTTTTATTAGTAACTGGTATACGTTAATTTTATATATCAAGTTTGAATATAATTATATTGGGGATAAGCGAAAGTAGGGGAAATGTCGAACTGCTACGATCGGGGCTTGCTCTATGGGCGATTTGCACGCTAGGGCTATTGGTACGATGTAGAGTTGACACAGTTGGAGAGTTACCCGATGGAGAGAAGCACAGGAGAGGTGACACGATGGCGAAATGCCCGATGTAGACTTGACACCCTGCCCGATTCCACTAGAAAAGTACAGGCGGTTAAAAGTGGGGATACGCGAGCGCATCGGGGAAACGTAGAGCTGCTACGAGTTAGACTTGACACAGTGTACAGTTGATACTATCGGGAGTTGCCCGGTCTATATATTCCAAAGGCGGCTTAAAGTGGGGATACGCGAGCGGCGGGGTAATGCCGAGCTGCTACGAGTTAGACTTGACACAGGGTACGGTTACTACGTTTGGAGACTTGCTACGATGGCAAGATGCGCGAGATGGTTGACACGATGGGGACTTGCCCGGTTTGTATCTTACAGAGGCGGTGAAAAGTGGGGATAAGCGAGTGTCGGGGAAATGTCGGGCTGCTACGGGTTAGAGTTGGCACAGGGTATGGTTGACACGATTCACATTTGGGACGGAGTAGACTTGCTACGGGTGGAGAGATGCTACAAGGGCTAGTTACGCGGTACGGTTGGCACGATGGGCGCTTGCCCGGGACACAGTTGGGACCCTGCCGTGGAATCGCCCGTACACGTAGTGCATCGCAGCAGCGAGGAGATTTCCCCTTGTACCGGTAACCGACTGCGTCAGTTCTCTGCTATGCCGGTTGATTTCGAATTAAAACTTCATGAAATACATTTTATAATTATATGTAATACAATTTATAATGTTTTAATGCACAAAAAATTTCAGTAATTTTGCAATTCGCTAAAGAGACAAAAATTACATTGACTTGAAAACGTTACAAATACGTGCAATAATCGTAAAATGAAGCAACGTAACAAGTCAACTCGTTACAGCTGTACTCGATAACAACTTCGCTCTTACACGGAGAGAAAATTTCTTCAAAAATTACTATGGTACGATAGTAGCCGGGTATCATGACGTCACATTTATTAAATTTTACAAAGTACATTGTAATTTTTCGAAGAGTAAGAGCATGGTAAAAATCGATCCTCAACTCATGAAAAAGTACATTGCGAGACAGTGAAAAGTTACCATTTAGCTGCTCCGGAATTTTATCATGTGTTTCTCTCAGATATTATAACGTGCCTCTACCGAAATTTTACTATGTACGATGTGCAAAATTTCAATATGATCCAATCGAAATTTTGCGATGTATCAAAAATATCCAATTTTCTTGTATGAATATTTGCGTATGGATGTGCTTTTTTTTAAATCGGTTCTGTTCAAGGCTTAGTTCGTTCTTTTTTCAGGCGTTGCAGGGATGAAATAAATATAAGACTGTAAATAATTTCCATAGTAAAAATAGTTTATTATTTGCAACAATCGTCTTCATGAAAAAAATGACAATAAACAAAGGTAAAAAAATCCTTCAAAAAAAGCATTCAAAAGCAAGCAAGTAAAAGAAATACACAAAAAAAGACACTGCATGATCGTAGGTGCGAAAAGAGTTCGCATCCTCAAAATTCTAATGAGTGTACACTCGTCCATACGATTGTGGATACAACAAAGTATCGTCACTTGGACATAAATAATTTGAGGTCACATTATCATCTTCTCCTCTAATAATTATTATTATCTAATAATAAGTATTATATATGGGGCATTTCACGCCAAATCGACCTACGTCGAACCCTTCCATTCTTTGATTTGGCTGAAAACTTTATATGTTGATCCATTGAAAGAAGCTCTTTTGATTTTTTTCAGATTTTTTCGTCCGTCCACTTGTGAGATATGATTTTTTGTCAAAATTCGACGTTTTTTTCTTCAAATGACTGTGACTCTGAAAAATCGACCAAATCGAACTTTTTTTTTAGAAAGGTTGGTTTTTTACCGTACCGTTGGAAAAAAATGCGAAAGCATGATTAATATTTGTATTCCATATTTTTTTCTTAATTTAAAGCAATTTAAAGCAAAAAATATTGGTTTTAAGATGTTTACCCTTTTTAATTTGTTTTCAAAAAATTCACAAAAAAACTTTGCCTAATTATATGATCTTTGAGACCAATCAATTTGGACCAAATCGAACTATTTTTTTTTGATATTTTGATACAGATCAACATTTCTAATATAAAAAGGTCCTATTTGGTATTTTTTTGACTAAATTGTAAAAAAAAAAAAAAATTGACTAAATAAAAAACATAAAAAAATTGACTAAAAAATTGAAAATTTTATTGAAATTAAGAAACGAAATATGAAAAAATATCTCTCCACAATGGGACTGGTCTCAAAGAGCATTCAAATGGTCAAGGTTTTTTTGTGAGTTTGTTGAAATGAATCAAAAGTGTCCAACATCTTGAATTTAATGATTTTTTGCTTAAACATTGAAAAAAATATAGGGGACGATTTTCAATCATTATTTCGTAATTTTTTCCAAGAGTCTGGTAAAAACTTACATTTCAAAAAAAAAGTTCGTTTTGGTCGATTTTTCAGACAGTTACAGCCATTTGAAAAAAAACTCGAATTTCGAAAAAAAAATCATATCTCACAAGTGGGTGGACGAAAAAATCTGAAAAAAAATCAGAGAGCTACTTTCAATGGGTCATACAATACATAAAGTTATCAGCCAAATCAAAAAATGGAAGGGTCCGACGTAGGTCGATTTGGCGTGGAATGTCCCATATATATTATTACATCAAATATTATATTATATTGAAATTACAATCCTACAGAGAAACAAAATGAAAATTGAAGATGTTCTTGTATTAACAAACATTAAAATTAAATTCTGAATTTTTTCCCGTTGAAAATAAAGCCATTTAAAACTAACAGAATTTTTCACCATTTGGTTCTGAACTCTCGATTACTCGCACGGGCAAAAGCCAGGAATTATGCGTTTTATCACGGTTTTGATGAATATTTTATGCAGAATCTTTGCTGAAACGGTAAAAAAAATTACTGAATCAAATTTAGAATATATACGTTCTATTACCAGTGGGCATGGTTCTTATCAATAATTTGATATGACCGTATGTACGTTTACAGAATAATTAGCATAACAAAAAAACGCTGTTTCAACCATATTGACATAACAATAGGTGATGCTGTTATAACGAGTCGTCTCCATCTTTTCTTTACGGGTTTAGAGATGTCTCCCGACATCCCCTAAATTCGATTAAGATTTTTGGTTACATACTTTTTATAGTCAATCCAATTTTTATTCAAATCAACTTTTTAGTCAATAATGAAATTGTAAGGAAGTTACACTTATCGAATGAATTATTTTCATCCTTTTCATTGGTTTTCTTATTTAACATTTCTAGTTTTTTTTTGTTATTTCATTTTTTGAATTTTTTCAGTAGGTGTGAGGCGGGTAGTACCGGACGGCGGCTAATACCGTACAGCTCAATTTTCGGACGCTTACGCACATTTATTAAAAAAATAAAAAATGAGCAAATGTGACCAACGTTGCTACCTAAATTTTTATTTTATTTTTTTAAATCTAAATCTGCGTAAGTGTCCAAAAATTAAGCTGTCCAGCATTACTCGCCATTCGGTACTACCCGTCTCTCCCCTATACTATACAGCGGTGTCGGGAGATTTTTTGGTTTTTTAAAGAAGTTCACGCGAATCTAATGATAATCAAAAATTTCAACTTTGAGGGTTGAAATCTGGAAATATTATAGAAAAATATACCGTACATCTATCACCGAAATTATTTTTGGATCCATCGTCTAGTTGTCAAGAAAACAATTTATGAAAATCACATAAGAGCCTATGTATAAGGATTCAAAAAATGTGATTTTCATAAATTCTTTTCTTGACAACTAGACGGTGGAACCAAAAATAATTCCGGTGATAGATGTACGGTATATTTTTCTATAATATTTCCAAATATCAACCCTCAAAGTTGAAATTTTCGAATTATCATTAAATTCGCGTGAACTTCCTTACAACAAGTTTTTTTTATTTTTATATTTCTTTTCAAACAATCTTTTTTCTTTTAGTATATATTTTCAAATAATCGAAAAGTTTAATTACCAGTTATTAGGATAAAATATTCTAGAGGCATTGAATCATTCATCATGGGTTAACGTCCCTTAAAATTTCTCAAAAGATTCCGAATCAAAACAAGATTTCAAACAAAGGAACATTTTTTTTTGGTTGCATTATCTCGTTTAATAAATTATTGCATTATTTCGTTTATTTTTAACTTTAGCGAATAAACGAATATAAACAAACGTGTAAGGAATAAAATTCTCGACAATTTCGGTTGTTACCTTTTTTCTCCTAGGATTAATATTTAAGGTCTATCTAAGGCCGATGGCAAATCTAGTGGGACTCAATTGACCTGCGTCCTCAAGACGCTGACGTCACCGGCCGCTGCGCCAACAACTCGATATCGTTGATGGAGAATTATTATTGCACAAAGTAGTATGGCCCCATACGAATGCAACGTTCGAAACGATATACAAAAATTACATTTCTTACGTGAAGCGACACTTCCAAAAGAACGTCTTTATATTTGACGGTTGCCCTAAAGATGTAAAAATAATCGTTTTGTAGATGTAAAAATAATCGTCAAGCACCGTTCACCAGGCATAGTTGTCAATGCAACGTTTTTCAGACTCGGTGTATTTTTCATCTGAAAGTACATTAAAAACTGCGTAAAGTTGCTATGGGTTATTTTCGTATTAGGTTTGCGAGTTATCGCAGTCTGAACCCATATGGGTTCAGCGAAAAGTCAAAAATTCAACCAGCTGTAAAAAATAAAAAAAATCGTCAAATCGAAAAATCCCGAACTACGTACCCGCTCATTTCTTATATAGAAAAGCATATACAAAATTTACACGAATCAAAAGGATGAATTTTTGAAAATGTAAAAGTGGCATGGAATGCCCCATATACAGGACGTACCGACAAAGGTGGCTCCAATATGAAACGAATGCCAGGGAGTGGGGTTGGATAAAAACCCATCGCGGGCTAGAACCTATAGCCACCATTGTTGAACCCACGCTGGACTCAAGATGATTTCTTGTAGGTGTAAAAAAAATTCGGAAAAATGTGCGGATGTTGTATAACAGGACTTAAATATTCTGCTTTATGTCAACACTGCAGCGGAGAATTGTGTGAGAACGTTATGGAAATTCGGGAACTACTTGATGATGATGATGAAATCAATTGTCAAAAAAATAATAGAGACAATACGGCAGAATCAACATTTGACATCGATACTCCTGAAGACGAAAATCTTGAAATTAACGAAGATGAAACGATGATGTCAATTTGGCAGGACCATCATCATAAAGAAAGAAAGTTCCGTAGTTCCGATTTCAATATCTCACAAAAAAATTAAAAAATAATCCCGATTTCAAAAACTTATTAGCAGGAAAACAAAAAAACGAAAAAAAAATATTTGAATATTTAAAACTTGCAAGAAAAAACGGTATTGCGATTTCAAAAACTTATGGAAAGAAACTGAAAAACAGGTCATTAGTCTCTTTGAAATTCCCAAGAAAAAAAACGTAATTACAATTTCAAAAACTTGGGTATAAAAAAACGAAAAAAATGAAAAATAAGTCGCTCGAATCTTTCACACTTGTAAGAAAAAGACGGAATTTCGACTTCAATAACTTATAAGACAGAAAACGTCACAAAACGGAACAAACTTGTGAGTAATGAAGCGTCGATTAGGCCTACAGAGGATATCTCATAAAAAAAAAAACAAAAACGCGCCTCAAAGTCTACACCTGTAGTAGTGTGGAAAAGGGTTTTATTTAGAATTAAAAAAAAATCGAGTTTTATGTTATAGAAAGACATGCAGTTGTCGAATGGTTCGCGAAATAATTTTTCCACACCCCTGTTTTCCTTTCCCGTAAGTATTTAACGAGGGGACATCGCAGGAGGTGCATCGAGTTACGGGCTCCCACTTCGCATGCTTATAGTGTGGGTGGGTATCAACCAAACCCCAAAATTGTAGGTGCCAACTCGGCTTCGTTTTCGAGAAATCGCCGGTCAAAGTTGGGAGCCCGTTTACGTACCATAAAGTTTACACCCTATCACAATCAGGCGAGTAGCCCAATGGCGAGCGAGCTAGACTCCCGCCCCGACGGCTCCGGGTTCAAATCCCGTCCACGATACTTTTTTTATTTATTTATTTTTTTTCAAATTATTATTGACATTTATAATTCATGAATAAAAAATTACAAAAAATTTGAAAAAATAATTTACGCGCTTTTATTAATCAAAACTCACAAATTCAATGTCAAATTTTTTTCTTTCTAATCTCTTGCAATTTTTTTTATTTTTTAAAATAAATTAGCCGTAATTGAATTAAAATTTTTTTTTCATCATTTCATTTTTTTTTTTATTTTTCGATATCTCTTTCGATGAGGCAGGGAATATTTTAAAAAATTACCAAGGAATATAGGAATTAAAAATCTGTTTTATTAATTAAAAATTTCTTCAATCTATGTCTTTTGAATATTCTCGAGTACACTTTGATGCGTGATAATCATTATAAAAATAACCACAGATTTTTAATTTCCAGGTGAGTAGGCGAATTATTGTATGCTAACGTTTAAATTACGGCTAATTTATTTTTAAAAATTAAAAAAATTGCAAGAGATTAGAAAGAAAAAAATTTGACATTGAATTTGTGAGTTTTGATCAATAAAAGCGCGTAAATTATTTTTTCAAATTTTTTGTAATTTTTTATTCATGAATTATAAATTTCAATAATAATTTGAAAAAAAATAAATAAATAAACAAAAAAGTATCTTGAACGGGATTTGAACCCGGAGCCATCGGGGCGGGAATCCAGCTCGCTCGCCACTGGGCTACTCGCCTGGTTGTGATAGGGTGTAAACTTTATGGTACGTAAGCGGGCTCCCAACTTTGATCGGTGATTTCTCGAAAACGAAGCCGAGTTGGCACCTACAATTTTGGGGTTTGGTTGGTACCCCCCCCCCCCCCCCCACACTATAAGCACGCGAAGTGGGAGCCCGATGCACCTCCCGCGATGTCCCCTCGTAAGTCTTGATCCTAGGAGAAAAGGTAACAGCTAAAATTGTCGAAAATTTTATTCCCTACAAGTTTGTTTATATTTTTTTATGCGCTCAATTCGAAAATAAACGAGATAATGCATTAATTTAATTTCACCGCTTCTTTCAGGTTTAAATCGAAAAATATCGATCGTAGAAAAAAAATGTTATGGCCAAAGTTGTAGAAAATTCAATTTCTCAGAAGTTCAGTCATGACCATTTTCAGTGAAAAGTTGAAAATGGACGAGTTATTTAACAAAAATAAATTCCTCTTTAAATTCAAGATGGCGGTCGACGCAAAAGCAGAATCTGGTCGCGATTCTAGATTTAGACTGCCAATGACCTCGCCCCCCCCCCCCCCCCCGCCGAACGGTTAGAAAAATAACATTTTGGCAGGGATTTTTTGTATCTTCGAACGTACATACATCCCAACGAGACTAGTAGGGGAGCTACATAAGAGTTCGAGCATCATCGTAACTTTCGAAAGTATCGTAACAATTTTCTTTCGTTGGTGTGCCTGCGTGCGTGCATGAGTATATCGTTCTCGCGCACGTTGCTTGCGCACACTACACACACGCATAAGTGCAGCACTTGAACCCCTGTGAGATTCCGCGACCACGGAACAATAATATTATTATATAATATATCCAGGTTGACAATTCGATAAGCATGTGTTCCAAAAATGAGAATCAAAAGCCGCGGCTCTGGCTCGACGCCAAGTGTTAAAGAAAAAGCCAGTGCGAGCCCTGCCACACTCTAATATACTCGAATATAACCGAAATCGTATTATTTCAGATTTTTAAATCGCTCTCACGGAATAATAATATACCAAAATAACATATTTGCCGAAATTATTTCGTGATCATGAGTTCGGTTTGAATACCGTCAACCGATATACAGCTAGCACATTTTGGCAAGATCTCTGTGATCGAGGGAGAGATCTTGGGGGGGGGGGGGGGGGGGGGGGGGGAGAGGGAGAGAGAGAGAGAGATAAAGCTAGCGAGAATCCTGGTTTATGGTTGTTGTTGAAATTTTAATATTTTTACAGCCTTGTTCTACCACTTTGATCACCCCTCCGCCCCTTTTTCTCCTTAATTTTGCTTGTTTGCTTGTGTTTTACGAGCGAAATAAGGTAACGCGCTAAAGACTCGTTCGATACGTACACAGAGAGTGTATAAGATGAGTCAAACTTTGCTTTCTGAGTCATCGAAATTCGGATTGCTGCACCTAACGGGTCTCATTGCAGAGCTCGAAGTTCGGGATCAGGGGCGAAAAGAAGAACAAAATGAGGGATGAGTAGCCAGAGCGTCACAAGGCCAAGAGTATAAACGATGAATAAATGAGAGAAAGAAAAAAGAGAGTGCATGGGACGCGAAGTGATTTTTGTCATCTTTTTTTGTGGAACGTGGGGAATTGCCTTATAAGTCTTCTTGTGGTTAGCTTTAAAAAAACCTGAAGGTAGGAGGAAAAAAAGACAGGGAAGAAGAGAGCAAAGAAAAGGGTATACGTGGAGACGTATATGCGGAGAAAAAAAAGAAGAAGCGGGTGCAGAGGTAAAAAAAACAGGAGGAAGAAAAAAGCTAAGCGTCGCACGACAGTCGGCGCGGCAATCAGAATTCTCTTTCTCTACCTGCCATACACGCAGCACACAGTTCACGAGATCTCCTCTCTCTCTCTCTCTCTCTCTCTCTCTCTCTCTCTCTCTCTCTCTCTCTCTCTCTCTCTCTCTCCCCCCCCCTTCAATAAAATATTAGCATCTGTTTTTGTAAAGGCTTTATTCATTGTGACAAATTTAGTATATTCAGGTATGGCAATAAATAATTTAAAAAAACGAAAATTGTTAATTTATTGCTGAGAGAGAGAGAGAGAGAGAGAGAGAGAGAGAGAGAGAGAGAGAGAGAGAGAGAGAGAGGGAAGGAGGGAGGTACGAAGGGAGGGAGGGGGGAGGGGAGTGAGGGAAGGAGGGGGAAGGGAGAGGGAGAGGGGCGATGGGGAGTGGGAGCGGTGGGGAGTGAGAGGAAGCGAGGGGGAGAGGGGAGAGAGGGGTAGATGGGGCGAGGAGGAGGGGAGAGGGAGAGAGGGGCGAGAAAGGGTCGAGGGGGAGAGAGGGGAGAGAGATGCCATGGCTTCCGGGTGATGTTGGTTATGCAATAAAAACATTTACCCCGTATGGATATGTACGATTGACATTCGCTGTCTCCGCGTTTTATATTGCTTCAATTACCTTCCAATTCTATAAAAACATTATTTTGGGAATCTTCTTCACCACACTAAGAAAAAAATAGTGAAATAGCTACAATTTATTAACGTTGACTAAATTATTTAGTTCCATAAACACGATTATATATTACGGAAATGCAACAAAATAGTTTGCTTGGGTACTAAATAAAGCAACATTCAAATCATCAGAATACACAGCTCGATTCAACGGTATACATTTAATACAAAACGGTGTGTTGATAAGCGAATATGTTTTTGTGAATCAAGAATAGTTTCAGTTGATTCGGTAAGTTGTCATTTGAATTAAACAAGTCAATTTTCTTTTAGCTACCATACTGCTATACACAACTTAATATCAAATTTGAAGAAATGGGAATTCGTGAACTGAAAAATTGTTTTAGGGGAAAGTTATTTTATTCTTATTTTGTTGTTTGATCTACAACTGGTATTGTTGTGAATGTATTTGAAGTCAGTCCGACGACGCTTTCGTTCATTGTAAATAAATATGTAGCTCTTCAAACACCATCATTCTTCCAGTATAATCTAATATCGAGTCCTCGCATTAACATATTCGTTGTACAGATGTATTTCCCCGAGCCCATGTCAAAGTACGAACCGTGAAAGGTGCCGAAGGAGGGGGGTAAAGAAATACAAAAACGCCGTTTGTTTCTGTGGGCGATCTGAGATATCCGTTATCAATTAACAAGAGAGTACTACGGAAGCCCGGACGCCATTTCTCTTCGTTCAGGATTCACTGTTTGGAGACTTTGGTTGTCCAGGCCACATCACAAGAAAAAGAGAGGAAAAAGAAGAGTCAGTGGAGGAGCATCGTCGAACGGGTATGGGAGGGTCGACTGTGATGCCAGACTTGGTAATTTAGATGGTGGTCCACTTCGTGGGCACTGGTTTCCGCTCTCTGCAAAAGAGGGCTGTCCTGCTCTCCGTTCTTTCCCTCGTTGTCTTATTCTTCTCTACATCTCTGTGGACTACAAGAGAAAGCCGCGCATCTCCCAAAACTGTTTTCTCGGTGTTGTGGAGAGGCGCACAATCTCTTTTATGGCCGCACATTCTAGGGAGAGGAAAGAAGAACGACAGCTCAAAGAACGAAAGAGAAAAAGATACGTAAAGGAGAGTGAAGAGTAAAAGAGTAAAAGACGAAAAAGATTTCTAGCGAGAGAGGAAGAGTTTTCGATCCCCGAAACAAATCCAAAGCGGGCAGCTCCCGCTTTACTCGCGTCCTTCTTGATTTTTACCTTGGCAAAGTTCGCTTCAGCGAGACTGAAAAGCCTCTAGTCTTCGTTGTGTTGATCATTGTCGTGATCGCGTCTTCTCTCAGTCCTGCCCGTTCTCTTGACGGAAGAGAGCCCCGAGGCCCGTAAGCAACCGTCTTCTACCATGCTGTCAACGGGGCCCTTTCCGCCTGATCTGTTGGTCCGGTTTTCCTTTTTGCTCATCTTGATAATCGCTCGCTCTGTCGCGCTCGCGCGGTGTCGCCTTAAATATATTTACTGTCGGCGCGTCAAATCGTCACAACGATCGTCTCGGCGTTACACCTCCGTGCACTGAAGCTTTCTTACATTTCACTCGCGTTTCAATAATTCTCGCTCTCCTTCTCCCTCCCTCCCATGCTCTCTCTTATGTTTACTTGGTGCCTCCTGAGGCCTAAAACAGACGTATGTACACGGGGAGAATCAGCAAGCAATTGTTACCGTGAAATTCACAGTAAAATTACCGTGATATACTTGAACGTGCGAATGAATATTTTTTCAACATACACGAAATGTAAAATTTCAAATACTAAGCATAATTTTGACAGCTCTTGCTCAGAAACAATAATAGAACGTAAAATGTTCGAAATAGTTTATAAAACTTACGACGCCCGCAACAAAATTTATGGTGCCGCACAGTAATAATTAACTGCGTCAATTTAAGGGCCCCTCCTATCAAAATAACACTTCAGGAATGTTGTGTAAATATTTCAAGTCGAAATTTCGAAAAGTATAGATTTTAGAGGCAAATAAGTCGTCAGAGGCAGCCAGGTGTCTTGATCGAGTGAAAACTTTAAAGGTAGCATGATGCCAAAACGTTTCAAAAATGGAGTTCTCAATGATATTTTCATTGTATAACATTTCAGGGATGTTGTGTAAAAATTTCAGGTCCAAATTTCGAAAAGTATAAAATTCAGAGACAGATGAGTCTTTAGGAATAGGGCAAGAGATTCGAGCGAGCAAAAACTGAAAACAGATTTTTGTCGAAACGGGTTATGCGCTCTGGAAAATTATAAATCTTTGTTCGTTTCGCATTTTTTGTAACTTTATTTTCAAACCATTATAAAAAATCGCCAAAAATTTTCTTTTTGTTCTTTAGGGATAGCGCGATATTTTTATTTTATTTGGTTTTAAACTTAATTCCTGCTATTTTTCAATAATAAAAAAATTATTTATAATTTACGGTATAGTTTATTTTATTCGAAGTAACCCCATCTTTCACGCAACAAATGGATTCCACATCAATAGAAATTGTTGCTTTTTGAGGCAATCCATTTATCGATCCATTTTTTGATATCTTCAAAAAACTTGAAATGCTGTGATGACAAATCGTTCTGAATCGCTCAAAACAAATGATAATTAGACGGTGCTATGTCCGGTGAATATGACGGGTGAGGTAAGACTTCCCAGTTCATGTCCTTCATATACTTTTTTACGGTTTCTGCTACATATGGCCGAGCATTGTCATGGAGCAAAATTAATTTGTTATGACATTTAACATACTCAGGCCGTCTTTTTCTCAATTCCTGGTTTCATTTCATTAATTGTTGTTTATAGGAAACAGCTGTGATCGTTTCACCCAGTTTCAGCAACTTGTAGTACACCATACCTTCTTGATTCCACCAAATACACAGCATTACCTTTTAAGCATGAAAATTGCGTTTTGGCGTTGATGGACCTGGTTCACCTGGCAGTACCCATGCTTTTTTTCGTTCGGGATTTTCATAATAAATCCATTTCTCATCGCTAGTCACGAATAGATGTAAAAATGATTTCCTTTCGCATTGTTCAAGCAGCAATTCACAAATCGTTTTTCACTTTTCGAGTTGTCTCTCGTTTAATTGATGTGGTAACCAATTTCCAGCTTTTTGAACCAGTCCAAGATTATGCAAACGTTTGCTAACAGCCATTTCAGTAACGTTAATATATCAGACAATTCTTTAAGGGTCTGACATCGATCTTCATTGAGTAAGACCTCCAATTCTTCATCTTCAATTTTTTTCCGCTATCCTGGACGTTCTTTGTCTTTAAAGTCAAATCGC
Source organism: Rhimphoctona megacephalus (assembly GCA_963989365.1). Classification (NCBI taxonomy): domain Eukaryota; kingdom Metazoa; phylum Arthropoda; class Insecta; order Hymenoptera; family Ichneumonidae; genus Rhimphoctona; species Rhimphoctona megacephalus. The sequence goes on along the minus strand of OZ022422.1, from coordinate 12,349,299 downwards.
CACTTTTGAATCATCCAAACCAATCTCTGCACGTTGTCTCAGATAGGGCATATTCACCATAAGCTTCTTGAAGCAAGCAATGATTTTCAGCAGCACTTTTTCTTAAATTAAAGCAAAAAAGCAAAGCTTCCCGCATATGCTGTTTCGTTGGTTCAAAACCTGACATTTTCGATATTATAAAAAAAGTAGTGTGTACAAGTGAATTCACTCTCGTACATTGAATATTGCAGGTTATATCCAATACTTTAACACAGTATAGTTTTAGTGTTACTTCTATGAAAATAATACTGGTTACCCCATCTCTATAAAACAGCGGGAATTAAGTTTAAAACCCAATAGATCATCTCGTAACGAGTTTTAGTGGGGCCTCTCGAGGGTCGGTTTATTTTGACATTGTGAAAAATATTTATAGAAATCGAATTATAGCAATCGTATTGAATACTTAGAATATGTACCAATAAAGATCAATTTTTTTTTAAATATTTTGCGCGGGTTTAAAGAAAAAAATTCTTCAAAATCTTATATTTTTTCACAGTTTTGATGGGAGGGTAGTCTTAAGGAAAACAAATTCACCGTGTTTTTTTTTAAATAACACATTTTTGTCTCAAGTTGTCTTTTGCGGATAAAATACAATTTACTTATCATACCTTCACCTTTTTGATATAAGATTATTTATACGCATTCCTGAATTTAAATTCAAGTAAAATTATAGTTATTGGGGTAACTATCGGTAAATATTTATTTTCATGGGAAGATTAGTAATCGTGAGACAAAAATACGTGGAATACAAAAAACCATTCTACGACAATTTATAAGGGAGTTATGGAAATTGTTAACTGCGCCGCCCGAGGGTAGCCGTGGGGCGAGACGCAGTGCCCCCAACACGCCGCCTGACCGTACTGACGACGCCGTTCGCTATTCCGTATGCGGGCGGTCGAATTGAATCATGATCTGCAATGAGCTGAACGCTCCAAAGAGTTCGCATGATATTGAATGTCATGCCTAAAAATATTAAGAATGCTCACGAACTTGAATTACGCAAAAATTTTAATTGTATTTCGCACCTGTTCCTCGAGATCACATGGTAGTAACTCCACCCGCATGCCGTATTTACTAAAAGGATTTTTTAAAGTAAAACAAAATTAAATAAAAACGCGTCTAACCATTGTCACCTCGATGCTTCTTTGACACGATGCTTCATTCTTTATTCTTGTGTCGTATAAGCCACAACGTGTTTATTTTATATAATAAATTTCAACAACAACGGGAAGAAAACATCGTCGAAATTCAAGTTCGGATGAAAAGCGAAAAGATAGCCGTTGGCGGAAAAGATTCAGACGTCTGGAAAAAAGGATGGAGGGACAGAATAAATTAATCTGGGGAAAAATGATGTGTGAGTGAAAATTTTGTTTTCCCCTCTCGGTCGTCATGACAGTCATTGGCAAACATGTTAGTTCGTGCCTAAGCTAAAGTGATGAAAAAGTCTTTAGAACTGGGTTCAAATATCGCTAAATAACTGAGCAATATTTTGATTGAGCGTATTACCGAAAGTTACCAATTGTTCAGATTAGACCTGTAACATACCGGATTAGGTCGAGGGTATCATGCTACTTGGTTTTGGTTTTCGAGTAGAAATAATATATGCTACATATTCAGGCTAGGCCTGTAAGTATCGGATCAGATCCGAGGCAATAAATAAAAATTCGATGGACTAGACTAGACCTCCTTGTATCGCCTAGTGTCGGAATTAAAAATCTTTTTCTTTATAGACAAAAAACTCACTAACAATGAAACTCACACATCATCTATCTTTTCGATGAGTGATAAAGATTGTTAGGAAAAAGAATCGCCTGTACGAGAAAAGACGGTCGAATCTAACGCTCCAAATGTTGAAGTTCCTTCACTACAAAATACACATTCGGAGTCAGTCCCAGTTCCAACTGGGACTCTCGATTTAAGTCAACAACCAGTACCGAAACGTTTGGATGATAAAATCCTTGAAATCATCGGACAAAGGGTTTTGACTGAAAAACCTCTAGGTACACCAATTCTAGAAGAAACAGTTTTAAGGTGGACAGATCTCTTCAAAGTTGGGCTTGCAAAGGAGAAAAGGAAACACTGTCGAAAAAATATGAGGTACCCAATAATTATACGCTCATTATTCCACCAAAACTGAATCCAGCAGTTAAAGTCTCTCTTCAAGAACCGGTGTTGAGTAGAGACGCTCGGCTAGTCGCCAAACAATCAAAAGTATCAGTTTGTTTGACTGTTATCGGAACAGTCCTTTCAGAGCTATTAGAGGAAAAGTCAATTGAGAGGTTATCTCTAATTGAAAAATTGAGTGATGTGGGGAGACTTCTGGTGATTCTATAACGTGAGGAATCTTTGACAAGAAAAACATTAATTTTATGAAACCTCAATTCATCAATTAAAAGAACGCTCAATGCGAAGATAGTGGATTAATGGTTATTTGGAAAACAATTAGACGAGATTATAAAAACTGCAAAAACCCTGGAATGATCTTCTAAAGAATTGAAACGGGTAATTTCGAATAAGACAAGTTTTTCTGGTACAAAAAACTTCAAGAGTCTGCACCGTCAACAAAATCTGCACTTCATAAAGATGTACAGAAAGCAATTCGCCCTGTTTACGAAGCTCTCACTGACTATGCTCTGCTCGAACGTTTAGGAGGATATAATCAAAACTGTAATGAAAGCATAAACGCTATGATATGGAAAATCGCACCAAAAATAAGTTTCAGTGGTATGAAAGTAGTTGAAGTAGCTACTTACATCGCTACATGTATTTATAATGATGACTATAGTAATATTTTATTAATATTACACGTATTAAGCATAATCGTCGGAGGTAATTGTTATGACATGTGTAATGACGAAGACGAGCACTGTATATCGCTTGCTGAAAAACGCGCGCAAGAAATTACAAAAGAGGCCAGAACAGCTCGGAGAAGGTTAAGATTATCTCTCGAGGGCCAGCACCTTGTTAAGGAAGAATCCCACTATGGAGCAGGAATTAACGATTAACTATACAATAAGGTAAGCCACAAATTTTCAATGTTTTTTACTGTTGAAGCCGCGTCAAAACTTTAAACGCGTTTTTCTCGAAACGACATTTTCCGAATTTGCGGGAAATATAACTCAACAATAGCTATTCCGAATGATTTGAAATTTATATCACACATTTGTAACATAATTATCTCAATCCGTACGTAGGATTTTTTTATCTAATGTTAACCGTTTTTGTTTAATCGATGTCTTTAAGTAGAAATTTTATCTGAAAAACGAACATAAATTTCTGCGTGATACCCAAAATCCATTTTTTCCCCAGAAAATCCGATGTAGCGCCGTGTATTTAACCTAACTTAACAAAATATTTTCATTCTTTTATGTTTCAGATGAACCGTGAGGCCATTATGATTCCTGCAGATTGGGGGTGGAAAAAGAATTTGATGTGCGCGGAGGCATGTATCTCCGCCAATTATCAATATTTTTTAGATTTAAAAAATACATTTAAGAAGCTAAAACATGTACTAAAGGTGTGTAAAGATAGAAATAAAAAGTATGCATTAGTTTAGCTACAAAATATTCATGAATACCGAGTCTTATTCTAGCCTCTCAGGGTGGTGTAACTCCTTAAGAGATATCGGCGTTAGAACGTTTCCAAAATTTCCAAAATCTGGATTTTTTTGAAAAATTGTAACTCTTGCACCCAGAAAAAATATCTAGTTGATTCAACTAGAATCTAGTTAAATCAAATAATTTTTTTTCTTTGCCTCACGACCAAATAGAGGTCTATTTAACTTTAAGAAATTATTTTTTTTGATCACACTATTTTTGTCTTAAAAATTCAACGAATATGAAGTTGAAATAAAAATACTATTTATATTATTATTTATAACATTTATGATATTATTTATACTATATTCAATTATAATATTAGTTAATAATATTCTTATGGGTCTGCGACCCTGGGTAGGTAAAAACATGTACATTCGACTTCTTAGATATAATCAGTCAGTATAATAAAACTACTTTGATTCATGTAATTTATGCACATCCAGAGCGCAATTCGTATGCGAGAAATGTCTCGATGCTCTGCGCCACGTGGTGGCCGGAGCGAGAAGCTTTAACATGGGTACTCGAATAAACGGATTCAAATAGCATTATCTATTTGATTTCGAATACAGCTTTCTAGCTGAAACAAATAGAAATTTGGTTCATTCAAATTAAAAAAATTCGAATAAACGATCCTAGTAGATCTAAATAGAACTTTTTTCTGAGTGTGAAAGACGTGAGATGAAAATGTAAAAACTGGTTCGGATATTCCTTCCATGAGGTACTATGTTATAAAAAAATTTCAGGAAAATTAAAAATGGTCGAGGCCACGGCCGCTCGAAATGGCGTGGAATTCCTTATATATACACTATCGGCAAAAAGTTTACGAACCAAATTACGAAAATGTCTCGGAGCTATTTTTTATGCCATTTTATCAGCATTCTACATATTTAAATTTAGTGAACGGCATTTGGAAGGAGATGAATTCAGCTTCACTTCACTTTTTTGGGAAATTTTTTACGATATTTTTTTACATCCGGTATGTTATTTTAAACATTTATGTTTTTCGCCTTTTTATTTTACCTCTACAGTTGGCCCGCGTTTTCAGAAGGAATTTTTTTAATGAGTTCCTCTAATCAAATTGCCAAAAAGGGCAGCTTAAGTGTCAATTTAGTTTTTTAAAAAGTTTTGTGCGATTTTTTTTCGCATAGTTAATCCTTTTTTGGCGGAGCAGACCAAATTTATAAAATGCTGCGTAATACGAAAACTCGCAGATTTAAAAAAAAATCTCAAGGAAGTAAAAAGTTCGCAAGAATTTTTTCAGATTTTTTTTCCGAATATTTTTGTTCAACTATTTTTGGTCAAAACTCTGACTAATTGATTGTCATACCTTGAGAACTATGGGAGTAGTGATGAAATATCAAGAGGGAAAAAAGTTTTACTTTTTAGTTTTGAATGGATTGGAATTTTTTTATATTTTTTTAAAACATTTTTTCTGATAAACAAAATTGAATGGTGGAAAAAAGTTTTCGAAAAAATATCGGAAAAATTCTTCCGTGTTCGGAATGAAAAAATATTACTTTTTGCCTTATTGATATGTTATCAAATACCTCATAAATTTTAAGTTACAGCAATCAGTTTATCAAAGTTTTGACCGAATATGGTTAAAAAAAAATTCGAAAACAAATTCTGAAAATATTCTAGTCAATTCAACAGAAACGGACGCAGTTTTTTACTCTCTTGAGATTTTATTTTAATGATGCATGAGCGCTAGGTTTGATTTCAGATTAAATTCTGATTTTTTTATATGTTGTAGTCCAAGCTTGATACTTGATGTCTGTGAAATTTTAAGGCACCTTAACGACATCTGATCAAGATATTAATTTGATATTAGAGAATTTTACACATCGCATATGGCGACAATGGCTTTCTGGCTATTACAACAAAAAAGTTAATATATTTCGGTATTAGATGCTCTAGACAAAAAACGTCAATCATATTCATGAAATATCGCGGATTCTGATGGTACATTAATAAAGGGGGGTCAACGAACATCCGAATTAGAAATATCGAATTGATTACCACAAATTGTCACGACACTTCATGATTGTATAACCCCGTAGAATTGTGGCAACGTCGCATACCGTAATTCACAACTTATTAGCGGCTCGACGCCAAGTATTAAAAGAAAAAACCAGCGCGAGCCCTGCCGCACTCTTATATACGCGAATATGCCGGTTTTATGACGTCATAGCGTTTTTAAATCGCTCTGACGGACGAACCGTTTGAGTAAAAAATCTGAATATCGGTGATGAGTTTTTGTCGATTTTTCTCTTTCTATTGGTCTTTGTTCCAAGTAGATCCGTCCAGCCAATCATGAGATATTATAATTTAGTGCATTAAAATGGAACATTTTGGGAACATTTAATTTCTTGGAAACAGAGAGGCGTAAGTGAAGCTTGTTTACATTGGACTTCCGTCCTTTGCGAGACGTTTTTTTACTCTGACGTTATTTTTTTACTCTGACGTCACGCACTACGCTGAACGAGACTACCCCCTCTCTTCACGGGCCACTGAGCGAGTGAGATAGTAAATCATGCGTCTCTCTCCCTTTACCGCTTCCGCGCTTCGTGCTGTCCCTCTCCCTCTACCGCTTACGCGCCTCGCGCTGTCTCTCTCCCTCTACCGCTTTCACGCCTCGCGCTGTCTCGCTTCCTTTACCGCTTTCGTGCCTATGTACATCTATATGTTATAAATTTTCATTATATATTCACTACTATTGTTGAAATGTTGATAAATATCACGTTTTTCAAAAATAAGTGAAATCCGTGGAAAAACACTTTTGAAAAGTAAAAAAAGAACGCCAAGTATTAAAAGTAGCACTTTCAGTTATTATCAACCAATGTCCTTGTTAATGAATAATAAACAATAAAATATATCAAAATCACAATTTCTTAATGTAGCCAAGAAACATTGGTACAAAAACTTGGCGTGCATGTTTAACTAAGAAAAAAAGTTCCGTGAAGAAACTTAGGAACTTTTTTTCTTAACCATGCACGCCAAGTTTTTGTACCAACGTTTCTTGGCTACATTAAAAAATCGTGATTTTGATATATTTTATTTTTTTTTATTCATTAACAAAGGCATTGGTTGATAATAACTGAAGGTGCTACTTTTAAGGAAGTACGACCGCAAATCGACGCGTCGACAGATTTTTTTGAAATTTTTATAACTCAAAACAGACTGCAGCATTTGTCCGCTACTGAAATTTGGAAATATTTGACCGTTTAGAATCGGAGATAATTAGCATTAAAGTTGGCACGTTTAACACGTATCGCATATGTGAAGCATGCTGTAGACATAGTCTGTCGCCCTTCTCTCAATCGTAGTAAATAAACGTCTCGACAGATTTCAATAAAAAAAAATAGCATGATCTAAATAAATATTTTTCGGACAAGTAAAAAAAAATACTTCGATTGACCGTTTTGAAGTCGAGATATAACAGTAGGAAGATGTAAACTTTTATGGAGTTTTTACCCGGCTGCGAATGGGGGGAATACGATCCGGCAACATTGTAACCGTCGCAGTGTGCGTGTAGCTATACAAACACACGGGATTTCTTTACTTCAGTATGGTTGCGTTGTCATTGGTATAAAATTATAAATGATTAATTAAGTAATACAAATTTATGTATTGTTTAAAAACAACTTTTAATTCAAATAATAATTATTGTTTATTGTAATTCAAGCATAACCTACATTTAAAATGTAGTTTTGAGTACAATGACAGACTTTCTTAATTTTCCTTCTCGCATTGTCCCGATAAATTTCAACTTTTTTGTCAAATTTTTATTCTTTATAAATCTGCGATTATACCTTTCTTATTTTGACATTTTCGATACCTTTTGCTGTACTCATAGCAGTGATAGAGACATATCAAAAAAATACTGTCATCTGCTCAATGCGACGTTGCACGATCGTGACGAGAAACGAAATTTCATGGTGTGCGTGTGTTTGTATAGACCGCTTTTCCGTGTATTATAGCAGTCTGAATACAGGCACGCCCAAAATTTTTTCACGTTTCGCTTAATCTATCGCCATGTTTTGTCCATACGTAATGCGCGTAACTTTTTGAAGGTACTACCGCGATCGTTCTTCCTTAATACTTGGCGTTCTTTTTTTACTTTTCAAAAGTATTTTTGTATGTATACATATGTATATAACCTATTGTTGCTGTCAAGGAGGCTGATGTTTTAAGGGGTTATGTTTACCTCAAAACCCAGCTGTATATTTACTATGAGTGAGCGACGTTGTCAACAGTAATCTTTTCGTTATGTACCACCGAGTCATGTTAACAACTCAGAATACCGTAGCTTCCGTAACGAATTGAATAAAAAAATGTTACTTATCTAAAAAATTATCATTACATTTTAGAGTGATATTGTGCTGTATATGGTCACTCGTGGTAGCTTATTTCCAAAATTATAGTGAAAGACTGCCTATTGACCAGTACGTCCCATTTTCACATCCTTAATCCTAATAGTTCTCGTGTTACGTGGCATATTCTAATTTCGGTCTTTTTCCGCTAGAAATGGAATAACTATGCGAGAAAAAAATCGCACACAACTTTTTAAAAAACAAAATTGAAGCTTGAGCTGCCCTTTTTGAGATTTTGGCTGAAGGAACTCACTTAAAAAATTCCTTCTGAAAACGCGGTCCAACAGTAGAGGTAAAATAAAAAAGCAAAAAATGTTCATGTTCAAAATAACGTACTGGATGTAAAAAATATCATAGAGAATTTCCAAAAAAAGTGAAATGAAGCGGAATTCCACCACTTAGAAATACGAGCAAGGAAAAAATATTAGTACATTATAAAAAAGTAATTTTCCCAAAATTTGAGCGTTTAAAAAATTTTCTAGATAGCGCTCAATCGACTTTTTTCATTTTTTCTATTTTTTTGTTGAAAATCACGACAAAAATTTTTTTTTCATTTGCTCTCTGTGCAGAAAGGGTACCAACTTGAAGATAAGTAATGCTCTCAAAATTTTGACACTCTGAAAAATTTTAAAAACCTGCCTCAAGAAACTGTTTTGGCGTTTTTTTCTATTATTCGCAATCCTAATACAATAAATGTATGTATTGGATCAAAATGCAGTTTTTGATCATTTCCGTGCTCGGGAAAAAATCATCAAAGCTACCTCAAGCGGTTTTTTCCATTTTTTTAATTTTCAACCAAAAATCTTAACAAATAATTGTAACGACCGAAATAGTTTTAAACGATGCGCTAAAAGTATGTAAGTGTTGGCCTAAAAATGTTCAAATATCTACCACGTTACCTCGAAGATCCAGCTGAACCATACATTTTTTTATCATGCGAAGAACATTCCTTGCTATGCTCGCTCACAACTTACAAAAGGTATTGCTATTGGTCATTGTTCTTCATGATAAGACCGTTGCAATCTTTCATCCCAAAACCTATCCACTCAGCTGTGTCGTTGACAACTTATATACCATCAAATATTATCAAGTACGTGTTGTAGTCCTGATTACTCTTCGAAATTATATAATTCATGTTCAAGAAAGTTGTACGGTCGATAACGCTTTTCAAATCAAGCTTATATAGATGATGGTGGGACATGCTAAATGGAGTAACTCTTCGTTCAATATTCTTCAAGTAGTAAGTTCCATCCAAGTGTCCTTTTTTATAATAAAACACCTTAAGGTTATAGATTGAGAACGAGCATAATACAGATGTTGCGGAATCACGTAGCCTGATTTTTCACCGCTCGTCTTTCCAAGTCCGGGCAGTCTCCAGTTATCGCACAAGGTTCAAGCCGAACAGAACTATGAATAACCTCTCAACACTTCCGGAATTATAATTATTAATCTTTTGTAACAGCTTATCATCTCAGTGGGGCATCACGCATTGTGTGATTTCAAGATTATTTTTAAGCTGCTACGGTATAATTTTTCTACATTGCATTCGTTTTATCCGAATGGTGCTAATGCTCAAATTGATGTCTTTGACATTTACTCCAATTATTTAAGAAATTACTGCACATATATTTTTTTTATTTTTTCATTTGGAAGCGTGCAGAGGAATCTAAATCGTTCTTTTCAAATCGTTGGATCCTGAAGATTGAACGGTTTCTTCATCATCGAAGTCTGATATTTTTTCACGCAAGACGAGGCAATCAGAAGATTGGTCACAGTTTCCATTTGTTAAGGAAAACAAAAGACTCAATTTTGTTGATACATATCAACATAGTTTAGTCCTTGCAAGCATGTCAAAAATTCTTGTAGAAATTGCAATAATTCTCCATAAGTATTGCGAGTTTATAAAAAATTATATTTATTAAATGACAAGTTCATGTCTGACGACTTGCATTCTGATCAAATTTTAATTATTTTGTGTGTACTTAAAAATTATATCGTAAAATATTATTTCAATAAAATTCAATCAGTTGCCACGTAATTCGTCTAATTTCTCGTACTAATTTCGCCATCACAGTCTGCTGATATTTTCTTTGATTTTACCTGCGATCCTTCAATAACACGGGATATACTCTTGCAACGATTCCTTTCTTTTTCTGACAACAAATCTACCTGTCTTGGTATCAAAGCGTGGTATGCTTTTTTTTCCAAATGTCGAATAATGCATTAAACATTTCTCCAAAATTCTTTTCATTCAGCGTTTGCGTCGGAGTTTTCCGTAAATCATTTTTCCCAACACCGTTTACTCCTAGCGTAATTTTTGTAATTTCTGCATATGGTCCCGAGATAGGATCATTGTTATTCCATGTCCGTTCCGAATATTATCTACGCTCTCTACAAGCTTTGGAACACCCTTCAGAATAAAAAACTTGAGAGAGTTGGGTTGTTGAAATTATAGACTCAACGCTCCTCTGCCAGTAAACAATTGACGTTCAATAAATTCTTAATTTCAGTCCAAACGAAATAAATTTGAGCACTCTCGATATCACGAGCATACGCGGTCACTTTCAACGGTATCTTTTCGCGTTTATCATTAAGGATATCGTAGCGGTTCCAAGTAGTCAATTGACCGTATATAAAAAGTTTTCCTTGAAAAACTACAAATTGACACTATTATATGGTGTATAAAATATTTTTTTTTTTATACATTCGTAATAAAACGACAGCAATCCTGATTAATGAGATAATATTTTAAGAAATTATACATTTTTAATCACTCAATCGAGCTACTCGTCGTCAGCTGTTAATAGTCGATGAATTTTTCAAGCGAAGCTGGCAGCGCTGCGCATTCGCACTGTAAACATAAACCTTCTTAACCTCTTTTGATAGCGGAACAGTTCTCGTTTATCAATAAGCTTGTGTTCGAGATAACTTAAACTGTTGTGACCTTGGTAAAAAAAATTCATTTGTACGCCCAGGACCGCACATTTGGTGCCTTCGATAATATTTCTGTTTCAGTGTAACCTAATATAGGTTATATTACAGTTGTCACGAATGTGTAACGTTGCCAGCTCACTGTAAGAATTTTTCAGCGCGATGCGATCGAACAACTAATCGAGTTTATTGAGGTTTTTCCAACTTTAACTCAAAATTTTGCAAGAACTAATTTGGTAACTCGTTTTTTTTATGTTACGATATCAATCTTTGATGATTGATTTATAACTGAGAATGAAAACTTTATGGCTATGTAATAATTAAATATATGTAATATACGATCGGAATAAAAACCGGAGAGTAACGTCATAAGACACCGGGTTAAAGTTACAAATTTTGGAATTTAATTTCTCACTTAAATTATCGGTAAAGTGTTCCCAATTTTTTTCTGAAGAAGATAATGAGTTGAATCGACAACATGTTTCAAATCTGATATCTTGTCTAATAATCGACCTTTCGCTACGACCTCCTCTTGATTCGCTTCCCTATAATCACCACCACGGAGACTTCAGTCAAACGCGTAACCGCTTATCGCACAAATTTTTATATTCTTGTTTACTTTAGAAAAGACAGCCACTGTTTACATCGCTGACCGTCCGATAATTGTAACGAGTACGCGAGTATTGTTTTGAAGTAAACAAGGATACATGCACTCTTGAGAAACAGACGCGGAGCTGTTACACGGCTACAGCGCCATTGTTTGGATTACCGTCCGCGCAAGCCTTTATCCCGGTGGTCATTGTAGTACAGTGAAAAACGATAAACAGGAAAAAATACTCTTGAAAATGACCGCGTGTGATCGTGATACTGGGAACGCTCCAATTTATTTGGTTGGGATGGAAATTAAGGAATTTATTGAACATAAATTACCCACTAACAAAGAAGTGTTGAGTCTTTATTTTTGCCACCGTAACTCGCTCAAATATTCTATCCAGAAGAGTGTTCAAAAAGTTGTAGAGAGCATAAACAATATTTGGGGTGAAAGTGGAATACCGATCTTCCAACCTCGGGACAGTATTCGGAAATTGTCAAAATTGCACCCGGAGTTGACGGCGTTAAAAAAAAATGCTTTACGAGAAAATCCTACGCAATTGCTGAAGAAAAAGCTCTTTGAAAAAACGTTGAATACATTATTCGACATTTCAATAAAGAAAGCTTACAACGCTCTGACGCCAAAACAGATGAATTTTTTAATTGATCAACAAAAAAATCGGTGCCAGACTACATTGTGGGTTATCGAAGGATCAGAGAGAGAAAACGAGAAAATATTGGCAGATAGTAACAACGAAATTGGTAATGAGAATAAGACAAATTACGTGGCAACTGATTAAATTTTATTAAAACAGTATTCACGATGTCATTTTTTAATATATACCAAATAATTAAAAATTGTTCAGAATGGCAACTTTCAGCTATAAACTTGTCTTGATTTGACAAATATAAAGTTTAATAAATTTTTAATGCTTAAGGAGGGTTTCTGAAAGTTCCACAAGAATTGTTGACATATTTGTAATCACTAAACTATGTTAATATATATCAACAGAATTGAGTCAAAGTCTTTCGCAAATTTCCTTAACAAATAGAAACGCGAATTTCCCTAACGAATGGGATAACCAATCTTCGGATTGCATCGTCTTGAGCAGAAAAATTTCAGTCTTTGATGCTGGTGAGGCCGTTCAACTGTCAGGATCCAACGATTTGAAAAGTACCATTTCAAACTTCAGTGATGAGTTTCCTCTGCAAGCTCCTAAACGGAAAAGAATTGAAATCGTCACAATGTCAGTGACCGCTTCACTTGATAGGACAAAAACATCCGATAGGAACGCCTTCCATTTATGTGTAGCGATTTCTGAGAGCCATGGAGTAAATATCAAAGACGCCAATCTCAGTGTTAGCACCATTCGGAGAAGGCGAATGCAATACCGAGATATTGTAGCATCAGAACTTAAAAACCATCTTAAAATCGTAAAATGTGTGGTGCTCCACTGGGATGGAAAACTGCTACCACAGATCGAAAATCCTAGTTGAGCGGCTTCCCATTATTTTATCCGGCTTAAACACCATGCAATTATTGAGAGTACCTGCACTTGAAAAGACGAGCGATGATAATCAGGCGGTAGTGATTGTTGAAACATTGAACGAATGGAATGTTTCGGATTATGTCAAAGCTTTGTGCTTTGATACAGCAAATATTAACACAGGTACGTTAGTTATTTTCAATCCTCTTTTGTCAATTGTCCGATCTTCATTTTTCACCAACTGTATTACATTCCTTCCCAATATATAACTTAAAATTAATTCGTAATGAAAAAGGACACTCGAATGGAATTTGCGCATTGCTTGAAAAAAAAATTGGGCAAGGAGTTACTCCATTTAGCATGTCGCCATCATGCATACGAGCTTGTTTTGAGAAGCGTTGTCGAGGTTTACTGACCTGTAACAAGTGGGCCAAATGTTCAAATCTTCAAACGATTTAGAGAAGATTGAAAAAATATCAACACGGCGGAATTTTAAGCAGGCATACAAGATAAATCGGTGGCTGAAAGAGTGAAGGAGGAAGAAGAAGAAATAAAAAAATTTATATTACATCAGCTACAGATATTGTCGTAATAGGAAAAATCCGTTTTTAGGAGAATTTTTGCTTTGAGACTTTTCCAAAACTTTAAGTTTGTTTTTTTCCTTTGCTCTACTAGGAATCTCATCACAGAGATAATTATAAAGAGTTTCTTAAGTTGTGCCTCATTTTTTTGAACGGCATTCCGCCAAACGACATCAGATTTAAAGCCCCAGGAGTTGACCACCATGCGAGATGGATGTCAAAAGCCATCTATTATTTGAAAATGTTCATTTTCAAAAAAACAATTTGTTCTCAAGGGCCGTGAAATCAACGGTCTTCACGAAATTTGTATTTTCTTGGTCATGTTTTACGTCAAAGCCTGGTTCAATGCTCCGAATGCGATTAAATTTCAGGATTTGGAATTTATACAGGTATTTCTTAATAACCAGGCTCGTAAATCAAAAAAGCCTGTCATCGATGAAAAGATTTCGAAAGTGGCAGCTACCAAATTCTCTGGGCATCTCTGGTATTTGAGTGAGGAATTTGCTCCCCTAGCGTTTTGCGATAGCACAGTTCCTGTAGAATGTAAATCGAAAATGGCCAAACATATAAAAGAATGCATCAGCACGGTTCCCCGTGTGAAACGAATAATAATTAAAGGCAACGATCTGAATCTGCTATGTGCAAAAGATTTGAGTGATTTCATAACATCGAAATCTTTAACGGGACAGACCTAGTTAGAATTTTCGAAAAATCGATTTTTTTTTATTTCATTTTCAAAAAGTAGAATCTCTTACGAACATTTTCCGCCCAGGTAAATGTAAATCAGACCATTATTCGCCGAAATACAAGACTTTGTAGCACGTCGTGTCTGAGCCATGCAAACCGTACTCAAAACTTTAAGTGCGTTTTTCTCGAAACCATGTTTTTGAAGTCGGTGATCACTGTAGCTCGAGAACGGCTTTACCGATCGGGTTGAAATTTATATCACTTCTTCTATACATGGTAGTCCTCCATATGAACGAAGGATTTTTTTTTTGGATAATTATTTTTATTTTTAATAGCAAAAAATGGAACTGATATTTTGGTCAAAAAAACACTTTTGACTTTTAACGGCCGCCATTTTGTGAAAAATGGAAATTTTTCAAAACCCTTCGTTCAACCGGAGCATTATATCATTAACTAAAAATCCCCTCCGTTTTTTTTGTTTCAGATGAGCCGTTGCAGCGTGAGCTTGATCACCGCAAACCGTGTTTTTTTTGCAGCGTCCTCGGCAATTGACGGTCACCAGCTTATTTCGATATGTATTGCATTGAAAAAATTGCAACATATACATTACATATGTATCTTTTAAACGGAAGAACTTTTGTTGTGAATTATTTTATCGTTTGACCAAAAAAAAATCGGAAAAAAGGCCTTTTTTTTGACGTTCCAACTAGGTCTGTCCCGTTAAGTGTATTTGAACGATTTGAGCTCCCGTACAGTTTCTTGGACTTGGATCCGTCTATTTGGGAAAGTAACCAGGACTACAATACGTGTTTGATGGTATTTAAGAGTTTACAAGTTGTCAACGACACTGTTGAGCGGGCAATTTCTTTGATGAACGATTTTAACGGCCTCATCACAAAGAATGAAGACCAAAAGCAATACCTTTTGCAAGTTGTGAACGAGCACCGTAAAAAATATTCTTCTTGCGTTAAAAAGTCTATGGTTCAGTTGGATCTCCAAGGTAACGTGGTAAGTTTTTGAACATTTTTATGCCTTCAATAACATACTTTTGAAAGCACCCTTTGAAATTATTCTGATCGTGCCATTATTTGTTACGATTTTTTGGTAAAAATAAACGAATAAAATTGAAAATCCGTTTGAGGTAGCCTTAACGATTTTTTAAGAGCATGGAAACTATCACAGAATTGTGATTTTATCCAATACTTACATTTATTGTATTAGGAACGCGAAAAACAGAAAAAAAACCCAAAACAATTCCTTGAGGCAGCTTTTTAAAAATTTTCAGAGTGTCAACATTTTGGGCGCATTACATATTTTTCAGTTAGTAACACTTTCAGCTTAGAGAGCAAATGAAAAAAATTTTTTGTCGTGATTTTCAACAAAAAATAGAACAAATTTAAAAAAGTCGATTGAGCGCTATCTAGAAAATTTTCTAAAACCCTCAAATTTTAGGAAAATTACTTTTTTATAATTTTATAACATTCTTAATATTTATAACATTTAATTCTTAATATTTATAACATTCTTCCCTTGCGCCTCGAAAAAAAAAATATCGAATTTTTTGAACCACCCTAATATGTCTAGAGTCGTGGTAGCGACTCGAGACAAGTACATTTACATATACTATAATGTCGAAGACGAGTCGCTACTAGAGTCTTTACAGCAAGTAGAGCGGTTTCGAACAGTTTTCGAAAATTGTTTAGGTGATATTTAATGAATTACAGCGTTTTGAAAAATGTTGCAGGATCACGTATTTTCTATTTATTTTTTTCTTTCGATCGTGACTATTTAGAACTCTGCAGCCTAACGCATATTGAAAATATTAATATTTCATTCGTCCGTAGCATCAAAAAAATGGTACGTTTTTCGCACACATTTTTTTACGTTTTGAGGTCGCTGTCTAGTGACACCAGTTGTAACTAGAAATCTGGTGATATGTGAGACTGTGTTCGTCGATGTGACAGTTGATTGACTTTTTTTCATGTAATAACAGTGACTGACAGCTGTGAGTTGAAAAAGGTTATAAAGATCGCGGATGTGAAATTCTATATTAATAGTGACCGTTGTGAGGTTAAAAACATAAGATTATAAAGATCACGGATGTGAATTTATTAAACCTAGCCCCTACAATTTTTTTTCTTAACGTAAACTCTACAACAGAGTTAAAAACGATCCCTTTTCTCTTTTACCATAAAATGTTCCACGAATGCAATAATAAGGTTTACATAGAAACCATTCTCTTCGTCTTTTTTGATAACTAAGAGAATGGTGTATGATAAACTCGTATTCGGTGAATATTTAATATCTTTTTCGTGAGGTTATAAAGATTGCGGTCAGTTTCAACTTTTGGTTAAAGTGACTTTTAATATAGATAGAAGAGTGATGGTGCAAAAATAAAGTGTAATTCAATAAATAAACTTTTGATCAGTGTCTAAATAAATAATTTTTTTTATTAACACTAGCCCCAACAATCCATTTTTCCGAACGTAAACTCTAGAACGGAGTCGAAAACGGTGCTTCTTCGCTTTTACCATAAAATTTTCCTCGAATGCAATAACAAGGTTTATTTAGAAACCATTCTCATTGTTCTTTTTTTGATAACTAAGAGAATGGTGTATGATAAACTCGTATTCGGTGAATATTTAATATCTCTGAATAGTCTGAAGTTACAATCATCGCGATCAGTTTCAACTTTTGGTTAAAGTGACTTTTATATATATAGATAGAAGAGTGATCGTGCAAAAATAAAGTGTAATTCAATAAATAAACTTTTGCATAGTGTCTAAATAAATAATTTTTTTATTAACCCTAGCCCCAACAATCCAATCTTCCGAACGTAAACTCTAGAACGAAATCGAAAACAGTGTCTCTTCTCTTTTACCATAAAATGTCCCTTGCATGCAATAATAAGGCTTATTTGGAAACTACTCTCTTCGTTTTTTATATAACTGAGAGAATGGTGTATGATACCACCCTAGGTTTTAATTATATATGATTTTGAACCACCCTAGAATGGTAGAGATCTTAAATACATGAAAATACTATTTGCACTTGCACCCCAAAACGGAATCAAGTGATGCGAAATAATTTTGAGCGAAAAGATATTTGATTTGAAAAAAAAAAATCATAAGTATTTCACCAATTTTTTTTTTTACCTATTGCTCATGAGATATAATTCGTGATCAATAAACGGTATAAAAGAAAAACTCACGTAGTACTTCGGCCAAAATTCTTTTTTCCAATCAAACTTTTACCTTCGAAATTTTATACGCATACTTTTTTTGTTTCAAAATCTCGTTTCATTATGATTACTTTTATTTAAAAATTTTCGGTGCATTCTGATGCTATTGGAGTATTTCTTCGGTATCATTTTTCATGGAATACTTTCCGATCCGTTAATCTGTTAGCATGCATGTTTCGATATAATATCTTTTAAAATGATTTTTTTACAAAATTAAAAAATATTCAAGTTTTTACTTGTTCGTTGTTCTTTTATGCGTCGTATCTTCTCAGCACTACTGTACGTTTTAAATAATCGAATAATTTTATTAGTATTGACGGTTAATTACGAAGATTGAATTCATTTGAACACTTCTTAGATCAATGTATCACATTGCATTTTTAGTCCGAATATACACGGAGAGAACAAGATAGTACTGTTTACCAAGCCAGATAGTACTCAGTGCTATCCGAAAAAAAAAAAATTTCAGATTCTACCCAATACTATGTGGATAGTACTGTCTACTATCCAGATACTACTCAGTACTATCTCAGATGTTACTTAGTAACATCCGAGATTATACAGCGCCAGATGGCACTGAGTAACATCCAGATAGTAACCAGTAATATGCCACATAGTATACGATCCTATGTGACGATGTTGCAGAGTCGTATCTTGTTGGCTAATTTCATACGCATGCGCATACACCTCTTGCACGAGCATTTGTTTTTGGGTATAAAGTAAAGACTTCTGAAGTGACGATTGAAAAACAAAAAATGTTGCCCTGAAACGGGACACCCTAATATATATTTATATAATATATATGCAGTAATTAAATTTCATATTTCATTTCGTGTAATTATTGAAAAAATTAACATAATCAAGTATTAAGTATCTAAAGTACAAACATATATCATTTTCTCGGTAAATTTATGCTTGAGATTAACGTTTCTCCAGTTGTTTATAATTTTTTTCATATTATAATAAAAAATTCCCATAAAAAATATTCAAAACTTTTTGGAATAGAATGCATAATTTAAATATTAACATAATTCATACTACTTTCAATTTATTATTAAGCGTAGTAGACAGTAAATTTAAAATTTAACAATTGTATAAAATTTTTACCACCGGCATATCATTTGACTTTATTTATATATAAATAAATAAATGACTTTGGAACGACAATCAAACAACTCCAATCATATTTATCTGAAAAAGAAGAGTACATCAAGAAATAAATTTGGGAAAATTACAATTGTTGATAAAAAATTAAAAGACCTCTATTGGATTGAATCAACAATTTATTAAGTTACTTGAACAATCAAAAATTTGAAAGAAACAATTCACAGTAAATAATAATAATAATAATCATAATAATAATAATATGCTCAGTATTATAACAAAAGTAATCATAATTTTTTCTATACCCATCGTTTCACATTGTATTTTTTTTTATTTCCACCTTCAGTAATATGAAAAGTAGAACATGATTCTAAATCATCAAAGGTAATTAATTTTCAACTTGGCGAATCATTAAAAGCAGACGGGTAAATTTCATATGCCTGATAATGGTCATCGTAAATACAGTAATTTGTAATGTCTTTCGAGATTATAAATAATTCATCAGTAAAGTCTTTGAATATAGTAAATACCATGAAGAAATTAGGTCCAGTATTAGTTGCAACCATCAGGATTGTATTGTTTTTTATCGTATACGATAAAAAACATCAGGCTTGTATTGTTTTGTATCGTATACGATTATAAATAATTCATCAGTAAAGTCTTTGAATATAGTAAATACCATGAAGAAATAGTATTAGTTGCAACCATCAGGATTGTATTGTTTTTTATCGTATACGATAAAAAACAATACAATCCTGATGGTTGCAACTAATACTGGACCTAATTTCTTCATGATATTTACTATATTCAAAGACTTTACTGATGAATTATTTATAATCTCGAAAGACATTACAAATTACTGTATTTACGATGACCATTATCAGGCATATGAAATTTACCCGTCTACTTTTAATGATTCGCCCAGTTGGAAATTAATTACCTTTGATGATTTAGAATCATGTTCTACTTTTCATATTACTGAAGGTGGAAATAAAAAAAATACATTGTGAAACGATGGATATAGAAAAAATTATGATTACTTTTGTTATATTACTGAGCATATTATTATTATTATTATTATTAAGGACTGTGAATTGTTTCTTTCAAATTTTTGATTGTTCAAGTAACTTAATGAATTGTTAATTCAATCCAATAGAGGTCTTTTAATTTTTTATCAACAATTGTAATTTTCCCAAATTTATTTCTTGATGTACTCTTCTTTTTCAGATACATATGATTGGAATTGTTTGATTGTCGTTCCAAAGTCATTTATTTATTTATATATAAATAAAGTCAAATGATATGCCGGTGGTAAAAATTTTATACAATTGTTAAATTTTAAATTTACTGTCTACTACGCTTAATAATAAATTGAAAGTAGTATGAATTATGTTAATATTTAAATTATG
Source organism: Rhimphoctona megacephalus (assembly GCA_963989365.1). NCBI lineage: Eukaryota > Metazoa > Arthropoda > Insecta > Hymenoptera > Ichneumonidae > Rhimphoctona > Rhimphoctona megacephalus. Next base: position 12,329,257 of record OZ022422.1, on the reverse strand, counting down.
CATTCTATTCCAAAAAGTTTTGCATATTTTTTATGGGAATTTTTTATTATCATATGAAAAAAATTATAAACAACTGGAGAAACGTTAATCTCAAGCATAAATTTACCGAGAAAATGATATATGTTCGTACTTTAGATACTTAATACTTGATTATGTTAATTTTTTCAATAATTACACGAAATGAAATATGAAATTTAATTACTGCATATATATTATATAAATATATATTAGGGTGTCCCGTTTCAGGGCAACATTTTTTGTTTTTCAATCGTCACTTCAGAAGTCTTTACTTTATACCCAAAAACAAATGCTCGTGCAAGAGGTGTATGCGCATGCGTATGAAATTAGCCAACAAGATACGACTCTGCAACATCGTCACACAGGATCGTATACTATGTGGCATATTACTGGTTACTATCTGGATGTTACTCAGTGCCATCTGGCGCTGTATAATCTCGGATGTTACTAAGTAACATCTGAGATAGTACTGAGTAGTATCTAGATAGTAGACAGTACTATCCACATAGAATTGGGTAGAATCTGAAATTTTTTTTTTTCGGATAGCACTGAGTACTATCTGGCTTGGTAAATAGTGCTATCTTGTTCTCTCCATATAGTCGCGATACACCAGCTCGAAATTCGATCATGTATCCATTTTTAGCCGAATTCATTAAAAAATCGCTTGAGCGACCTTCACAATTTTTATTCAGGATCCAATTCTTGAATCACTTTTTGATGAAATGTTACCATATTTTGCTTCAATATCGAAAAAAAAACATTAATTCTGTTGCATCACTTAAATACGTACACAATATAGACATGTTTAATTGGCAAACTATGAATTTCATACAAAAAGTCAAGAAATCCCCGCAAAAAATAGCTTATATGCTGTAAAAAAGTTGAAACAAGTACATTTACTCCCCCCAAATAGTAGTTCCGGTAAAAAATCTCCTTCTGAATGCGAACCCTAACAAAAAGTTATTAAAGCGATTTCCTCCCAAAAAAACCAACCTTGCAAAAATTTTCTCATTCACATCAATTCTCTCAAAAAATGATAGGAGAACCCCACAAAAATTTTCTCAATAAATTAGAAACTCACAAAAAGATATAAGAGAGCCTCACAAAAATTTACCAATCAAATCACAATCTCACAAAAGATGCCAATTTAAATCCGACCAAAAATTAAGTCTGAACTTTGCAAACATAAATGAAAATTATAAAAGCATTAATAGTAAAATACATTAAAGCCTATTAAACTCTAATAAAAAATCTTTCAATTAATTAAAAATATGGATGTGCTACAGTGCAGTTGTTTTACACAAAAAGAACAAGAATAAAAAATAAGAATGAAAAAAGATTCGGATACAAAAAAAATTTTCAAAAGAACAAAATTAGATTGAAAAAAAAATTTCGGCCGAAGTACTTGGCGAGTTTTTTTGATTAATTTATACAATGTGCTTAATTTAATTCAATGTGTTTAATTCGCTCATGGTTACAAACTCGCCAAGTACTTCGGCCGAGATTTTTTTTTTATCTAATTTTTTTCTTTTGAAAATTTTTTTGTATCCGATTTTTTTTTCATTCTTATTTTTTATTCTTGTTCTTTTTGTGTAGAACAATTGCACATCCATATTTTTAATTAATGGAAAGATATTTTATTAGAGGTTAATAGGCTTTAATGTATTTTACTATTAATGCTTTTGTAATTTTCATTTATGTTTGCAAAGTTCAGACCAAAGTTTTTTGGTCGGATTTAAATTGGCATCTTTTGTGAGATTGTGATTTGATTGGTAAATTTTTATGAGGCTCTCTTATAACTTTTTGTGAGTTTCTAATTTATTGAGAAAATTTTTGTGGGGTTCTCCTATAATTTTTTGAGAGAATTCATGTGAATGAGAAGATTTTTGCAAGGTTGGTTTTTCTGGGAGGAAATCGCTTTTATAACTTTTTGTTAGGGTTCGCGTTCAGAAGGAGATTTTCTACCGGAACAACTATTTGGGGGGCGTAAATGTATACGTTAACTTGAAGTTTGAAAGTAACGAAAAATCGCCCAATCTCGAGTATAGATACTCGGCCCGTCTTGCCTTGGACGTTCAACACTATCTTTTTAAGGGGACCGTATGGTCTAGAAATTTGAAAAAATCGATTTTTTTTTTTTTCGATATGTCGAAAGTATAGTATCTCAAGAATATACTGTGAAATTTTCATGCGGAAATTCTCAATATTACAGCTTCTACAGCCCATAACGCAGGTAGAGAGCGGTCCGCGACACGAAAACGTTCAAAGCCTTATTGGACACAAAGCCTTACGGGGATGATTTTTTAGTTTGCAAAAAAGAATGTGTTTTGCATGTTAAAAAACGTTTGTACAAACGTGCTGTTGATGCGAAAAAAAAACATGCACAAATAAAGAAAGCAACAAAGAAATTGACAGAAAAAGAAGAGGGAAAAAAGACACAGCGGAAATAGATAAATAAAACACCGAAGCGTCAACAATTGACGAATAAATTATTGCAAGAGCTGTCAACTTATTACGGTCTAGCAATTAGACGTAATTCAGATTCGACTGAAGGGATGAGAAGTGAAATATGGGCAGCATATTATCACAAAATTTCAACAGATGAAAATCCGCAACACTCGTACTGTCCTCCAGGTTCCGAATCGTGGTGCAAGTGGCGTCAAAGTGAGGCTGCAGGTACTTTAGACACCTACGAGCACCCACCTGCTCTGTGCGATGAAGCACAAGAGATATTAAAACCAATTTATGAAGAATTGACAGCAGAGACTTTATTGGAAAGGTGTATTGGCAGTAATACGCAGAACAATAACGAAAGTTTCAATGCTTGCGTGTGGCACCTTGCGCCGAAACATCTGTTTGCCGGAAAAAAAATCATTGATATTGCCACTCACATTTCCGCTTGCATATTCAATGAAGGATTTGCATCCCTATTGAAAATAATGGAGACCATGGGCATAACAATCGGGCCACAAGCGGAGCAACTAGCGCAAAACCGAGACGAGCTGCGAGTATCGAGCGCCAACCGTAGGAGCACGGACAACTCCAAAGAGGCTCGGACAGCTCGAAGAAATGAAAGGAGTGAGGAAATCTTGAATTATGAACGTTCCGAAGGAATCCTATATGGTGCCGGAATCGCGGATTAACTGTAAGTATTCAAAATTTGCTCAATTTTTGAAAATATCTGTACCTCAAACTTTAAACTCATTTATCTCGAAACGACTTTTTTCGGCACTGCGCAGGTGAAAACAAAAAAACTATTCAACCGAATCACTTGAAATTTGGATATGTTGTTCACAACATGTATGGCTATCGTCGGAACTACAATCATAATTTTATTTAAATAATTTCTTATTGTTTATACTAAAAAACTAGTGAAAAAAAAACCCGATTTTACGAATTTTTTTTCAAAAGCGCGCCATTTTGTCAATTTTTAATTTTTTCGATTTGTTCTAGTCCCGACCATAACTGCACTCTTTCTGATTAAGAATCTTCTTGAATTTTGTGTTTCAGATGAGTAGAAGTCTCGGATCGATCTTCACCGTCCGGGTCGGATTTTTCGAGAGGGTCGTCTTCAATGCCAATTATATGATAATAAACACTGTTTTTAAAATAAAAAAAAAAATTTTTTGTATACTTAATAAAGGTAGTAATAAACCCGAAAAGTTAAAACATCGATTTTTAAATTTTTTAAGGCAAAAAAAAAATCGTGAAAATAGGTGAAATTTTCGTGCTCTAGACCATACGGTCCCCTTAATACTTGGCGTCAAGACGCTGCCGCGTCTCTAGATATATATATATTTGTTTTATCATTATGGTTTTATAGTTACAGAATAATTGGTAATTATATAGAATCACGGCTTCAGCCCAAAATTGGTCCAAATTATTTCCCAGTCATTGTTATGAATAAAAATCGATGTAGCATGTAATATTGCGACGGGGAACCCTTCAAATGTGAAAAAAATGAATAAAAAAGTCTCAATAAAATATGATTAACCTTTTTTTGCGGACCCAGTTAAAAATTGGTCCAAACATTTTCCTAGCCATTGTTATGAATAAAAAATCATGTAACATGTAATATTAAGGGAGTGAGGAGCCTTCAAATGTGAAGAAATTTTAAAAGAATTTCATTCCCGGACTTAGAAAAGCGTGTAAATAGTACATGACCAAGTGTAAATTCAGGTGTGAATAGTGGAATTTGATGTTTTGGGTAATGGGACGCCTCGCGCCCCTTTGCCGTATTTTAAGTCACTACCAGCCTAGGGTGGTTATGACCTAAAAACCGGCAAAGAGGCGCGAAGTGCCCCGTTACTCAAACCATCAAATTCCACTATTCAAACCCGGTCATATGCTATCCAAACCCGGTCAAACACTAACACACGTACTATATGTGAGTTGTGTTCGTGTTGGATGTAGGATGCTGTGTGTGTGTGTGTGTGTGTGTGTGTGTGTGTGTGTGCGCGCGCGCGCGCGCGCGCGTGTGTGTGTGTGTGTGTGTGTGTGCGTGCGTGCGTGCGTGTGTGTGCGTGCGCGCGCGCGTTTTGCGAGTATGCCTTAATGCAAGCAAAAGCGCAAACATTCGAAACTTTATTGATTTTTGCGTTTTCAAGGCTTTTATTAACATTTGAAGGCTTATGTCTCCTTAATATTATATGTTATACCATTGTTGACTCCTGCCCAAAATGTATCATTTTGGACTGGAGCTACGATTATAATTACCTAATAATTACCTAATTAATAATTGGTATATAATTACCGAATAATTACATCAATGCATTTCAATTCTTGCCCTAAGGCTTACTAGGCCATAAAAAACCAACCAATTAAAAATAAACTCTCTCCCTTTTCTTCCATACCATCGTCAATCTGGATTCATCATAGATTAACGTCCTTGCATCGTATACGCCTCCTGTAGCATTTTCTCTCTTTATTGGGGACGCACACAAATGGTCTCATCGGGGCCTCAATTTTTTTTGTTTAAAGAACGAACATCCTCGAAAAACTAACCTGCAACACATAAAATGACAATTACGTGAGACATAAGTGGAATGGGAACGGACAAATACGATGATGTACACAAACGAATTCAAGCACTGTGGTTTTTTTCCTAAAGTAACACCCCTTTAGCAACGGTAGTGCGAGTTTGCTGCATGGAAATAGGCATAAACTGAAAAAATGAAATGCCGTAAAAGAGTGGGGAATGTAGTAGGATGAGTGTAAGCTTGCTGCTTGGAAATGGGCGTGTAACGAGAAAGTGGAAAGCTGCAAAGAAGTGAGAGATATTCTGGGGATAATGTGAGATCACTGCTTGCAAATAGACATTAAACGAAAAAGTGAAATACCGTAATGGGAAAAGGGATACAATGAGGGGGCGGGTAAGTAGAGACGTCAGGTTTTAATATTTGGTTTCGGTATCGTAACGTCATAAGTGATGCTATGTGAGAAGGGATGAGAGCAGTAAGTCAGCCCGTTCATAGACGCTTAAATATCGAGTCAGGAAGGGAAGGGAATGTAGCAAGTAGCATCTCCCTACTTTGCACGGACTGTATGGTACGCCGTTTCACCATTTTTAAGGATATCGTAGCGGTTCCGTATAGTCAATTGATCATATATAAAAAATTTTCCTTGAAAAACTACAAATTGACACTATTATGGTGTATAAAATATTTTCTTTTTATATATTCGTAATAAAACGACAGTAATGCTGATCAATGAGATAATATTTTAAGAAATTATATATTTTTAATCACTCAATCGAGCTACTCGTTGTCAGCTGTTAATAGTCGATGAATTTTTCAAGCAAAGTTTGACAGCGCTGCACACGCGCACTGTAAACATAAACCTTCTTAACCTCTTTTGACAGCGGAACAGTTCTCGTTTATCAATAAGCTTGTGTTCGAGATAACTTAAAATGTTGTGACCTTGGTAAAAAAAAAATCATTTATACGCCCAGGACCACACATTTGGTGACTTCGATAATATTTCTGTTTCAGCGTAGTTTAATATAGGTTATATTACCGTTGTCACGAATGTATAACGTTGCCGGCTCACTGTAAAAGTTTTTCAGCGCGATCCGATCGAACAACTAATCGAGTTTATTGAGATTTTTCCAACTAGCTCAAAATTTTGCAAGAACTAATTCGGTAACTCATTTTTTTTATGTTACGATATCAATCTTTGATGATTGATTTATAACTAAGAATGAAAACTTTATGGCTATGTAATAATTAAATATATGTAATATACGATCGGAATAAAATACGAAGAGTTACGTCATAAGACACCGGGTTAAAGCTACAAATTTTGGAATTTAATTTCTCACTTGAATTATCGGTAAAGTATTCCCAATTTTTTTCTGAAGAAGATAATGAGTTGAATCGACAACATGTTTCAAATCTGATATCTTGTCTAATAATCGACCTTTTGCTACGACCTCCTTAAGCGAAGTGATTACATCTATAATACAGTTACAATATCTGATTTAAATTGAAACCAATAGAATTGAAAAAATAATTTACTTTTTATTATTTGTTATTTATTATTGATTTTATTAACTTCTATATTCGTAAAAATTGCAAAAACAATAATTCACCGAGCTACACAATAATTTAGTGAATGAATATTGTGTTACGACACAACGCGAATTGACAATTGAAAACAATATCATGACGGAATAAGATTTCGGTTAATTAAGAAAATCGTAGCGGTTCCTTGTGGTCAATTGACGGTATATAAAAAAATATTTTGGAAAAATTACGAATAGACCCTCTTATGGGTTATAAAATATTTTTTTAAATGCATTATTAATAAAATGACAATAACCGGAGTCAATAAGATAATATCATTTAAAAAACTACATATTTTAGATCACTCAAGTGACCTACTCGTGGTCAGCCGTTTACGGGGAATAAAATTTCGAGTGAAGTGTGGCAATACTGCATACTCGTGCTGTCAACTTAACCTTCAAATCCTGTTTGGACAGCAGTGAATTAACATGTTTTTTTTTCACGGATATACTGTAACGACTTTTTCCGTAAGCCGAACAAAATACCTCACTCTCGATAAACTCTGGACGACAGTCTAAGATAATTCTTAAACAAATTTTATTTGAAATTATCGAGAACAAGATTTTTAGGGTATCCTGGGCGTAGCTGTAAATTCAAACCAAGGTGGTAGAGGGGCGAGGTCGAGACGTTGTACAAAATAATTCACATTAAATTTGAGAACAAATCGGGAATCACAAAATTGAAATTATTAAAGAAAACAGTTTTAAAAAATTAGGATGGTTGGATGTCAAATTATTTTCGGAAAGAATTTGATAGTCGTTTTTACAAGTTACTTAATAATAAAATTGATAATTATAAAGTTACTAATATAATTCTTTGTTAACTGTCATATAAATTCGATATAAAATGATCAAATTTATCGCCAGTCAATTACACAATTTTACATGGCAAATTCGGGAAGCCACGCCCCACGAATTTATTTTTCTCAAAAATATTGACTCACGATAATATTCGAGAAATAGAAAATTCTTAAACTAATGACTCTCGCTGAGCGAAAAGATAGAATTCCTCTCGGCAAATCGAAATATTAAACAACGGAAAAATACGGCAGATTTTATACCGCGACTGAACGTTAACGGAATTTCCTTTCAAACACGAATGTACCCCGAAACAATATCGCTCTTTACATCGATAATTCGTCACATAAATTCCAATAAAATAGAGCTCTTTTTCGACACAAAAATACACAAAAATGAAAGCGAGACGACGGCTCACCGCTACGGTTTCAGGGATGCGAAATCCGGAAAAGGACCACAGATTTTCGACTCGATAATTCCGGTGATGTCGTATTCTTGAACGGGGTTGGCTACGGCTCGACAAGAAACATCAGGTCTCGTTGCTGTCCAAAACAAAAGTCTCCGATAAATTATGGAAGCGCGATTTCGCGGATTAAGGTCCTAATCCCCCACCCTTCGCCTACTCATTGGAATCTCGAATGTTCTCGAGGATTTCGAATTTGGAATTTGTCGAATTACTGAATTTCGACTGGACATGACGCTGGTCAACGATGATGCCGAATTTTGTGGACGATCCCTGGGGCTGATGGATGCATCGTTCGAGTTTAGACAGCTCCGGGTGGGAGCTTCGAGTTAGCGACCCTCGCTCTGATTTTCGCGATCTACCGACGACAATAAGAGACAACCTTGACACGGCCTATGCCTTCCCTCACGGACGATACGAAGATACCGACGACCAGAATATTCTCGATGTTTTTTTCTCGCTCTTTCTCTCGATGTCTCGTGACCGTTGCTCGCTCGTATAAAATAAAATAATCGAATATGAAATTAATATCAGGAAACACGCTCGCATTTGACCAACAATCATTTTCTCGAGAGGAATTCTTCGTCGCTACCCGATGCTTCCTCCCGTGCCGTGCCAATGTTTTACTTTTAGTGACGTGGACAAATTTACTACATTACAATACATAGTTTTATACACGTCAGCAGCAGCAGATTTATTACATTTGATAAATTTAGTATTTGAGTTTCAGCATAAGTTATCATATCTGTGCTCCCTCTGTCACGTTATGCTGCTGTGTTATGTTACCGCTGTCTTGAATATACAATGTTGCCAGTTTATTACAATAAGTTTTTGACGCGGATCGCTCGAACGACTGAACGAGGTTACAGTGAATTTTCAACTTTAACTTACAATTTTGCAATAATCAGTTCGGTAAAGCATTTTTTTTACGCTATAATACCAGAAATTGATGATTAATTTATAGCTGAGAACCAAAACTTTATGGCTATCTAATCATCAAACGTATGTTATACATCATTGATATAAAATCTGAGGATTATGTTGTAAGCCGCCGGATTGAAGTTATTACTTTTGGAATTTAATTTCTCACTGAAATTATCAATAGTGTTCTTAATTTTTTTCTGACGTCAATTGTGTATTTAAACTACAATATATTTTGAATGTATTACTTTATCTAATAATCGACCTCTCACTACGATCTCCTTAAAATTTGTGGTAGTGCATGGACACAAGTACCTTTTCGTTCGAAAAAAATGTCAATTACCGCGAATTTCGAGAGAGCAAGGACGGTGATCTAGCCGCACGAGGGCAGTTGTTTTTTTTTCTCTATTTATAAAAAGAAAGGAATGCTGTAGTTATACGCATTACTGAGATCTCACTTATTTAACATCATTCGCGGCTTCTAGCAGCTTGTTTGTTACAGCCACGAAAAATTTTCGCACACCCTGCACATAGCGTTTTTGCGAAAACGTATCATTCGACTAACGAAGTCGATGGCGCTATTAGTGGATTTTGACAGATGGACGACTTCGAACAAGGATGCATAGATGTGGCGGTTGAAACCGTCACACGGTACACACGTGTGAGTGTATCTTATTATGAGTTAGTTCAATTAGTACTTTCTGATAGGTGATAATAATGATTGATGGTGTCAAGCTTTTGTTAATGTTAAAGTAAACTACAGTATTTTTGTTATGAAGAAGTGAGGTTATTGAATGACGAACACGTCCTTTTAATGTGCAATGAAAATTACCATTGGTTTCATTAAATGAAGTCAAAAATGAAGTGAAGTCAAAAAGAAAAGTTATTTGTGTATATTGCAGAATTGCCGGAAAAGTCTTAACCCCGAGGCGTATATCGTGACCGCAAAAAGTAGCATAAATGCTATAAATAAAAGTTGAGACAAGTACATTTACTCCCCCCAAATAGTTGTTCTGGTAACAAATCCCCTTCTCGACACAAAACCTCCACAAAAAGTTATAAAAGAGATTTTCTCCTAAGAAAAACAACCTTACAAAAATTCTCTCATTCACATCAAATCTCTCAAAAAATTATAGGAGAACTCCACAAAAATGTTCTTTATAAATTAGAAACTCACAAAAAGTTATAAGAGAACCTCACAAAAATGTACCAATCAAATCATAATCTCACAAAACATGACATTTCAAACTCGACCAAAACAAGTCTAAACTTCACAAAAAGTCATTAAATAAATAAAAACTATAAAAGCATTAATGGTCAAATACTTTAAGACCGATTAACCTCTAATAAAACATCTTTTAATTAGTTGAAAATACGGTTGTTCGACAGCACAGTTGTTCTACAACAAGAATAAGAATACAAAATAATTATGAAAAAAATCCCAATACAAAAAAAAATCCAAACGAAGAAAATTAAATTGAAAAAAAAAATTCGGCCAAAGTACTTGGTGAGTTCGTGACCATGAGTGATACAGTGTATGAACCGCAAAAAAAACAGCATAAATGCTGTAAAAAAAGTTGAGACAAGTACATTTACTCCCCCTAAATAGTTGTTCGGATGAAAAATCCCCTTCTCAACACAAAACTCACACAAAATTTATAAGAGAGCCTCACAAAAAATTACCAATAAAATCTTAATGTCTCTAAAGTTACCAATTCAAACCTACCCAAAAATTAAATCTAAACTTCACAAAAAGTCATTAAATAAATTAAAACTGTAAAAGCATTAACAGCCAAATACATTTGAACCTATTATCTAATAAAAAACTCTAATAAAAAATCTTTCGATTAATTGAAAATGCAGTCGTACTACACAACAAGAATATGAATAAAAAAATAATTCTGATACAAAAAGAAATTCCAAACGCAAAAAAAATTTCGGCCGAAGTACTTTGTGAGTCTGTAACCATAAATGATACATTGTGTGAATTAAACGAAAAAATTCGCCAAGTACTTCGGCCGAAATTTTTTTTTCAGTTAAATTTTTTCCGTTTGGATTTTTTTTTGTACCGGAATTATTTTTTATTCGTATTCCTGTTGTGTAATACGACTGTATTTTCAATTAATCGAAAGATTTTTTATTAGAGGTTAATAGGTTCGAATGTATTTGGCTATTAATATTTTTATAGTTTTTATTTATTTAATATCTGTTTGTGAAGTTTAGACTTAATTTTTGGGCAGGTTTCAATTGGTAACTTTAGTGAGATTAAGATTTTATTGGCATCTTTTTGTGAGGCTTTCTTATATATTTTTATGGGAGTTTTGCGTTGAGAAGCGTGCGAGTTTTACGTCAAAAATTACATTTTGGCAAAATGCTTCGATCAAGTACACAGACATATTGTTTTTTAATTAACTTCACCGGGTTTTTTGTTTCAGATGATCCAGTCATGAGTTCTGCTGCACACCGCGCCGCAACTTTTTTTTTACCTTTGGGAGAGTTGCTATAACTTAATTATTTATTAATATTTTTGCATAAAAAAATTACTAAAACTTCTTCAAATGTCTATTATTCGAACTACCGATCATGGCTCGTTGAATAATAAAACTAGTATTCATAAAAAAATCTGAAAAAAGCGTTTTTTGCTTCTTACAACTGTACCTAACCCGTTAATTTATTTAATTATTTTTTGTGAAGTTTAGACTTAATTTTTGGGCAGGTTTAAATTGGTAACTTTTATGAGATTAAGATTTCATTAGTAATTTTTTGTGAGGCTCTCTTATAACTTTTTGTGGGAGTTTTGTATTGAGAAGGGGATTTTTCACCGGAACAACTATTTGGGAGGAGTAAATGTACTTCTCTCAACTTTTTTTACTGCATTTGTGCTGTTTTTTTGCGGGTATAAAAGTTACGTTAACCAAAACTGAAACTGATCGCGATCTTTATAACCTCATGACTGTTCAAAGGTATCAAATATTCACCGAATACGAGTTTATCATACACCATTCTGTTAATTATCAAAAAAAAAAAGAACAAAGAGAATGGTTTCTAAATAAACTTTATTATTGCATTCAAAGAACATTTTATAGTAAAAAAAAAGAAGAGGCACCGTTTTGGACTCCGTTCTAGAGTTTACGTTCGGAAAAAGGGATTGTTGGAGCTAGGGTTAATAAAAATAATTACTAATTTAGACACTGTTCACAAGTTTATTTATTGATTTGAACTTTATTTTTGCACTATCACTCTTCTATATATATATATAAAAGTCACTTTAATCAAAAGTTAAAACTGACCGCGATCTTTATAACTTTACGACAAAGATATTAAATATTCACCGAATACGAGTTTATCATACACCATTCTCTTAGTTATCAAAAAAAATTAAGAGAATGGTCTCTAAATGAACCTTATTATTGCATTCGAGAAATATTTTATGGTAAAAAAGAAAAGGGATCGTTTTCGATTCCGATAACTTTTTTTTAACTCACAGCTGTCACTGTTTATATATATTATCATATCTGTCAGCTTTCACATTCGCGATCTTCATAACTTTATTTTTTTTTTTAATTTCCACTTCGAAATTTGTAGCTATCTCTGTCGCACGCATACGGCTGATCCATATTAAAAAAAATATCCGTCAGCTTTCACATCCGCGATCTTTATAACCTTATATTTTAAACCTCACATCACTATGCATATATATTTTTAACCTCATATCACTATGCATATAGAATTTCACATCCGCGATCTTTATAACCTTTTTTTTTAACTCACAGCTGTCACTGTTTATTATAAAATATCATGACGAAAAGTGAATCGGCTGTCACATCGACGAACGCACTCTCATATAACCAGAATGTTACCAGTTTCTAGTTACTATCACTAGACAGCGACTGCAAAACGTCAAAAGTGTGCGAAAAATGTGCGAAAAATGCCACCTTTTTTTGATGCGACAGAAGAATGAAACATTAATATTTTCAATATCCGTTAGGCTACAGAGTTTTAAATAGTCACGATCGAAAGAAAAAAAAAAAATACGTAAACCCGCAACATCTTTCAAAACGATGTAATTCATTGAATATCGCCGAAACAATTTTCGGAATACGTTCAGAACCACTCTGCTTGCTGTAATGACTCTAGTAGTGACTCGTCTTTAACTTTTATAGTATACGTAAATGTACTTGTCTCGAGTTGCTACCGCGACTCTAAATGACTTAGTCCGGCAATTGAAATCAGAGCCGTGCAATGCAATCTGATCAGGACCGACAAGGAACACTACTTTGGTGCTCGCCTCCGATTTTCTTGAAACTTCTGTATGTGAAAAAGCATTCGAAACTAAGAGACACGTATTTTTTTTATCGGAGGAAAAACGGTTTTAAGGGGTAAATCCACCTTTCAAAATAAGACATATCAAGGGGTGGTTTTGCAGTTTCACTAACAAGCACTTAACGGATTTCAAGAAAACAAAAACCAAAATGTTTCTTATCCAAAGCGATAAAAAGTCCACCACGCGAACGAAAAAAAAAGTTAGGGGTGTACCACTCCTGCATTTATCTGTTTCTCACTCCACATTAAAAAGGGGTGAATATAATGGAATGGAAGGGGTTCTATTTCCATAAAAACATTAAAATAAAGTTCACATATTTTCGTATTTTTGAAAAATAGCAACCTTAAAGGGGTGAACTAGCCCTTATTTGAATTTTCCTATTGCTATTGCCTTTTCCCTGTTTCATATGTTTTTACGGATTCAAAATATCACAGCAGCTCCGAATCAACGTTTTCTCACGTTGCGAAATTAATACAACACCCTGACAGGGTGAACCACCCCCTCTCGATTTTCCTCTTTATTCGCGATTAAAAAATTTCTCTATCTATTTTGTTCAATCTGCTTCCCCTTCATCGACTTTACGAATTTAATGGTTTTAAGCACGCATGCATATTTGCGTTAACCTCAATCGGGACGGGGGGAGGGGGAGAGGGAAGAGCTACTTCTTATTCACTACGATTCCAATTGTTATGTCTGAATAAGTTCCACAAATAGCGATTTGTCTCGCCTATGTAAAAGCATATTTTTATTACGAGCTTAAACACATATAGACAATTGATGAAGAAGAATTAACAGTCTTATAGTCTACAATCGAATTTTATTTGATAAGTATATCGAAAACTGAGGTCACACTTTTCCGGTCCTTAAGCACCTAGTAAAAAATATGATTTACATATGATCCTGTTATCTTATTATATGCTATGAATTCATTTATACTATAATTTCCAGCAATTATAGCTCATACGTTGTACAATAATGATAGTCATCAAAAAAATGTTTCAAACACAAAGACTTTTTGCACCATGCACATTTTATAATCGTTATGTGATTGCAACCAGGTATTTCACAGTGTGTTTTTGATTGACCGAACCCAAAATTAACAGAATTTTCGAAATATTCCAGTTTTTCCGTTACATAATTACTTTTAAACCATGAATATTTTAAAAAGATTAGTATAACGTGGAAATGACAGTTGATTAAGGGTCAGCGATTGCAGTTTGATTATATTATTCCTCGAATGTAAATTAATATCAGCATCCATTAATATAACACTATTTGAAAAGTGTCGCACAAAATTTTTCCATAATCGAAATCCAAATACATCAAGCGGTTGAATTTTTCCAGTCGTTTTGGGATAATTATTGTGATGATTTTCTTATCATGAAGGGTAACTTCGCGAATGACTTTGGGGCAGTGGCCACTCTAGGAATCGATCAATAATACGTTGTCACTCCCAACATTAGGAAAAAATACTTTTTCCAACCAAATTTTAAAATGATCTAACATATAACAAATTATATATTTATATTTATATGTTAAAAAAATTAATGCGTCCTTAACGATAATACTCACCGGAAGTAAGTTTTCCAGATTTCGATGCTGTTACAATGATGTTTTCTGATCTAAATAATTCTTTCTCTATTCTTGGTCCAAATTCGCCTTTTGTCTTTTTTAACACTATAAACAGTGGAGAAAGTAATTTCCCGTTCGCGTTTATTGTTGGCTAGATCATGTAGCTGTGGGTTGTTAAAGAGACTGATTGTATTGTATTTTATTTCAACATTTTTATATACTGACAATTTGTTTCTATGCGGGCCTGTTGCCAGGCACAACAGAACGTAATATGGCGACATCGCCTGTTGTTCTATTGGTTGAATCGATATCATACAACAGCTTTTTTAGAATGTTAATATTTATATGAATATGCAAACAATTGAATTAAAATATAGCCCAAAACATAGTCTGTTGGTGAAAGAATATATGTTCAAAATTTGATTAAGAGATTTTTATCATTTTCGCAAACACACATATTTTCGGCTCTAAAAAATCTTCAAAATCAGCTGATCGCAGTCAAATGCATAACTTACGTCATTTGCGGGCAGTCAGGAGTTAAAAGATAAGGGGTACTTTTTCGAAAAAGTCAAGTTTAACTTGAATCTAGGTTAACACCTACACTGGAAGGAAAAACTAAGGCGACCCAAATACAAATCTTGACAAACTTTTTTTTTTAATTTTTATGTCTTAAACTATTAATCTTTTAATTTCGTCTCAAACTATTTCATCTAAATTTATGCAATACTTATAAACGTTTTTGAATAGCTAGCTTCTAGTGAATCAACCTGTTTATATAACTTTTCTTACTCCCTATGGTTCAGATTCACCATCTCGGGCATTTTTCATGTACCCCATTCATTCATGCACCCGTTCCAAAGTGGCGCGAAGGAGCAAACTGATAGGAAATAAATCTGTGCGTGCGAGGACGAGAGTCCGAGTGCGCGGCATGCTAAAATACAATGCACGAAGTGGAAAGATAGTGAAGCGATGGAGACAGAGAGAAAGAGGCTCGATTCTTTTCTCCGCCAAATCAGAAGGACAACAAGATTCTGCGAATATCTAGTGGTGCCGGTTACTAGTAACGAGAGGATGCCGGCAGACCAAAAGACAAGCCAAAAGGGAGAGTCCCAAAGAAGCTCAGAATAAGAGAAAGACGATATATAAGCATTCGTTGTCGGGTGCCAAAGTGCTGTGGAATACAGAAGACAAAGAGAAAGCAGTACTTCTCTGGTAAACGACTTTTGGTTCTTCTCGCGGGTTGCGAAGGGATAAGAGGTGATTCTCCTTCTCTATCTGTGTCTTTTCCCCTCTCTCTCTGTATTTCCATATGTATCTGTATGTACGATTTTTCGACTTTTGAGCCAGGCGGATGAACTCTCTTTGCGCTGCGCATTCACATAAAATATAGATGCGGAGACACAAGAAATCTGGAGGATCCTCTTAAATCTCCGCTCGTATTCTCCCGTATTCTAGTTACCCACAAAAATACAGCATAAATGTGGTAAAAAAAAGTTGGAACAAGTACATTTACTCCCCCCAAATAGTTATTCCGGTGAAAAATCCCCATCTCAACACAAAACTTCCACAAAAAATTATAAAAGAGTCTCACAAAAATTACCAATAAAATCTTAAGCTCACTAAAGAGATCAATTCAAACCTGCCCAAAAATTAAGTCTTAACTTCGCAAAAAGTCATTAAATAAATAAAAACTATACAAGCATTAATAACCAAATACATTTGAACGTATTACCCTCTAATAAAAAATCTTTCGATTAATTGAAAATACCTTCGTACTACACAATAAGAATATGAATAAAAAATAATTTTGATACAAAAAGAATCCAAACAGAAAAAATTAGATTGAAAAAAAAAATTCGGCCTAAGTACTTGGCGAATTTTGTCTTAACTTTTGTTACAGCATTTATGCTGTTTTTTTGAGGGGATTTCTTGATTTTTTGTATGGAATTCATAGCTTGTCAATTAAACACGTCAATAATTGTGTACGTACTTGGGTGCTGCAAAAAAATCAGCATTTCTTTCAGTATTGCAGCAAAATATGGTAATATTTGATCAAAAAGTTACTCTGTCAAGAATTGGATCCCTAATAAAAATTTTGAATTTCGCTCATGCAATTTTTACCTAATTTCGGCTAAAAATGGATATACGATCGAATTTCGAGTTCTGTATCGTGACTATATCAGAACGAAAAATGTATATTACTCTAAAAATGAAATATTTCTCTAATTAAAAAACAAAAAACTCCCGACTGCTATAATATATATAACTTCATAAAAATATATTTTTATAAAATATTTATAAAAAAGAATGAAAGAAATTTCCAAAAAAATATTTATTTTGAACCCCCCCCCCCCCCCCCCGCCAAAAGTAGATAGTAGTGAACTTGAAAAAGTGTGAAATAAAAATTGATCAGAAATAATACATATAGATAAAAAATCATTCAATTGGTTAGTGTAACTCCATCGAAATTCAATGTTTATGGTTAATGTTAATTGACGGTAGGATAAGTTATTTACATGCGAAAAATAAAAATCAAAAAGTAATTATCAAAGTTAAATAATTGTACGAAAAATGTAGATGATTAAAAAAATGTACAATTTACATAAAATTAAAAAATGTTATAATTATAATCGAATTTAATTGTGGTCGGGAGACGTCTCCATTTCTCATTTAATGACTTAGAGACTTCTCCCGACCACAATTAAATTCGATTATAATTATAACATTTGTTAATTTTATGTAAATTGTACATTTTTTTAATCATCTACATTTTTCGTACAATTATTTAACTTTGATAATTACTTTTTGATTTTTATTTTTCGCATGTAAATAACTTATCCTACCGTCAATTAACATTAACCATAAAAATTGAATTTCGATGGAGTTACACTAACCAATTGAATGATTTTTTATCTATATGTATTATTTTTGATCAATTTTTATTTCACACTTTTTCAAGTTCACTACTATCTACTTTTGGCGGGGGGTTTCAAAATAAATATTTTTTTGGAAATTTCTTTCATTCTTTTTTATAAATATTTTATAAAAATATATTTTTATGAAGTTATATATATTATAGCAGTCGGGAGTTTTTTGTTTTTTAAAACAATTTTTATTTCACACTTTTTAAAATTCACTAGTATCTACTTTTGGCTTTTTTGGAAATTTATTTCATTCTTTTTTATAAATATTTTATAAAAATATATTTTTATGAAGTTATATATATTATAGCAGTCGGGAGTTTTTTGTTTTTCAAAACAATTTTTATTTCACACTTTTTAAAATTTACTAGGATCTACTTTTGGTGGTGGGTGTTAATTCATTTTTTTAATATTTACTTCATTCTTTTTTTGAAACATTTAAAAAAAATTAAATTAAAAAAATATATTTTTTATTATAAATGTTCATTTTTATAAATACAGCTTTTTTTCAGTAAACGTTCGTCGAATATATAAATCCAAAGTTTTGTTTTTCCCGATTTTATTGTGATTTTTTGTCAGATTTATATGTACTTCCATAAAAAGTTATCTTTTTTTACACATTTTCTCCATTCTACGTTTGTTGAATTTATAAATTTAAAGTTTTGTTTTTCCCAACTTTATTCATTTTTTTGTCGGATTCATACTTAAAAGAAATACTGTTGCTAAGTTCGATTAGTTGAAAAATTGTAACCTATAATTTCTCAAACTTCACGTTTATGTATTTCTTTTTTAATTCAGTTTGTGTGCGGAGTAATAATAACTTGTTTTTTGTCAAACTGACACTCAAATAACTTGTTTTCTTTCAAATTTGTACTAATAAAATATTGACAAGTTCGCTCATTAAAAAAAATGATGTAATTTTCTATAATGCTATAAAGTTTTGTTAAAATTCACTTTGCGTGATGAAAAAATTAAACATGGTTTTATTTATAAGCTCATTCTGTGTACGCACTAAAAAATAAAATTACTAATAAAATTTCACAAAAAATGTTATTTGAATCTTTTTATCAAAAATATAATTTTGTTCACTTGTACATTTGCTAAATTAAAAAATTTAAAGTTTTGTTCTTCCCAATTTGTTCGTTTGTCAAATTTACTATTAAAATCTATATATTGATCAGTCTACTTGAAAAAATAAAAAAAATCACTGTAACTTTCAATAACGCAATAAAATTTCATGTTTATATACTTCCGTTGTCGATTTCGTTCATTGTTGTTGCTTTGAGTTCGTAGCACTTTACACTGCTTTTTATTACTCTTATTTTTAAATTCACTTTGTGTGTCACGCAGTAATAAAAAATAATAAATAAATAAAAATAAGAGTAAGAAAATCACTATAATCCAAGTCTTTATTATATTAAATAAAAATAATGATCGCAGCGAAACGCATAACCTAAAAAAAAAGTCGAGGACTACCTTATCTTTCGATATGGCAAAATGAGTTTGAATGTGAATATTAATAATTTCAGCGAGTTTGCAATAGATTTTAACAAACTATGTCGAAGAACACTGTCTGCCACACACAGAAAATACATGCAATTATAACACAAAAAAAACAATATATACATGTATATAGACGAACTGTATAGACAGAGGCGCGCCGGTTCGGATTGAAATTAGCAACGCACAAGGGTGTGAATTTGGCGATAGTCGAATAAGGGTCCCCTTTCGATATGGCAAAATGCGTTTGAATGTGAATATTAATAATTCTTAATTGTTTCAGCGAGTTTGCAATAGAATTGAACAAACTATGTCTAAGAACACTGTCTGTCACACATGAAAAGTACATGCGAAAATTGGTCAAGACAGTTGTCACCGTTTCGGAGAAAAGTGGTGACAAAGAAATAGCCCCAATCAGCTGATCGCAGTGAAACGCATAACTCCCGTCTTTTTGCCCCGCGGGCAGTCGCGAGTTAAAAAGTGTTCAAATGAATTCAAACTTTTAGATTTACCGTCAGAACTTATAAAATTATTAGATTATTTAAAACGTACAGCAGTTCTGAGAAAATACGATGCATAAAAGAACCAGGAACAAATCAGAACTAGATTTTTAAAAGAATTTGTAAAATAAATCGAAAAATATTCCATAAAAAATTACACCGAGAAAATACTCCAATAGCATCAAAATGCATTGACAGTTTTTAAATAAAAGAAATCAAAACGAAACGATATATCGTATGTACACAAAATGTCGAGAGTAAAGATTTGATTGGAAAAAAGAATTTCGATCGAAGTACCACGCGAGTTTTTTTATAACGTTTATTGATGACGAATTTTATATCATGAGTAATTGGCAAAAAAAATTGTTGAAGTACTTATAAAATTCTTTTTCTCAAATCGAATATCTTTTAGCTCAAAATTGTTTCGAATTTCTTGATATCGTTTTGTATTTGTTTCATTCTAATTGTTTTCTTTTTTTTTCATTTCTAAACTTCAAGACCATTTTATTTCTATTGAAATATTTCTTCATGTACTTAATCTTTATTTGAATTTGCGAAACGAAAAAATTTCTGCTAACAAAATTATCGACTAAAAAAATTTAGATGGGAAAAATTTTTCAACCGAAGTACATAGCGAAGTTACGACAACGTTTATTAATCATGCCTAGTACATTGTGCACATAAGAAAAGCGAACTACTTTGAGCCAATTTATTTTACCAATGAAAAGTATTTTTGCATCAATCCCTGTCAAATACCGACTGAGCTGTCATGAGAGCAAGATATATAGCTGTTTTCAAATTTGCATCTAAATAATATATGTTACAAAACAAAAAAATAGAAAACCACAGAGTGGTTCTTGTTATTTACACGAAATGTAGGAGAAAAACTAGAATTATAATCCATAGTACGACAACCCGGATTTTTGTCGTCCGAAAATCTCGTAAACCGTTCGGTCAGTAGAAAAGTATATTCAAATGAAATAACACTTGTATAACTTACTATAAAAATCACTCCATTTATTTCGGTACAGTTAAAAATTTTATAGAAATTTAGGATGTAGATGGTGGATCAATATTTCTATCAGATCAAGTTCTTTGAAAACACTTAGTTGACAGCATTGCGGTTTGAGGAAAATTGTTAGTGAGCCTCGTTACTGTTAAATCATGGAAAAACTTTTGTAAAACTATAACGAAACAGGTCATAGGTGTCTTCAAAAGTACTAAGAGACCACTGTTGGATTTTGGTTTATGAAACTAATCCAAAATCGCATAAGAAAAGGAAATTCTATGCTACAAAGTTTGTACTAATAAAAGTTTTTATGAATAAAAATTGACTTTCTACTTTAAAAAATGTTTCTTTTTGTTTCTTAAAAACCAGATCTGGAAGAGTTTTTGTTTACAGGTTCCGTGTCAGATTTCTGTTCAACAAAAAATTTTGTAATCTAGCGTAATAAAAAAAATGCATCAGAAGGGAGCCTGATAAAAACGCATCACTAGACTTTTCAATTTTGAATTCGGTCTTGATCTTAAGTTTATATTTTGAACAATCGATCGCGAGACACCCTGCATACGACTGTGTGTATGTGTTAATAGGAGAAAGGAGCAAAGATACTTAGACCATTGACTCCCGAGGTAGACGAGACTCTCATACCGATACAGATCAAGACGTCCTTGCGCGCAAGCCAAGTCATCAACCGTTTTCTCTTCCTGTGTCTATTAATTCGCGTTGCTTGTTTTGTGAGGACGCATACCTTACGAATGTATTTATGAGTATATTAGGTACATTATACTGACTTCCGAGGGGAAAATTCCAACGAGCAAAAGTTTCTAAAACATCGCTTTTTTCTTACTCGACAATAACGAAGTTTAAAACCAAATGACCGCTCATATTTTTGAAGAGTTATGTTTTTTTTAGAGTATAATTAGAAAAAATTGAATTCTCGAAGATATGATCGACATTAAATCTTTGTGGGATTGATCAATTTACATGTAAATCAATTCAGTACAATTAATATGGGAAGTAAGAAAACAAAATGGTATGTGATTTTCTTCGTCACTTTTCTCTTTTCCTTACAAAGATATGCGAATCAAAATTTTCATGAATGCTTTCTCAGAGAGCAGACTGATACTTCATTTATATGTAAAACAATTTAAAGTGTATGGGTCACAGTCATTTTCTTCCCATACAATCGTATGCTGTATTACTAATAAGTATTAAGTTACGGTAACTAGAATTTTAACAATCAATTCTGACTGAGCAAACTTATACGAACGGAATAAAAGGTTTGACTAGGAAATTGAAAGAAGGGAGAGGGAAAAAGAAGCACGTGAGGAAACAGTGGGGTTTTTCTTATAACGAGTTCTAAATTTTATACTTTGTCTTGTGGGCAGTAAGTAGATGGATATGTTGAAGATCGGAAGATAGAGATTGAGAGGAAGAGATTTCCTAAGAAAACGAGCCCAAATATATTCTCATCGTAAAACAATACGTAAATACAAAAGACGTACACATACACATATATAATGTGTGGATGCAATAAAAAAAGAGAGGATTAAAAAGACAAAGAGAGAAGAGCGATATTATTTTTGCAGTAATGTTCGAACTTCTCCGGAATCATCTCGTAAAACCGGCAGAAGTATAGATGCAATTGAAGATTACTCACTTCACTTAGATGTAAGTCGAATACACTGCTCCCTCACTTCTCCCTTGTCTCCATCACGTAAGGAGTGGTCCTGAGAAATTGTATTCTCATCCCGAAATTTCGAATGTGTATATAATATACATGGTGATATTTACGTATGAGTTAGTTGGATGATTTCGCTAAAATGCGTGCATATATAAACTATGAGACAGACGACAACGACTTGTTCTGCTGCGAGAAACAGCAATAAAAGAAAGGACGACAGCGCTAAGATTTCCAAGCTAAGAGAGATGTATCACTTCGTATACGCTATAACCATATACATTTTTTTTTGCCACAAACACGATTATCGCTATTCTCCAAATTGTTTGCTTCCCATAAGTTTTTAACGCCAGCACAAATTCACTAAAATGAATATGAAATAAAATGAAAATAAAAATAAATGAATAATGATAAATATAATTCCTTGTACTTTGAGATAAATGAAACACTTAAAAAGAAATTACTATGAGTGCTTTTAAGGAAGTTGTATGCGAATTCCGAGAAAAAAATTTAAACCCATGTCTTATAAAAGAAATTATGATTGTAGTCTACTTTTAATCTAAAATGAAATTGATTGGTACTGACAATTGTAAAAAAAAAGTAGTTAAAAGTAGTAAGAATAATTTTGCTAAAAAAATTGTAAAAAAACGAATCATAATAATTCATGTTTTTACCATCGTAAACAATACTTATAGCCGGGCTTATACCAACTACAGCCATACAGCTCTGTCACTAATAGGGAAAGCGCGGGATAATGCTAACGCATACAACGAAAAAAGAATCGTGGCAACGTCGCATGACACGTTCTGAACGGCGCGAGAGACGGAAGAATAGAGGTTATCCCGGTTGTGCAACGGGTGAGACGTAAACAGCATTCCCATTTCGATTCAGCTGATTGCTAACCATCCCCTCTACTCTTGTGATTTTTGTGAAATTTACAACTTATGAGAATTCTTTGCGAAATATTAAAATATATTGCGAAATGGTGAAAAAATATTAAAAAATCTATTACATTTAAAAAACATTGAATAATGTATCGTTATTTTTTGAGTATTTCCCTCGACCCGTTTTTCAGTGACACAAAAAAACGTAAATATTGTTAAGTATATTATTGGATTCTTCCATAAGCGCCGTGTTATTTTTATTATTTTCAAACTCGATTTATTCTAGAACGGCGTGGCTCATTTAAATTTAACCAGTAATTGTAGGATATTATGTGGTTCCCTTGAACATCTGACAACAACTGTGGTTTCAGAAAGATAGCGCTCCGGCCCACTATCACGGAAGAGTGCAGAACATTTTAAATTTCCAATACCCGAATCGTTGGGTTGGAAAAGGAGTATGTATTGCATGGCCCCCGAGATCACCTCATCTCAGTCCACTCGACTATTTTCTATGGGATTGCCTGAAAATAATATTTACCAAAATCCACCGATTACGAGGGTGCATATGATGGAGCGGATTAGAACAGCGTGTGCGGTAATCAATGCCAACACCATCAGATCGGCGATTATAAATTTCCGACAAAGGCTAACCTTGTGCATTCGAAACAATAGAGGCCATTTCGAACAAGAAATGCATTAGAGCAACTGAAAATTTGCAATCAAAAAAACAAACGGCCGTCTTCAGGGTCAAATGGTTTCCAAAATCCGATTAACAACCTCCCCGCAGTGCACGCTGGGTAATGCTGATGTTGACGGTAAAGGGTAAAAACCTAGACGATAATCGAAAATTGAAACTACGCTCATGAAGCGAGTGGACAAAAATAAATATTCTTTGAAACTTGAAACGTCAATTTTTGGTTCAAAGTTCGGATTTATAAAAAAAATATTTCGGACGAAAGGTACATCTTAGTAGATAGATAGGGTCGGTTCTGGATACAGATCCCCACACCAACACATTTACCGAGACTGTAGTTTGGACAAAAACCTCCTCCCAAAATTTGTCAGAGTCCAAAGTTCGACGATGACGTCAGGTTTTTTTTATTTCCTTCAGTCGGTAATATCAAGGTTTCCTGGATCCGAACCCTTCCCAAATTCATTGAGCAACGTGTGTTAGTATCACACACATGCAAGCAACGTGTCACATGCATATAGTAAAATAGTGGGGGTAATGAGGACCATAAGCCACTGCAACGTTCGAAAATATTGAAAGATGATTTTGAATATGCAGAATAACATAGACAAAGTATAGAGCCCGATGCCCTAAGTGTTTGGACTATGACGATGTCAAGGGTAGGGGTCAGGGGAAGGAAGAATGGAAGGAAGGTTTCCGAGATCCGAACTCCTTCTCGAATTCTTTCCAGTAACATGTGTTAGTGTCACATGCATATGATAAAAAAGTGAGGGTAAAGAGGACCATGAGCCACTGCAATGTTCAAGAATATAGAAATATTAATTTGAATATACAGAATAACGTAGTCAAAGTATGGAGCCCGATACCCTAAGTTTTCTGACACTATCGATGTCAGGGGCAGGGGTCAGGGGAAGGAAGGAAGGTTTCCTAAATCCAGACCTCTTCTCGAATTCCTTCGAGCAACGTGTGTGGTGTCACATGCATATGGAAACAACGTGTCCGGTGTCACAGGAACTAGCGTGTTTTAGGTCATCGAGGGCACGTGCCACGTGCCGGTGCCCCAAAATTCTCGAGTTTCCAAATACATACAAAGACTAATAGTCAACACCTCTATAGTTTTTTTACATAGCCATTGAGAGAAAACGACTTTATCTCTGCGCCTCTTCGAATGAGTTAAACGCTCAAATAGTCCAATTTTTATTTTACAGTGAATATGCATACGATTCAATGCACTAAGAATCCTCGAGAAATCCTTTCAGTCATTGTTTAGCCGGAGTCTCTAAAAAATCACACCTCATACAGCATAGTGAAAAATGTATCGTCTCTCAAACCGTTCATACAATTTCACACGGATAGTGAATTTTGTAGTCTATAACGAATCAGCTTGCTATAAACACTCGAGTTCTGCACACCTGTGCGAGGAATATATTAAAGAGTCATGTCTGAGATAATTTTGGATATGCAAGGTTTCAAGAAGTCTTTCAATAATTTCGTAGTAAAGGAGGTGGCAACGATGAAAATTAAACCCAATGAAGCAGGTTGTCATGAGTTTGGGTGTGTATGATTTGAACGGCCTTGTGAATGGAACGACTTATCTGCTGTAACATAAAAGGCAGAACTTATGGTGTGAACGTAAATATTGTGGAATTCTTTGGCGTGTTGGTGATATTCCTTACAATAAATTAAAGGAAGTATTTGACGATCTCGTGAAGGATGTGAGTTTGATTTACGTAAAAGGGTCGAAGAAAAGGCATTGAATTGAGAATATTATAGGAAATTCGAAATCAATCGTTAACATGAAAGATGTGGGATACCCCGTATTACGAGAATTACCAATAGCCAAATGTTGGCATAGCAAATACCATAATAAGATCCGCAGCTACAATTGCGCTTTTGAAAATGTGCAGCTTTTAATGAAGTAGTATTTCAATAATTGTATTAATATTTCAAGATTCAACGAATTAAATTATTCATGTTTCCTAAATAAATATGAAGACCAAAAGCCAACGCCCTTTGAATCGAGCTGCATATGTCTTTTGACTGGGTACGTGCCATACATCGATATCCCAAAACACTCAAGTTTCCAAACACGTGTAAAGACAGCGGCTCTTCGGACCAAGCTGCATCGGTCACAGACATTGAGAAAAACGACGTTTTCTGTTTTTCCTATACAAAAGCACAAGAGGAGTAGCCCAAAAATCCCTTCCGTTTGAAGAGACAAATACCCCTTCTACTACAAAATTCCGCAGTATAAAAACCCGTGATTTTCTTATGCAGCATTCCATACTTGAGTGACATTCATACTGCTAGAAGTGTTTCGGTTTGTCAGATAGTTAGTTGTCTTTAACGTCAAATCTCTGATCGAATTCCGGATCTTCTGCCGCCATCAACATCGCATCTCTGATCGATCTATAGGTCTTCTGTAAAAGAGAGCGAGTCGAATCCAAACAGTAAATCATTCAAGTATTAACTACAAACGAACCAGTCTCATATATTATTGCTGAGTGTTTTCGCGTTAAGCTCCAAGTCTGCGGTTGAAGGATCAAGAACGCTACTCAACAAACTACGATTGATATAACTACAACGATACGGTTCAAAACCCAAGATTAATTGAAAAGACAGGAAACTGAGTTCTCCCGAAAAAGTACAGAAAAAAATGGCTTTTGTAAAAATTAACAAAGCGGTTTATTGAAGGATTATCTACCAACAAGAAAATTATCCGATCTCGATGTACAAACGGATCATATCATCTCCAACCTGAGGGCTGTCCAAACAAGATTCGGTAAGCGACACGTGGTAGAAAGAATGCACGATATTCCTACCAGCCGGGATGGTCGAGACATTCGATGAGGACCAGGAGAAATTCAATAAAATGTTCGAAGATGCCCACAATGGACGTTTGTATATGGATTATTTTGGTGGTAGATCCAACATTATCCAGTTCAATTTAATTACAAATTAATTCTAAACGTTCAATTCCTTTAAACCATACATCGTTGTCAGGAACAACAAAAATTGAAAAAATGTTTAATACGTCGCCACACGGTACTTTTGCGAACATAAAATAAATTATTGTTTCAATATATATATGAGAGAAAAGAGGCGCTGTGGAAAAAAAATTATACTAAATGAAAAAACGACGCCAAACCAATATATATATATATATATATATATATATATATATGGGGCATTCCACGTCAAATCGCCGGATCATTGGCCGGGCCCCCACGGATTTTTATGGCGAAGTTATTTTGCGTTTTTTTGGGCCCAAAATACGACCTCAAATTTTTTTAAATTTTTATTTCATTTTTCAAGGCTTGCACGAGCTTAAAAATCATAAAATTGTGGAAAAACATGAAGAGCGATCGTTTTTAAATTGATGATTTTTTTTTACAGAAACTAGGACCCAAAACATAATTTTTCATCCTAGTTTGGAAGTGGGCCGAGAACTAGCATTCTTGATTTTTTTCCCAGATTTTTTTTTTTCATTTTATTTTTTTTTATCGTAAGAAAAACAAAAAAAATAGTTTTTTTTATTGTGAAACTTGTTTTTTTTTCTTAGTTTAAGAGTGAATCGACAAAAACAACAATTAAACATTTATTGAACAAAAACGTGAACGACACTTTTTTTATTTTTTCACAAGAGGATTTTATAAATTTTACTTGACGCCGAAGAGGAATACTCTTTTACAATTAATAAGCCATCTTGGGGGATAAGGCAGTGTACTTGCTACAAATTTTTGACTCTACGAACATTTTCGAATAATTTTGCAATCGCTGGAGTCTCGTTTTTATAAAATGCTGCAGTTGAAAATCTAACAGCAATATTTGGTAGGAAGCATCAGTCTATCACCCCCTGTATGAGGGGCAAGGCGGATATGAGAGGATTAAGGGAAGATGGAAAGGGGCGACGCCAGGTGAGAAAGGGAGTTTCGAGAAAGCTCTCCTTTTTACTAAGCTTACTATTTTCTATCAACTTTTAAACTAAGAAAAAAAAACAAGTTTCACAATAAAAAAACAATTTTTTTTGTTTTTCATACGA
This sequence comes from Rhimphoctona megacephalus, assembly GCA_963989365.1. Taxonomy (NCBI): domain Eukaryota; kingdom Metazoa; phylum Arthropoda; class Insecta; order Hymenoptera; family Ichneumonidae; genus Rhimphoctona; species Rhimphoctona megacephalus. The sequence continues at coordinate 12,301,377 of OZ022422.1, read as the reverse complement.
TAAATTTTTTTTTTTTAAATCAAGAATGCTAGTTCTCGGCCCACTTCTAAACTAGGATGAAAAATTATGTTTTGGGTCCTAGTTTCTGTAAAAAAAAATCATCAATTTAAAAACGATCGCTCTTCATATTTTTCCACAATTTTATGATTTTTGAGCTCATGCAAGCCTTAAAAAATGAAATAAAAATTTTAAAAAATTTGAGGTCGTATTTTGGGCCCAAAAAAACGCAAAATAACTTCGACATAAAAATCCGAGGGGGCCCGGCCAATGATCCGGCGATTTGACGTGGAATACCCCATATATATATGGGGCATTCTATACCAAATTGACCTATCAAATGAGTTTGCATCTGCGATTTCGCTACAATTGGGATATGTTTTAGTACATATTGAAAGACATTTCTGTGATTTTTTTCGATTTTTTTCGGCCAATAGCTTCGGAGATATCGATTTTTTGAAAATTTGACGATTTTTTTTTCAAATGCCCATAACTTTTTGAAAAATTCATCAATTTTGGTTTTTTTTTTTTAAATTATTCGTTTTCAAACGTAGTTTATAGAAAAGAAACGAATTAATTTCTTCGCTTCAGTCATCTACAGTTTTTTTTCAATTTTGTGTTGAAATCGCGTTTTTGAAGATGTGTGGGTCCTTCGATTTTTTTTTTTTTATTCTCAAAAAAACTTGACAGAGTTTGAAAATTTTTAAGCCTAGTCCCATCGTGGGCCAAGTATTATTACTATATTTTTTCGATTATTGAAATTTTTTTTTTTTTCTCGAAAGATTTTTGAAAATTCTAGGAATATCATTCCGAAAGGACTTTAACAACTATTCTAAGAAACATAAGTTCTATAATAAATTTTTCATTGAAAACAATGAAAAAAAAAAAATTTGCACACAATGACAAGTACTTGTTAGGTAATAATTTTATTGTGTATTCTGTGTTTATTGTGATTCACTCTTTCTGTCGTTTAAACAATTTAACTACTTTTCCTTGATCGGATAAGGAAAATTGCTTAACTGTAATTGATTCATCTTTATTTGGAACTACACAATGCAATTTTTGAGTACCCGTCACTGGTTTTGCTCGAATATATCGAGATTGCAGAGTATTTTTGTTTTTTTCATAATCAATATTTGATGAATATCTTATTTCAATAGACGGTAAATTGTTAGGATGTGCAGCCCATTCATACAGCTCTTGAGGTGTCGTGATCTGTCGATCATATGGTAATTGTAAGCTTGCTCGTGATGCTAATCTTTTAATTGTGCCGCCAACGCCATCGCAAGGACCTTTTCCATGTGCTGTGGCAAAAAAGTGCCATTCAGCATCTACACCAAAATCTTTTTCGTGGTAATAAAGATTCACAAAATTTTTAATGTTCTTGAATTGCTGTGGCGCGCCATCTGAAAAGTAGCAAATTTTCTTTGCACTTTTCGATATAGTTTTGATGTATTCGATAACAATTTTAATGAATACGTGAACTGCATCAGCATCATGAGAAGTGCAGTCAGATATTATTACTATACTTCTGTGACATAATTCGTCATCTGTCTTGAAATATATCACCACTGGAAATATAGTCGCCTGTTTATTGTTCCAATGGAATCCAGGCGCTGCATCTTGAATTACAAATGCGTAATTTTCGGCAAAATCACATATCACAATAAAATCATCGACTTCTAATGATTCTTTTTTGTATCTTAGAAATTTTGCTTGTTCTTTAGCAATGAAAGCATGAGGCAAAAGATTAATCATCTGAGAACAAAAATCTTCTACAAAGTCAAATGAACTTTTTGTAAAAGTTTCAAGACTCGTTCTAGGATGAGCAACCCAGTGCTTGTAGGTTATATCATCAACATAGTTGTTGTCAAGCAGATTCACTAATACATCTTCGAGTTTATCAATTCCCGGACAATTTGCACATTCGCCATAATAGCAGTTTGTCGAAGGATTTTCGCATATAACGATTTCGAAACAGTCATGATAATCTACTAACGGTTTCGCAAGGTTTTTCGATAATTTGCCCAAGTTACAACCTGAAATCGATTAAAAACAATAATAGTAACTTTTTTAAAGAAAAAAAAAAGAAAAGATGAACAGTTAAAGTCCAATTTTTGTATGCTTACCTATAATCATTAGCTTAATGTTCTGGTGCATTGAACAAACACACACGGTATGCGTACCGACAGGCCCAGCAAGAACACATTGCTTTGGACGCATCGAAGCAAATGTTGAAAAGCCAATTTTATAATCCGGATAACGCAGTTTGAAAAGCTGATATAATTCTTTGAGATTTGAAAGAATAAGCCTTTTTTGAATGTGCTCACGTTCGCCATTTTCATTTCGTACGGAAACGAAATCTTTCATACCAGGCATCATCATGCTCATTTCATCATCAACATAAAACTCTGATACCTTCAACTTAATATCTTCAGATAAACGACAGCCTAATCAAAAGGGTTGTAGAATGAGTAAAATTACAAATAATAAAATAATATTAAAAAAGAGTAAACTTTTATTTTTACCTAGCTTTGGATCGCGCAATGACAATATTCCATTTTTTTCCCTCAGGCTTTTAGCAGCTTTAGCTAAATATTTTGTCGAACCCATTACTTTACACATTTTATAAATGGTCCAGTTTGGGGGTAACACAGTGAGGATTTGAATTTTTTGAGATTTGTTAGTATCCTTGTCATGAAACTTCAATTTCAAAGCCTCAATCATTGTCAAATAATCGTCTGAGTCCGATTGGCTTTCAAAACCTTGCCCCAATCCTAATGTGATTGACAAGCTGCTAGCAGTATCGGTGATTTTTGTTTTTAAGTATGTTTCATTGTCTATTTTGTAAGACAATATTGGCGATTGGTTCAACATTTTCAACGCATCGTTAATAACGGGTAGTTGCGAAGCCAAACTTATTTGTGACGAACTACTAGGTTGGGATTCAATTTCTTCACTAGACATCGGCTGTGATTCTAAGACAGAGGAAACGTGAAAATTCGGATGATAAAAAACCGTATAAGGTATTTTTTGACAATTTAAAGATTAAAAAAAAAACAAAAAAAAACCTCATGGTTTACCTCTTATGGGAGATTCGGAAATAGCTTGATTCTCATCATCATCGTCGACGTCCATACCATCACCAGCATCATTGTCAGTCGAATCTTTTGCATGTATAAGATTGAATTGCTTTCTACAGTTCGAACACAAATAGTCGGAACGGAGGAAACTGTGTTTTTTCTGCATGTTTTCTGTGGCTAACCTCAATCCTTTCGTGATATTGTGATTTTTCAATTGAAATGGATTACAACAAGAAAAGTATTTTCTCGAAGTTTCCATGGTACAAAAATTTTGCCTACAACAAAATCAATAATAAATATTTTTGCCACCCGTGCAGGCTAGACGAAAAGCGCGAAGACCAGTTGATAATGTTGTGAAAAACACAGCAGTTTTTTTTAGGTAAAGTTAGGTTTTACCAGTAGCGAAAAAGGCGATTGCCACGCCGCCTGACGGCGCTGTTGTGATGCAAGATGCAAGGTAGCAAGAGTACGACTGTAAAATTCGTTCGTTAGCATTAAAAATCAAAATACCAAATATTTATTATAAGAATGATAACAAAAATGAAAAATACTGTATTTTTAAATATTGATTGATGAACGAAGTGTAATTTTTTGTCATGCGACATATAACGAAAAAATTCAAAAATAGTAAAAATACTTGGCCCACGATGGGACTAGGCTTGAAAATTTTCAAATTCTGTCAAGTTTTTTTGAGAATGAAAAAAAAATCGAAGGAGCCACACATTCTCAAAAACGCGATTTCATTCGATCAAGGAAAAGTAGCTAAATTGTTTAAACGACAGAAAGAGTGAATAAATATTCACAATAAAAATATTACCTAACAAGTAATTATGTGTGTGAATTTTTTTTTTTTTCATTGTTTTCAATGAAAAAAAAAAAAATTTCAAAAATCGAAAAAATATAGTAAAAATACTTGGCCCACGATGGGACTAGGCTTAAAAATTTTCAAATTCTGTCAAGTTTTTTTGAGAATTAAAAAAAAAAAATCGAAGGACCCACACATCTTCAAAAACGCGATTTCAACACAAAATTGAAAAAAAACTGTAGATGACTGGAGCGAAGAAATTGATTCGTTTCTTTTCTATAAACTACGTTTGAAAACGAATAATTTAAAAAAAAAAAACCAAAATTGATGAATTTTTCAAAAAGTTATGGGCATTTGAAAAAAAAATCGTCAAATTTTCAAAAAATCGATATCTCCGAAGCTATTGGCCGAAAAAAATCGAATAAAATCACAGAAATGTCTTTCAATAAGCACTAAAACATATTCCAATTGTAGCGAAATCGCAGATGCAAACTCATTTGATAGGTCAATTTGATATGGAATGCCCCATATATATTGTTACGTGAATTTTTTTCAACGAGTCACATTTGATAGAAAATTGGTCGAAAATCCCCGACCCTCCCGCTCAATGCTCCGGCCACAACAAAATCTCTTAGAACCGATTCCGGGAAAACAAGAATTATTGTTACCGTTATTAATTATTTTTGTATTCTATTTCCGAGTTATATTGTGAAACCGGTACTAAGGCCTTACATACACCAATCCGATCAGCTGTTTTAGCGTCTGAACGAGAGCGAGAGAGACAATTAACTTCAGCCAATTACTGTCGTCGTCGATGTATTTCGAGCAGGACTCATACACTTGGCCATTTCCGTCTTCCACTTACCGCTGCCAATCTCTAGATCCCGCCCAACAACTATACTGGCTAATGAAATTATAAAGATTGAGGATTCTCGTTATCGCGCGTTGTCAGTTACATTTTTGTCGTTACGATATTTCTCCCGATACGTCTCGTCTCCCGAAATTATTTTGTGGAATCGACAAACTCATAAGTAATGGCTCATCTACGGGAAAATGTTTAACATCAAAAACTAGGAGTCTGAGATTGAATTTTCGTTATCATTCAATATTGAAAATCTCAGCTCCGTCTCACGCTTATTTAAATTCCCATGTGTCGAAACCTGTACATCGTATTCGGGAGACAATTGAGAATATTTGGTAATTAGAGTAGGGGGAGAGTTCGCTGTCCCGCCTGAGACTCATCATCGCGAATGTCGTTAGATTTTCACGTGGCATTGAGCGCGACGGACGTCCGAAATCATCCTGAAAGTACGTAATTTTGCTTAACGCGTTTCGTACTGTCGGTGAGCCCGTCCCGATATCTTTGACGTTTTTTTTAACCTTTTAAGGACGGGAGTGGTCGATATATTGAAACGTTTGTGGATATTTCAATATAATTTGTATCTAGGTTCAGGACACGAATATTTCACGTATTATTGTATGTGTTACAAACTCGCCAAGTACTTCGACCGAAATTTTTTTTTCAATCTAATTTTTTTCGTTTGAATTTTTTTCTTCAAGTTTTTTTCATCCCGATTTTTTTTTCTGGACTCTATTCTTTTGACCGATTTTTATTTTTGTACATTGGTGACTTTTTTCAATAACCAACTAATTTTTCCTTTTTTTTAAATACTCCATCCTCAAGCGACAATAAAATACTTGTCCTATTATTGATATTATAAATTTTAGTGCTGAACTTAAATCATTGGCTTTACCATTTCTGTTTTTGTGAAGTAATTATTTCTTTTATGCGCAAATTGATCATTTACTTGTATTGTAGACTCTGTTTTTTACCGGACACTCACGATGGGCATTGTTGCTTTTTTTCTTAGGATCTCGATAAAATATGTGAAGTTTTTCATTTCTATTTCTCATTTGGAGTATAGTTATTTTATAGAAACAATCTTCTTTTTCCTGTCTCGATGTTGCCAATTTTTTAAAAATTTTGTTCTTTTTTGGGTAGTTTTTTTCTGTGAAAATAAATGGAAACAGGGGTCAACAAATGTACTTGTCCAAGGTTTTTTCCCCGGGGAGGGGATTTTTGGCCAAGATTTCAATATAATTTGTATCTAGATTCAGGACACGAATAAAAGGATTAAATTAACATAAACCATATGTTAGGAAGAAATCATTTACAAATGTGTGTTTATTCACTCAACCCCCGTTTTCCCCTGTATAATAAGTGTGTTTTAAATTATAATTATCGAATGGTAATTTATGCGCGGTCACGTTAGAGAATAATTACGCAATTTAATCTAGTTATCTGACCGCTGCAACTTCAGAGAATATGTTTTCGCGTTCACTGGTGACTTTACAAAATTCTACGCCTATCCGGTGGCGCCGCGGATCTACAGCCCGATCGATGATGTTTTCGATAGGAGCTTTACAAGATGGCTGCCCCGTGTACGTGTTCGCCTCGGATTTTATTTTGTGAATAATTGTGTAATTAATAAAATTTAAGTGTTCTCGTAAATTCGCGTTTGTTTGTGTGTGTCAAATGAAGAAAGTTGTAAAGTTACTGTGTAATTGGGATACAATTTTGTTGGTTATGGGATAATTGTTTTTCGATGTGGGTGTCTGTTGGTGTGGGTGTGTCGCAGCCGCTTTTATTTTTGCTCAATAATTGATAAATATTAATAAATTAAATGTTCTCTTCCCTTCGCGTTTATTTCTGTGATGGTAATGAATAAATTTGTGAAGTAACAGTGTACTCGGATACAAATTTCGTATTTTCTCGCGGTTTTCTGTTGTGATTTGTTTGTGTGTGAGCCGTCACCGCCGTGACCTAATTATTATTCCTTATCTCCTGTTTTTCCTTTTCCTGTCATCACCCAAACTGACGCAGTTTGTAGTGATCCTTTCTATCCTCAAAATTTTAAGTTGCTGAGTCTGGTGAAATCTTTCCGACTCTCAATTTCCTCTTTCCAGACTTTTTAAATCTTTACTCCCGGTCCTTGAGATCCTTACTCCCTTTCCCAGTTACCCCAATTTATTATTTATATTCTTTTTATTAATATGATTTGAAATCCCCTAGCAGCCACGTCCCGATGGTGCTGCGGTAAAAAAAAAAACAACTTCAAGGAATATTAACACACTTCGCTCAACAGTTGGCTCGTAACCACCAATTTTTCGCAAGGATGGATTTATTTTGGGTAGGTTTTTAATTCACCGTCATTAATAAATCCCTTGTATCCTGACTCCTATTCTAAATTCAAATGCGGTTGCTTAAGTTCTGTCTAGGCTGGTTTTTGCAAAATTTCTTTTGTGTTCCTGCCAAGTTAGTTCTCCAGCTTCCGTCGTTCAATTTAGAACTTTTTGTGCTCCTTTTCTCAATTTCCTCAATTAATTCCTTCACTTAACGTTTCGTTAATCTCTTATGACCGAAAATCTGTCTAGAGGCCCACTAGCGTCTTGCTCAGGAATCCGTATCGGAACTTGTATCGAAAAGATGATGCTATTGTTCCATCTGTCCTCATATTTATAATTCCTTACCTATAGTATATAAGAAACCTGGCCCTCTATTGTTTATTTGTAATATTATTTAACAAATTATTATTAATTATTATTATTATTTATCTTTTTGTTACAGATATTCCTGGAAAATGGCGCCGCTGTATGTGGCGGGGCTCCGGAACCCATGCTCCGTTACAATATCGACCACCTCTTAAGTTAGCGACTCCACATAAGCTATTCAGTACATATATAGCTAAATTTCGCATGAAAAAAAAAAGTCAATTTCAATGGACAATTCCCCCGTCCTTAAAAGATTAAGAATAAAATAAGGTCTAGGCCTTTATAGCGCTAGAGTTCGGCTCAATTGTTCAATTTAATGGTCATGGCGACGGTTTAGCCTTTTTGCTACTTTGTGCCATTCTTTTCCCGTGAAGCGATAAATGTTCCGATGCGAAAAGGGAGAATATTGTGGCCGGTAGTAGAAATCTCATATTTTTGTCCGCATGTTAAATAAATTAGGTATCGGTTTCGTAGGCATCGATAGAGGAGCGCGAATTTCGGGAGTGTCAACGAGTGTAGTGTGTGTGTCTGTGTGTGTGCGTGCGTGCGCGTGCGCGTGCGTGTGCGTGTGCGTGTGCGAGTGTGTGACCGGGAGAATCGCCGTTATTTTGTCAAGTTCGAAAAGTTGGGTCGAGTAACCGATTATCGGGGGCTCGGTATTTTATTTTTTCGTGTCTTTTGGTCCAACATCGATTTCCCTGTATCTTATAAAATTCTTTCCGCGAGTAGAACCGCAGTGAGAATCGTACCGGAATCGGTTAATTTTATAATCGTGTGTGTAGGATCGCGGCCGTGTGAGTGTGAGTATGAGTGTGATCGCGTTCGTGTTTCTCTCTCGATAACCATTTGCGCGCGTATATTTTCTGAACTTGTGTCTCGCGAATGATTCTTGGATATAATTACTCTTTTATAGCGATATTTGATTTCTATTTGTTTTTTTTAAATCGGGATTCATCCCGTGATTAATTTAATTATTAAATAAACTTAAATTGTTAAATTGAAGGACAATCCGATTTCCGTCCTGTTCTCCGATTTTTCCAACGTGCCGAACTCCGCCCATTCCGCTGCAGCAAAGCTGATCAACGTTCTCTCTTTTTCTCCCGTTCAGTCGCTTAGGCGACTGGCGCCCAAAATATAAAATCAATTAACATAGAGGATGGAAGCGAATTTTGTGACAATTGCGGCTATGAAAATTTACGTCACAATATATATACACACGTGTGTGTGTATGTGTGTGTGTGATGAAGTTTTTACATTAAAAAAAGTTTTTTCTTTGAAAAAAAACTCATCACTTAATCAAATGCATATGTGTGTGAGAGAGGGAGGGAGAGAGGTAGGAAGGAAGAGGGGGGGGGGGGGAGAGTGAGGGCGAGAAGAAGAGAGAAGGAGAGAGAGGGAGGGTTGTACGTAATAAGTTCTTGTACCGTATCACTGTCAATGCGTTGACGTTTAATATTTTATCGAAATCATGACTCAAGCCCTCGAAACATTATCTCATGATCATCTGCATTATCTCGCAGAGAAAATGCAATGGTGTATACAAATTTAACTTCTTCCTGTATAGCACTCTGCATCACTTCCACAGATACAGCATCATGTTACTTAATGGGAGCAACTATATTACACAATCTTCTATTTTTCATGTAATATTGACCATCGGCGGTAATTTTGAAACCTTCACCGGGAGGTCCTCAACTACCGCTGGCAATACTCTTAATTTTCGACAATTGACGACCAAATACATCAACGCTCATTTCGATAGTTGCAACGAGACTGTGGTTAAACAGCTTTTAACCATAATTAATAAATGATTCGAGTTTCACGTAGTTCTTCAATAATATAAATGATTCGTTGGAATGACTGGAGTGTCCAGCTGATTGCGATCGAAGAGTAACCGTAGTCGATCCACCAAATCATTGAGATCGTCCCATACAAAAATAATTAAGAGTCGCGGTAGCGACTTGAGACAAGTATATTTATAGCTATTCAAAGATGAGCGAGTCGTTACAAGACACTTATACCGGAGACAGCGGCGTTAGCAACTGTTTTCAAAATTCTTTCTTTAATATTTAATAAATTATTGCATTTTGAAAGATGATTCGCGTGCACATATTTTTTATTTATTTTTTCTTTCCATCGTGACTAATACGAACCCTGTAGCTGTAGGCATACTCAAGATATATTTTTTTCATTTTTCCACGAAGCTGAAAAGTGTACAAAATTTTCGCACACTTTTTTGGTGATTCATTTTTTTCTTTGTTTCCATCATCTAGTGACACTCGTAATATTGGTATAATCTGGTAATATTTGGAAATATCTCATGGTATATGACAACTGACCAATATCTTTCTTAAAACAGTCGTGAGCAGGTTATAAAGATCGCGGTCAACTTGAACTTTTGGTTAGAGTGGCGTTTATAAATAGATAGACGAGCAAAGAGTGACTTTTATTATTATAGACAGAAGAGTGATAGTGGGAAAATAAAGTATAATAATAAACTATTGAACAGTGCCTAAATAAACAATTTTATTTATTAAACCTAGCCCCTACAATTTTTTTTCCGAATGTAAGCTCTACAACGGAATCGAAAAGGATCCCTTTTCTCTTTTACCATAAAATATTTCTCGAATACAATAATAAGGTTCATTTAGAGACGATTCTCATTGTTTCGTTGATAACTAAGAGAGTGGTGTATGATAAACTCGTATTCGGTGAATATTTAATATCTTTGTCGTGAGGTTATAAAGTTCGCGGTCAGTTTCAACTTTTGGTTAAAGTGACTTTTATATATAGATAGAAGAGTGATAGTGCAAAAATAAAGTTTAATTCAATAAATAATCTTTTGAACAGTGTCTAAATAAATAATTTTTTTTATTAACCCTAGCCTCAACAATCCATGTTTCCGAACGTAAACTCTAGAACGGAGTCGAAAACGGTGTCTCTTCTCTTTTATCATAAAATGCCTTTTGTATGCAATAATAAGATTTCTTTGGAAACCATTTTCTTTGTTTTTTTATAACTAAGAGAATGGTGTATGATAAACTCGTATTCGGTGAATATTTGATATCTTTGAACAGTTGTGAGGTTATAAAGATCGCGGTCAGTTTCAACTTTTGGTTAAGGGGCTATTAGAGTTTGACACTTTTGAGAAATCGATTTTTTTCATTTTTCGAAAGTATATACATGTAATATGGTTGTGTAAAGATTTCAAAACGATCAGAACAGTCTAAATATATTTTTCAGTGTCCTTTACATGAGTACCTCAGCGCGCGTACCTGAGCTGAGCGCCAAAAACTTTGAAGGCGTTTTTCTCGAAACACCATTTTTGAAATTGGTCTCCACGAGATCTCAAAAACTACTTGACCGATCCTTATGAAATTTAAATCACATATTCTACATATATGTTCCTAGAAATTAACGCTCTACGAAGTTCAAAATTTGATTTTATATTATATTTTTGATATCTTTTTTGTACAAAAATCAATGAAAAAAACGTGTTTTTTATTTTTTTTCTGTTTTCATCCGCCATTTTGTTATTTATCGATAAAAATTAATATCCAAGCATCATTGCCTACCTGACGTTATACTTAATCTAACGCACTTTGTTTTTTTGGTGTCAGACAAACCGTTCCTGAGATATGATGGAAACCGTTTGCCTCCTACTTTTCGAGGCGCTTTGCTCATGTGCAGTTTTTGCACATAAAAATGTAGTAAAATGAATAAAAAAAAAAATTTGTATGTAAATAAAGACTAGATTTATCATCCCCAACATGTTTTATTTCAATATTTTTAACAGCATGCCCAGAAAAAATTCCCAAAAATAGTCTTTATTTTTAGCGTTTAAACTCTAATAGCGCCTTAAAGTGACTTATATATATTGTAACGCAAACACTTATGCGGTATCTCGGCACCTCCTTATAAAAACTTTTTATCCTGATTTTCATCCTATTTCGTCCGATATCCGACATTTTTGATAGAAAATTGCGAAAACGACGCGACAACGTTTCGCGTGCGTTTGTTGACAGTTTTCGTCGGCGGCCATCTTGAACACTATGCAAACGACGAAGCTACACTTACGAAAGCGTCTGGCCGCCGCCTATCGTGAAAAACTGGAACCAAAAAATGCTTACGTGACTTTTTGCACGTTTCGATAAATAATTAATTATTAAAAAGACATTATTGTAATTAAAATAACACGCAAAATATGAAGAAAAATCCAACATATCGAAGGGAATAACTCGTGCGGTAAAATTACGAGAAAATGACCGTTAATTTAAGAGTGAAAAGAACGAATGTTTCTACGCATGCGCGTGGCACATGCGACAAGAGAAAGAACGAATGAGTGAGTGTGTTTTTCAATATTTCGAAATTAATTAAAAACATTTTAATTACGGAAAGATTTTCCTGAAATGTTTAAATAAAAATAGAAAATAGTTAAATACCACAAAATTGTTATAAAAAATTGTAAATTACGAAAATTAATAATTCTTGCGCAGGTGACGCGCAAAGTGGGGGTAGCGTAGAGCGAATCGAAGTATGAAAATGCAAGAGTGGGAGAAACATAGAGCGAATCACAAAATTGTTGTAAATAAGCATGCGCAGAACGGGTTCGAGACTACCTGGCGAACGAATCGGAACTCGAGCGCGAGAACAAAGTACCTGCTGGGTATAAAAAGCCGTGCACAGCAGCAGTGGAGAGACATTTTGCTCATTCTGGAAACAGAGCTCGGAGAGACAACACGCTCTCAGCAGCAGAGATCCTTCCCAGTTCCAGCAGTATAATAACCTATCTTACTTATCATATTTAATGCTTGGAGTATCGGAGCGGTTCGGCGACGTTCAACTCTCGTAGTTCAAGGTCAATTCCTCATTTCTTTATTTTTTCCTATTATTCCTTGATGCTTGGAGTATCGGAACGGTTCGGCGACGTTCAACTCCCATAGTCCAAGGTCACTCTTTAATTTTTTCTTTTTTCATTTTTCCTTTTTCCTATGGGTGCTCGGGGTATCGGAGATGTTCGACGACGTTCACATCCCGTAGCTCGGGGTTCGCATCCTTACCTGTGGTGTGTGGGGTATCGGCGTCGTTCGGTGACTCTCGGAGTCCGTAGCTTGCATACTACTTTTCCTTTAATTATTTTTATCTTTTCAAATTTATGCCTGCTGGAAATGGGAAGCCTGCTTGCGCTCTTTTGATTAAAATTTGCTAATTAAATTTATATTGTGAATTTTTTAAATTCAAAATTGTTTTTGATAAAAATAATCAGTCTGCGTCACTTATTATAATCTACAATCCTCGTCTATTATTAAAAATCATCAATAATCCTGAATTCGATAATCCAAAAGGCCGCGGTAAGATTATGCATTATATAGAATCAATTAAAAATTAGAAATTATTATTATTATTATTATTATATCGAGTCAATCCACTTTTGGATTATTAAAATTTGGAATTATTTTGTTTATTCACCACACAATAAGAGTGAATTTCGCAGCACATAAAGCCTTATTAATTGTTATTTCATATTAAATAATTCAATTATTAATTGAATTTTTATTATTATTATTTTATAGACAAAGATTCATCGATTAGTTCGATTATGATTGCTAATTAACCTCGAAGACATCATTTTTTATAATTGAACAATTATTAATGCTGTTTTTCTAATTTTAATGAAAATTCTGACGCGAAAAGCGATTAGAAACAAATATCGTTTGAATAATTACCGACAAATAAACAGAGTTGTTACCGGTTCTTTCCATCTGATCCGGATTATCAGATAAATAAATGTGAAATAAATAACATGAACGCGAAATAAAACAAGCGATCATTTATTGTACAAAAATCGGAATAGTTTACATTGTTTTATTGAATAAATTAATTTTGTCATTATTTCAAACATAAAATTCGCGTTTCTCACGTTTCTTTCGTACCTGCTCCAAAATTATTTAAAATTATTTAGGAAGCTCGGACCTACGCATAGCGACGTTTAGCGTATGGCAAAAGCGTTCCGTTACAATATATATATATATATATATATATATATATATATATATATATATATATATATACATATATTGTAACGTTACGTTTTTACCGAACACGCTGCTACGCGTGAATTCGAGCTTCTTAATAATAAGAAGCAGGTATGAAAGAAAGCGAGAAAAGACAGGGATTCGATTTTAACAAAATAACAATATAATTTATTTATGAAAACACAAAGATGATCTTTCTTGTACAGGAATTTTGTTCAAATAAAGAATTTTTTTTATTTATTTCGCGTATTCTTTTCTATTATTTGATTCGCATGTTTCTTTTCTTTTCGCGGACGCAATGATATTTGTTCCCTTATTATAATTTTATCAATTTTTAGCGGTTTGGTGTCTTTCTTTACAAACAAAAGGAAATAATAATAATGATGAGAAATAATTGATTTTTCATTTAAAAATAAATTCCCGATTTTAATTGTCCAAATTAATCAATTAGCGATTGTATTTTAACTCGATATATTTCAAAAATGCTTTTATCCACGATTCTATATAATTCAACAATAATTAAATTATTTTGGACAATTTATTGATTTGATTCTAATTTTTATTGTCTTGGCCCGGCTCAACTCTCCAGAAGCTCAAGTGAAACAATAATTTAAATTAATTTAAATTTTATTTATTTGATTCTAAAATATCAATTATTGAATAAAAATCTAATTCGAACAGCAAATTTATAATTTTTAGAGAAAAAGTAAAAGGTTTCCACACCTTAAATTTTGAAATCGAACGAAGCTGAACGATTCTTGCCCTCTTAGTGTGGAGGTAAGGAGAGTTCTATACTGAAAATCTTGAAATCAAACGGACCCGAATGATTCCTGTCCTCTCAGTATAAAACAAAGGAAAGGTGTTCACACCAGAAATCTTTTACCCAAACGAAGCCGAATGAGTCCAGTCCTCCCAGTGTGAATGGATAGGAAATCTCACACCTCAAATCTTTAGACCGAACAAACCCGAATGGTCTCTGCCCTCTCAGTATGAGATTGTAGAGGAAGGTAGGATAGTTGCTGTTAGAAACAGAGAGATTCTGCTTTTTAGAGCTTTTATTCTCTTCTGGACTTCGAGCCAGATCTGAGCCGGGAATGAGCTCGCTTATTAGTCTCTTTCCAGAGTCAGGTATGAGCCGAGAATGAGCTAGGAATGAGCTGGAAATGAGCTGGAAATGAGCTACCGATGCCTCTGAGCACGGTCTTTTATACTGTTCGAAACAAAGGAATAATAGTAATAATACAGTCTATTAATAAATCGAGGACCGGTTGCTCCGCAAAATAATCTCGAACCAAAGTCTGGCTTCTAAATTCTCTTATTGGCCCTCCTTGTTGCTACGCAAGGCCCGATTGACTTGGCTCAAGGCCCGTTCACATCGCGCATGTGCGAGAATAATTAACTTCTCAATTTTACATTTTTTTATCGAATTTTATAATTTCTTATTTCTCTTTAAATTTTAATAATGGATTATTCCCATTTTTAACAACAACAATAGTATTTTTCAAAAGTTATTACTTATTGAAAAATAATTGAAAACGCCTATCTGATTCGTCAATTCTCTAGCGCGATCGCCTTGCGCATGCGCAAAAACCCTTATTCTCTTATTTTCTATTTTATTTAAATTTTACTTATAATTTTGTCGCTTGCGTACTTTATTTGAATTTTGGGATTTTTTTTCTGATTTTTCTATTATCGCATTCATAGTAAAAGTTATTGTTTTGTTATTAAATAATGCGACGTGCAAAAAGTCACGTACGCACTTGTTATTTCACATTTTTCCCTCTAGGAGCTTGTACTAGCGACTCGCTTCGCACGCTAGTGTCGGTTTTGTCCGCTAGGCGCTCGTTCAGTATAACGACGGACGATCCGTCCGTCCGGAGGAGTTCGCGTCGTGCACGCGAATAACTGGTATCGTTACAATATATATAGAAGTGTGGTAGTGTAAAAATAAAGTGTAATTCAATAAATAAACTTTTGAACATTGCGTTAATAAATAATTCTTTTTATTAACCCTAGCCCCAACAATCCATTATTCCGAATATAAACTCTAGAACGGTGTAGAAAAAAGTGCCTCTTCTCTTTTACCATAAAATGTCCCATGCATGCAATAATAAGGTTTATTTGGAAACCATTCTCTTCGTTTTTTATATAACTGAGAGAATGGTGTATGATACCACCTTACATTTGAACCACTCTTGGTTTGAATTATATATGGTTTTACACCACCCTAGAGTGGTAGAGACCTTAAATACATGAAAATACTATTTGCACTTGCAACCTAAAACGGAATCAAGTGATGCGAAATAATTTAGAGCGAAAAGATATTTGACTTGAGAAAAAAAATTCATAAGCACTTCACCAATTTTTTTTTTACATATTGCTCATGAGATATAATTCGTGATCAATGAACGTTATAACAAAAAAACTCGCTTAGTACTTCGGCCAAAATTCTTTTTTCCAATCAAACTTTTGCTCTCGAAATTTTATGCGCATACTTTTTTTCATTCAAAATCTCGTTTCGTTATGAATACTTTTATTTAAAAACTTTCGGTGCATTCTGATGCTATTGGGGTATTTCTTCGGCATCATTTTTTATGAAATGTTTTCCGATTCGTTGATCTGTTGGCACGAATGTTTCGGTGCCAACTTTTTGAAAATTTTTTTTTTACAAAATTAAAAAAAAAATAAAGTTTTTACTTGTTCGTTGTTCTTTTATGTATCGTATCTTCTCCGAATTACTCTACGTTTTAAGTAATCTAATAATTTTATAAATATTGACGGTTAATTACGAAGATTGAATTCATTTGAACACTTCTTAGTTCAATATTTCACATTGCATTTTTAGTCCGAATATAGTCGCGATACACCAACTCGAAATTCGTGTATCCATTTGTAGCCAACATCATTGAAAAGTCGCTTAAGCGACCTTCAAAATTTTTATTCAGGACCCAATTCTTAAGAAAATAACATTTTGATAAAATATTACCATATTTTGCTGCGATTCCGAAAAAAATGTAAATTCTTTTGCATCACACAGATACGTACGAAATACAGACATCTTTAATCGGCAAGCTATGAATTTCATACAAAAATCGACAAATCTCCGCAAAAAACAGCATATATGCTGTAAAAAAAAGTTGAAACAACTACATTTATTCCCCCCAAATAGTTGTTTCGGCAAAAAATCTCCTTCTAAATGCGAACATTAACAAAAAGTTATAAAAGAGATTTCCTCCCAAAAAGACCAACGTTGCAAAAATTTTCTCATTCACATCATCTCTCTCAAAAAATTATAGGAGAATCCCACAAAAATTTACCAATCAAATCATAATCTCACAAAAGATGCCAATTCAAATCCGACCAAAAATTAAGTCTAAACTTTACAAAAATAAATAAAAACTATAAAAGCATTAGTAGTAAAATACATTAAAGCCTATTAATCTCTAATAAAAAATCTACAGGAAAAATCTACAGTGTTATTTTCAAGATTACACGGCAGAGAGCGTGTAGAAATTAGCGTCAACGTTAACACGCCTAAAACGTGTTAAAACAACACGCTTGTTTTTACAGTGCGGTAGGTCATAAATAGGTGGGTAGGTTGGATTGAATCCCCACGTGGGCAAGATATTTTTCCATTGAGCTGTATGTCAGAAGTGATGGAAATAGTGAAACACGATTGACCATGGCGAAAAATAGATTAATAGACGAAGAAAAAAAAAAGTTGTTCAAAAATAAAATGAAAATCCAGGCTGAAACCGATTTCTGGATCTAGTGGCTGGCCAGCAAATCAGAAGATGCTGCCTAGGGACTGGACAGGTTTACTGACTAAGCGCTAGATTTCACAAGGTTACAATATAGCGCTAGCGGCGAGCTAGTTTCACTAGCCAGCCACCAGCCAGTAGTAGAAAAAATTATATAGCGACTAGCTCTACGCCGGACAAATTTCTACATAGGATTGGCTACCGTCAACCAGTGTTGTATAGTATTTTATTTTTCAGTTATTAAAAATATTTATATTTTAAGCAAAATCACACATATACAGAAACATTAATCCTTCTGTTCCATATGTCCGTTCATTGAAACAACAAAAATTCTCATCACTTTCCATAGACATGAAAAATATAGACATTCGCATTCGTCACGAAGATCAGTGACCCGGCGACGAACACTATTTTTTTTTCATCGCTTCTTTTTTCACAAGGTGCGACTCATGATCGAGTCTGTGATAGACAGACACTCGACGTTATGAAGAGTGAGCTGGTTTTTGTTACCAGGCAAGGGGGCGGATATAAAAGACGTAACGACGGGGGATCGCATATAATATTATCACGTACGATGCATATATACATATATATGCTCAACGCACAATATATGTACCGTATATATACGTAAAGAAAGAAAGGGGCACCTTCTTCCCCTATCTTCGTTTCTCTCATTCTTTTTCTCTCTTCTCTCAAGATGACGTTGCGATCTCGGGAGACATGGGAGAGGCATTTTAAACTTCAACGGGGGGTAAACATATAAAACTTGAAAAGAGTTACGAAACACGTAACCTCCTAGTACAACCTTCCTCGTATGTAAAGAGAGTACGTGCGACAAATGTAGAGACCTTTCGAAACTCCTCTCCCAACAATAGATACAACAAAATTTGCCAAGCAAGCATATCCAATAACGATAATTTTACTAAAGTCACTAAACCTCTTATATATATATATATATATATATAAAATATTACAAATACAGAAGATAAAAAAACTCTTTCAATAGATCTTAAAACCAAAATTTATTCAATCCAAGTAAATTATTTTTATTGTATATTATCCAGTAATTCAGTGTTCAGACGAAGTAAATATATCTTTGATCGAAACATCGTGGTTAGTAAAAACAAATACAACATTATTCAGAGAAATGCACAGTTACAAGACGGAAATGAACGGGTTACTAAAAACAAAAAATCGATATACTTCAGCCAAAGAAGTAGCAATATAAATAGACTCTCAAAATTATTAAGATGAATGTACACGGTTAATGAACGAGAATATACGGGTTACTAGAAACAATTAATTGATTTGATTCAGTCAAATAAATGATAGTTTGAACGGAGCTTTCGATTATTTAAGGTATTACTATCACAAAACGACTTCATTTAGGGTTCTTGCAAAATTTTGCATAAACGTTCTTGGCACCAAAACTAACAGTTTTCTCCTATGAAGGAAAATTTTCTGACGTTTAGAATTTGAGATATTTAATTTGCAATTTTTTATTTTCTCCATCTAAATGCGTATAAATTAAAGTCATATTTCGTTAAAAAGTTGTAAAAATCGAGTTGCAGAAAAAAATGTATTTAAGATTTTTATTGCAGATAGCCAGAAAGGCCATGAGCCGAAATTTTAAAGGAAAAATCCTAAACACATTTTTTTGCAACTCATAAACGATACGCGACTTGAATTTACACGCGTTTAGATGGGAAAAGTAAAAAATTGGAAATTGAATATCTCGAATTCTTGACGTCAGCAAATTTTTCTTCATGGGAGAAAGTTGTTAGTTTTGGTGTCAAGAATATTCATTCAAAATTATTAAAGAATCATAAATAAAGTAACTTTGTGATAGTAATACGTTAATTCTTGAACTCATAAATAAAAATTAGTTTTTTTTTCAATTATAAATTCGTATTTTATCATTATTGATCGTATTTCACATTATGTCGATAACTCTTGACATTAATTTTTACGGAAAGATTTTCCTACCTACACGGGGATTCGATCCGACCTACCTACCTATCTACGACTTAATGAGCACGGACGCTACCTATTACGCCACCGTCTACATGACAACTTGAAGTTAAAAAATTATACATACAGTGCAAGTCCGGCATGAAATAAGAAAAGCCAATGCATGATCTATAAAACAACATTTATTGAAATTCGTTTTGACTGTTTTGCTTCTGTTGGGTATTATTATAATGAGAAGAATGTATGTGTGTAAGCTGGAACCAAGCCTTCCTGCTGAGAAGAACGCGATTATTACAGAAACGGCATAAAATTAGGGATCGTTGATCGATTTCACGAGTTTACTTCGTTTGTTCGGCCTCTTTTCTTCTTCGCCGCAATTTTCTTTGTTCCTTCTATTTTGCCCTTAGCATCAAACTTTCTTCTATTCTGGCACTTTTGCAGAATAAGTTTATGTACGTGGGTTAGCCGCGTTAATCCGACTATCATTTTCAACCACATGCCAGAAGTTAAAAACCACTAGATTTTTATTCGGATTTTTCATGCTTCTACTTCCAATATTATTCACTCGGATTCATTTATTTAATCAGCGGAAATTATAATTCAAAGATTTGAATGCTATAGGATAAATTCGAATACTACAAAATAAATACACACATTGATCCTCATTATTAGGAATATTTCACGACAATCCAGTTTAAAAAAATAAAAATAAAAAATTACGTCCACTTTTAATGTAGAATGATCAGAGCAATGCCCTTCTTTTCTTTCTGCAGGCGATCAATTTTTTTTATTGCAAAGACCACGATATAAAATATCCAAAGTTCTGTACTCACGCATTGGAGTGGGCGAATTGCGTGCGAGAAAATTGATTTTCGCGGTTTGGCAGTTCCCATCGTCGTTTTCTATTTCGTTACTTGGTGTTTTTTTTACCCATCTTGTTTTTTTTTTTCGTTCATCATTGCAGCGCGTATTGTCGCTACAGTTAGCCTTTCCCTTTGCGGTAAGGAGAACTTGTGAACAAGCCCGCGGAGCGGATAGCCTTGTGATGTAGTCCACACATTTACACGTAATCTGGTACTTTTTCTTTGCCTACCCAGTAGAGCCTTATGATTTTTTCTCTTTGTCGTTGTGCGTGAGCACATTTTGTAAAAAAGAAAAGACGATCAGCATTATAGCGAGTGAACCGAAGGTAACGCGATAAGATTTTGACATAGCTCATTTTCTACGGTATATAAAACTTCCCAAAAAAAGCTAACCTTGCAAAATTTCTCTCATTCACATCAAATCTCACAAAAGTTATAAGAGAGTCTCACAAAAATTTACCAATCAAATCCATAATCTCACAAAAGTTGCCAATTCAAATCTGACCAAAAAATAAATCTAAACTTCACAAAAAGTCATTGAATAAACTGAAACTACAAAAGTCTTAGTAATTAAAGACATTAATAGTCAAATATATTAAAACATATTAATCTCTAATAAAAAATCTTTCAATTAATTGAAAATACATTTGTTCTATAATTCAGTTGTTCTACACAACAAGAATAAAAATAAAAAATTAGTATGAAGAAAAAAACCCGATCTGAAAAAAAATTCCAAATGAAAAAAATTAAATTGAAAAAAAAATTTCGACAGAAGTACTTGGCGAGATTTTTTTGATTAATTCACATAATGTATCACTCATGTTCACGAACTCGCCAAGTAATTCGACCGAAATTTTTTTTTATCTCATTTTTTTCATTTGGATTTTTTTTGGTCCAATCAAACTATACTACAAATACTACAAATAGGGTGCAGCAGCGTTCTAACTTGCGCAGGCTGATGCGATTCTTTATGTTTTTCAATACTTGTCATCAAGCCGCTGCGATGACTCTTGACTAAATTTTTTTAGGACTCATGTAATGCTGTATTATAAAGTGATAACTTGATGTTATGAAACGTAAATGAGAAAAAAATAGGCATATGAAAATTATTCTATAAATAAGAGTGCAGCACTGCTCGAACTGGCGCAGGCTATTGCAATTTTATTTTATAACTCGACATCTGATCACTGCGGCAGCTATTAATTACATTTGAGAGTTCTTATAGTTTCAAAAATTATAGAATAATTCGTTGTGATAATGTATTAGAGAAATGGTATTTCAACATAATATTTTGGAGATTTTATAAAACAACATATAATCGCACGTACTTGGCCGTATATGTTTTAGTAGATCTCTATTTATTTATCAACTTTTTGTGAACTCCCAACATCTACGAGATTTTAATTATATCACCTCGGTACAATTTGACTTTTTTGATAAAATAATGCCACAAAATGTTGTATGATGAGTTGTTTTTTGAATAGAGGTTTTGTAGAAGGGGATTTTTACTCCAACGACTTTGTGTTAGTTTTGGTAAATTTTTGTGGGGATTTTGTTTTTTTAAGGGTTTGATAATCTTTTTCTGATGGCGGTTTTTCATAACTTATTATGATGAGTTGGTTTTTAGAGAGGATTTTTGTGCAGAGGGATCTTTATATGAGCAACTTAGCGTGGGTTTTAGTAAATTTTTGTGGGCATTGGTTTTTCGGCGAAAGGGGTTTTACTGGAACGACTATTTGGGGGGCGTAAATGTACTTGTCTCAGGTTTTTTCACAGCATTTATGCTGTATTTTGCCATTTTACATATATACCACTCCTCATCACTGACGTCGCGAAGAAAGTCGGTCGCCCTGACGTGTAGCACCAGCATGCCAGTATCGATCTCACCGGAGTTATCGAGTGATTTCCGTGTTTTTGGAACAGGGATTTTTGATTTTTCTTAATTTTGATCGGTCATATTGAATCCGCCATTTTGAATTTCGAAAATCTGATGCCATATTCAAATTCACCAACCCTAAAACTCCTATGTACTAATTTTTTTATGACTCCAAAAACATTTCAAAATTTTGATATGCCATATTGGGTCCGCCATTTTTTATTTCGAAAGTCTGATGCCATATTCAGATTCAGCGACCCGCAAAATCGCAGGCTACTAATTTTTGTACGAATCCAAAAAAGTTTTTTTAATTTTGACCAGCAATATTGGATCCGCCATTTTCAATTTTTAAAATCTGATGCCATATTCGAATTCAGCGACCTCAAAACCTTCAAAGTGAATTCAGTATGTCAATCTCAGGAACTTTTTTTTCACGCACTGGTGGCACGAAAATCTAATTTTCGCCTCGCAGCGAACGAGTTAAAGCCATACCAACTGCGCTACCATCAGTGCGAGAGATATAGCTGTCTTCACGTTTCCAATTTTGCTTCTAAAGAATATATATTTAGAAAAAATATAGAAAACCACAGAGTAGTTCTTATTATTTACTTGCAATATAATCCATGTAAGAGAAAAGTTAGAAATATAGTCCATGGTAGGACAACTGTTTACGGGGTTTTTACCGTTTGAAAATCGCGTAAACCGTTCGGTCAGTAAAAAAGTATATTCAAATGAAATGATACCTTACTCCCGCACTATCACTGTAACTATATATCAAAACTAATGTGATGAGGCTAGTCATCAGTAATATAAATGGCACTTAAGTATCTCACTATCACTATAATCTACTAACCAAAAGTCACGTCTGTCCCTCCAACGAACAGTGAAAACTGATTCGAAAAAAATATGGGTCAGTTTAGATGTCACATCCACGGTCTTTATAACTTATGGGTCAGCTGTCACATTCACGACTGACAGTCTCAAATATCGCCAGAATTTTTACCAGTATTACTAGTGTCACTAGACAGCCACTGCGAAAAAAACATATGAGCATAAAAAATGTGTGAAAAAAACCATAATTTTTTGATGCAACGAAAAAATAAAATATTAATATTTTCAATACGCTTTAAGCTATAAAGTTATAATTAGTCACGATCGAAAGTGAAAAAAAAATACGTAAACCCGCAACATCCTTTAAAATGCTCTAATTAGTTGAACATTACGGAAACAATTTTCAAAAGTTTTCGAAAACATTTCGAAACGCGGTGCTTCAGGCATATAGTCTTAGAGCGAACTCTCTTTTTAAATGTACTTGTCTCGAGTCGCTACCGCGACTCTAGACCCAGCAAGAATTTTGCTATATTTTTAAAAATATATTTTCATATTGTTATTCTTTAAATGATTTTTAATATTTTCTATTCTAACTACGTTAAGTGCCGTCGTCAACGGAGGTGATTATTGAAACCATCAAATCGCTTTAGAATGAAAAAGCAATGAAATCACACCGAGATAATTGTCAGAATTCTCTTCGAGTGTTTTTTTTCGCTATGGTCATGACTGTTCTTCGAACTCCCATTTCGCTGGGCAATCACAACGATTTTTTGATCCTTTTTGGTCCCTTCATTTTTTTGGGATACAGGAAATAGAAAGGGTCGCTTTCTCCCATTTTTCAGAGAATAACACCCATTCTCCTCTCTCTCTCTCTCTCTCTCTCTCTCTCTCTCTCTCTCTCTCTCTCACTCTTATCCCCTTTCCCTCTCTCTCTCCCTCTTTTACTCGTTCTCCATAGCGCTCCAATGGTGGTAATTGTAGTTATTAAGCTTCTTTCGTCGACGCGCCATCCCATGGGCTTCTTGGGTCATCTCGTCAGCCTTGCTCATTATTTCTTTCTTATTTCTTCTACTTCTTTTCGTTTATCATCGTCAAATCTTGAGGAACCTTTTTGCATTCAATGTTGGTTCGTTCTATTTTTAATTTCCATTAGCTGTATCCTTTTTTTAATGTCGAAATAACCAACATTGGGTTACGTTTTCTTTCTGAAATCAAAAATGTACCAACAGAAGTTGTTTATCTCGCTGTTTGCCAAAGGCCAAAAGAAATTATTGAATATGATATTGAAAGACTGAACATTTTCTCATTGTACGAAAGAGGAAATGAAAAGAAATACTGATAAAGGATTCTACGTAGTAGTCTGTAGAGGTTGCTTTGCAGGTCCATCAGTTCGGCAATATATCACGCTTAAATGGCTCTTATATTAGCATATCAATATCTGATCTTTAGCCTTGTTGCAGTGACGTTTCTTTACTCCTTGCATGCTTGATTAGTGAAGCGAAATGATCGTTATTTTAGGAATCGCTCAAATTATCGAAAAAATGATGGTCACTGACGGTCATTGTTGGTCATTTTTTGAAAGTCAATTTCCGCCAATACAAAATGATAGTGATTTCAGCTACAGTCACGTCACGGTCAAATATGACGGATTAACTTAATGTAGTTGCGAAATGACGGTCTTTTTTTTGAGTCACGGGTCACGGTCAGAAATAAATATTTTCGAATAATGCATACCTGTATACATAAGCGAGTTAAACATTACGAATTGAAAATCATTTTACTTTTACAATGCACCGATTACACATGTATTTTTATACGTATTTTGTTTGCACAAGTATTTTGAACAATTTTTTAATTCAAACATTTTGAATATTTTGTGCTTCGAGAAAATGCGATCACAGCGCCAAGTGCCCGAACGTGCCTCGTCACAAAATCGGTCATTTTTTGATCGGTCATTTGGCGTGTCTGTGACGGTTATAAGACGGTCAAATGACTAACCGTGTGACCGCTTCGCATCACTGTGCTGGATGACTCTTCATGTATTTCTTTCACTTCAATAAAAGCTTCAACGACACCATCCTGGACATCGGAGTAGGCAAGTCTTTGAAAAATTGTTCATGTACTTTAATTTAATAATAAAATTGTTTATGGCTTCTGGATCTAAACTAGAATTGTTTATGTAATTTTCTAAGAGTTATGCGGTGTTGATAACACCGCACACCGCACGTATACATATGTATACATGAAATCTATGTGTATATGTATGTATATGTAGAACTCAGAGTACAAGGGAAAAGAACCTTAAAGATCGAAAAGCACGAGAGTTTTGGTAGCACGTACCTTCAGCTGTGTGAAGTCTTGCCAAGCGGAAGAGTATAAAAAGGTGCGAGAGAGAGAGAGAGAGAGAGAGAGAGAAGGATATATATATATATAGAGGCGAAAAGATTGAGAAGAGCGATCCAGTCTTCGGCCATAGCGGTTAAATCGTTTTTTTGGGTATTTTTCAAAATGACCGGGAGTGGTCCGCGGGCCGCCAGGTATGCCGAAAAATAGGGATAAAAGCGTCTGATGGTTGGTGCGCTCGAATGGCCAGAATTGCTCGCAGATGCAGGAGGAACTCGAATAAAGTGTATGAGAAGGCGCAAAAAGCAGAGTGAGAGGCGAAACAGAGAAAAGACAATAAAAGAGGGAAACATGAAAAAATCTGTAACATGTTGTACATGTGATTAGAGGCTACACAGAAAGAGCGGAAGGAAGACGGGAGGGTTAATGCTCACGATGATGATGCTGGCGTTTATTGACGCTGCAGCAAGCTATGAGGAAAACACAGCAAAAACGACCGTATACAAACAAGCTTCAGTGTACACATATAAATGGAAAAAAAAAATCAGATTCAAACCAAGACTGAATGAAATCATCGGAATGAAAATAAAAATAGAAGCAATATGAAAAAAAAGAGAGTCCGTGAAGGAAGTTGTTGGAATCACCCACAGTGGGCCTAAAGTAAGCCGCGATGATGAGGAGAGACGAGAGAAAGCCCCCTGTGAGAGGAAGGAAGAAGAAAAGAAAGGGAAACTAGGAGAAGGAGATGAGAGCAAGAAGCGCGCACGCGCATGCGCGCGCGCGCACACACGCACACACACACATGAATTTCTGTTTAGTGCATCCAGAGAAAAATTCATCGAGGTGTATCGCAGCAGCGGTAGGAGGATAAGACAGAAAGCGAGAGGTAGTGGAATACCTCTTCCTACTGGGTCACCGGTAAAAAAGAAGCTCCGTAATTTGCGGACACATTGAAAGTGTGCGCCCGAGACTGAATGCCCCTTGATATATATATGGGGTATTTCACGTCACTTTTACATTCTCAAAAATTCATCCTTTTGATACGTTTGAATTTTTTATATACTTTTCTATGTAAGAAATAAACGGACAGGTATTTCGAGATTTTTCGATTTGACGATTTTTTCGATTTTTACAACTGGTTGAATTCTTAACTTTTTGCTGAACTCATCTGGGTTCCGACTGCGAAAACTCTGAAACTATGGGTTTTTCTATGGGGAAACTATGAGGAAACTAAAATATGGGGGAAACTATGGGGAAAGTACATCAAAAACTGCGTAAAATTGCTATGAGCTATTTTTGTTTTAGGATCCATAGTTTCCGAGTTATCGCAGCCTCAACCCAGATGAGTTGAGCAAAAAGTCAAAAATTCAACCAGCTGTAAAAATCGAAAAAATCGCCAAATCGGCCAAATCAAAAAATCCCAAAATACGTGTACTTATTTCTTACATATCAAAAATTCACACGAATCGAAAAAGTGAGTTTTTGAGAATGTAAAAGTAATGTGAAATGCCCCATATGTATATTAGGGTGATTCAAAAAAACGCGTTATATTTTTTTACCCAACTAACTGGTTCAGAAGTTACTGTGATACAAAATAAGAATATTCACCAAAGAAATAAATATAAATCTAAATAAAAATGTATAGCGGTGACACACGCAATTTGTAATTTCCCGTTTGAATTACATATGAAATACTTTTTTGCGTATTTAGAATTTTATACTACCCTAATGACAACTGTGTTCAGTAATTTCATAGCATGTCTCTATAAGAAATTTGATGCTTTACAAAAAAAAGTCTTTTGCAAAAAATCCCTAAATACAACCTTTCAAGAGCTATTAACTTTCAAATGTAAATTTATATAAAATTTTAGTGTTTTTTTAACTATTACGGCAAAACTGTTAGTTCTATTACAATATATCGTAACACTTTTTTTATAGAGCATTCAATTTGCAAAAAATCAGCTTTTGAGAAGAATTCATAAATCTCATAGATGGGAAATTGGAGGCCTATGAAAACAATTTATTACAGAAAACCTTATTCTAAATGTTTTGGAATATATTCTGGTACGCAAAGTTAAGGCGGTCGTCTAGTGTGTTAGGTCAACAAAATCGATTTTTTTTTCATAAATTACATCTAAAACATGTGTAGAAGACGTGGGTAAAAGGATTTTTCGAAATTCGAAGCTGTTGAAAAGTTACAGCCGTAAACCGGAGCAAGTATACGGAGCGTGCGATTATATACAATAACTTTCAAACGCGTTTTTCTCAAAACACGATTTTTTCAAACTGCTGCCATGATATCTCAAAAACTAGTTAATTGATTCTGCTCAAATTTATACAGCATCTTTAGTACATAGATAACTACAAGTTGAACTAAAATAATTAAGATTGCTTTGTTAGTTTTCTTTTTACCAGCTAAATAGACCCCAAAAAAAGTGCGGAAAATTGAATTTTTTTTCTAAAGCGTAAAAAAAAATTATTTTTTAGAATTCTGACTTTATTTTAGTTCCATGTAGAGCCTCAAGTCTCACAATTGGAATGGCGTTTGGTATTTTGAGTTCAGATAAGCAGAACGGCCGGAATCATGGCAGCAGTGGAGCACCTCTTTTTTTATATGTGTTTCTGTTGGGCGGTGTATCTCCGATTATATTCAATATATTGACTTCAAAAAATTCACAAAGTTTGTTTAAATGTTAATAAAAATGATATATAATTTATAAATTATTTTATTTTAATGGTTTGTCAAAAAAAAATCCCCAAAAAAGCATTAAAAAAACAGCCTTCACACTAGACGACCGCGTTAAAGGATCATTAAAATTTTCGTAAAATTTAGGCCGTTCTTGAGAGGCTGTATCTCGGTGAAAAATGATAAAAAATTTTTTTTCCAAAAAATATTTTGAATCTTTAATCTTTTAGTTTTCCAATCTATATTTCGAAATTTTTTATTTTACGAAAATAGCCGTTTTTTCTCGTTGTGAAGTGTGAAAAACAAAACAAAATTTTTTTTCAACAACTTTGGACGTGCACACGATGTCGAAATTTTTGTTTTCGGGAAATCAGTTCCATGACGTTTGTAGACCATATTAGCTTCAAATCGCTTTTTATAAACTTATGTAGGACTATTATTGACCACATTATCTATATTCAAAGCAAAAAATGTAATTTTTACTTTGATAACTCTGTAACTCAGTAACTAATGGTCATACAAAAAGCTTAAGGGGTTATATGCAGTATTTCAGAGTACTATTATTGAACTTATACATTTTTTATTATTATTTATTATTATACTTTTTTTTTGTCAAGATATATTTAAAAATTGGCGAGATACAGCAATTTTCCGAAATCTTTTTTTTTGTGCCCACGATATCTCAAAAAGTATTTCACCAATCGGCTTTAAATTTTTGGGGCTTATTCTACAGATGAAGTACTACTGAATAAACGAAGCATTTTTTTCTATGAAAACTTGCTGTTTTATTAAGGAAAAACAAGATTGTTATAAGACGAAAAAAGTCAAAAGTTATAAGACGAGAAAAGTGGTTTTTCAGTAAAACCACTGCCATTTTGGTAAAAATCGGAATTTCGAAAAATCCTTCGTTCAATCAGCAGTCGTCCATGTGTCGAATGAGCCCTGAAAATTTGAAGCCGATCGGTGAAATACTTTTTGAGATATCGTGGTCACTGCAAAAAAAAAACTCTTTCGCAGAATTTCTGTACCTCGCCAATTTTTAAATATATCTTGACAAACAAAATTATATATTAAGTTCAATGATTGTACCATGAAATTACGCTCTGTTTTCGATTAAAAAATGTATTTTACTTGTGAAAAAAATTCTTGAATTTCGCTTATGACAACGGTATATAACCCCTTAAGGTCGGTTTTGGATAGCTGAGAATGTGCTATTTAGCTAGTCATTCATTCGATAAAAGAAACATTTCATCAAGTCAAATTCATTTGAAAAAAAGACCCAAATTGAAATATCTGCAACTTTTTATAGCACGCTATAAAAAAAGCACGAAATCATTTAAGGTAGTTACTAACAAATTTCGAGGTCATTAGATCTTCGTAAAAATTTTACTATTTGTTAAAGTATATTTCCCGATTATACTGGCGAAAGGAAAGCGCAGGTTACCGCATTCATTTTGGAGAAATTAATTGTTGAAGTTCAAGAAAAATGTTACTCCATTGTGACTCCATTTTGTGACTATCATCCGTAAAAATAAAGAAAATTACTCAAAAAACGAGTACCGTATCGAGTAAAGCATATAGATCAATATTACGGAAGAAAACAAATAGATAACCGAATTAATTAATGAAAAATCATCAAAAATAAACAACAACTTTTCGAAAAAGTGAAGCTAATTGAAAAATCTCTATTGGAACACAGCAACGTCGCAGCTACGTAGCACAAGCCGTCAAAGAATCACCGCAGTGATTAGAATTTTGTTACAATCAAATGCAAGTAATGAGAATTTTTTCATTTCATTTTATTTTTCTCAGCGCTGCTGTGATGCTTGTAACAATGAGCACGGACAAATCGTTCTTTCTATCGACAATTTAGTGACGTACTAATATTTTTTTGCAGTGTATCATCATTTTTCGTTGATGCCGACATAACCTATAAAAACACGCGCCAGTACACGTAAAACAATTGTTACAGGCCTCACTGAATATGACCACGCATAACCAAAGAACGCGCGACATTAAATTAAGCTTATTACTATATAGTTGGAAATTTTTGCATTATTCGTTCGTACACATTGATAATATTCAACCTTTATAAGTTGGCATTGCTGATGTCACCCAATGCATAAGCACAGGAGCTTCGTCCCTTCCCCCTACCCTCCAAAAAGATTTAGCAACAACCTTAAGTCACTGCATTTTTTTCAATTTCAACATATTCATAATAAGTGTGCCAAACCACAAGACCCTCAGATTTTTTTTTACTATGGACCCTTGATGATAAAATATGGCACTTCTGTTGATATCTCTAAAAAATGGCCTGTTTCGTGTCAAGAAAATTTTCCTTCATTTATCAAAATTTTTCAGTTATGATTGCATGGCATTTTCAGTTCTAACTAGCCGTATTTTTTATAAAAATTTTTCGTCAATTTCCTTCAAAATTTGTTCTAAATGCGTTTTTCTATTATAAATTGTGTTTATAGACCTCCAATTTTTTATCTATGAGGTTTATAAATTCTTCTTAAGAGCCGACTGTTGCAAATGTAATGCTCTACAAAGAAGATCTTAAGAAATATTGTGGTAGAACTAACAGTTTTGCCATAATAATTAAAAAACAGTACAATTTTATATAAATATAACTTTGAAAGTTAATAGCTCTTGAAAAGTTGGATTTAGGGATTTCTTGCAGAGGATCTTTTTTGTAGATTACCAAATTTCTTATATAGAAAAGCTATGCAATTACTCAACACAATTGTCATCAGAGCGGTATAAAATTTCAAATACGACGAGTACGACTGCTGTAAACACACGAGTACGAGTGCGAATATGCATCATAAGTCGAGGCGAATGCGGCATACGCGCGATTTAATTCGTTGTTTTCCGCACTTGTAGCATACAATATTTTTTGTGATACTTGCCTCGAAAGTTTGATTTGAGATTGAAAAAGTAATTGTAGTTATGTTCAGTTCGTCAATCCGTGCGGTAATGTAAGACAAAAGACGAATCCTTAAGAAATAAACCGCTTTCCGCATGGTATACACCAATCGAAAATCAAACTTTCGAGGCAGGTATCCAAACGAAAATATTTAAGGTAGTTCGGTAGAGTTAGAGTCCACGTGTGACCATATATTTTTTGACATGGAATCGAAAGAAGATAATTTTTTTTATGTGTTGGTGAAATTTAAACTCTTTTTACCGTGTAGTTTTTGAGATTTTAGCTTTTAAAAATACATTGCGACCATAGGAGAACACAGATGATAGTATAGGCCAGAACTTTCAGTTCGAAAATACTCCTAAATTTTTCGTGCAACCCACGAAAAAAACTCATTGCGCTAATCTACGATATATGAAGCATCTTCTAGGAGAAATTGAATTGGATTCTCCGTATAATTATAGAGAAATCGCTCACAAAATTACACACGTAGTAGAATTCTATCGGCTTGACTCGGGCTTCTCTCTCTCTCTTTCGGAAGTCAGTAGACAATCAAGAAGTTTTTTCTACTCATTGCATGTTTCTAGAGCTTCGAGTGAACGTTTGCGGTGGTTCAGTTGTTTTTTTTTTAATCAAACAGCCCGAAGGAGCTCGTATAATCAATTAATCGTGCAGCAATATTTCCGCGGTTATGTTTACATTCTCACCGATCCACGGATCTATTTCTATATGAGTCAGCCCAAGATCTTATTAAACTGTAATTATCATTTAGATGATTTATAAGAGTATACGAGATTTGATAAATTTTATTTTCAATGAAAATGATTTTTAAAATCGATTTTGTAATTTAATCGTCAATTTACAAATTTGAAAAATGGACTACATTTGGACTCGACCAAACTCTATCGAACTGCCTTAACATGTTATTTAAGCGGGAAATTAAAAATTATGTGCGCCACCTCTAAATATTTTTATTTAGAGCTTTCCTTTCGTGAATATTTTTTTTTTGCATCAAAGTAATTTCTCAACCAGTTAGTTGTGCAAAAAAATATAACGTTTTTTTGAATCACACTTTCTTTTTTTTTATTTATTGAAAAATTTTTATTTTTGAATTAGTATATATGTATATATTAGGGTGATTAAAAAACCATTGACCTTTATTTTTCTTAAAGTCACAAGTGAATATGTAAGTACTTTATGAAAAAGTAATTCTCCCAAAATGTTAGTCTTTTAAAAAGTTTTTTACAGGTTGCCCTAGCGACTTTAAATATTATTTTTCAATTTTAGCGGGAAATCATGATGTAAAAATGTCGATTTTTTGGTGTCGCAACAAAAGATGTTAATAATTTATAAAAAAGTAATTCACCTGAAAATCGGTGTTTTTGAAAACAAATTTAGAGTTTATTCTAGTGACTTTCCTATATTTTTATATCAAGAGACTCGGTAGAGTCTCGGGACAAGTACATTTGACAGTTCTGTCGTCTGCTGGCCCGAGGCTCGCCAGAGTATATTATCACTGAATAAAGTAAATTTCGGTGGTGGGGGTAAAAACTGAAAGTCATTTTCTCGAATTACGAAGCTCAGGAGACAGTTGATGACTTGAAAATTGAACTGAAGACTAATTAAGAAAAAATCTTTCGATTGAGCTTTAAATCAGCACGATTGATGCCGTATTTGCTGAGAAAAAACTTTGCACAGGCTCAAAATTATGCAAAAATTCCAACACATCGAAGAATTTGACGTATCTCTATATGTCACAATGAAAGGCCTCAGCGTGCCTATCGAGATTCTGATTGGTCACGAGTGTGGTCATTTCCCTGTGTTCCCAAACCGGTAAACCAGTGTGCACACGAGTGATGTTTTTGAACGTGTCCCTGTGACTACATTCCTCTGCACCCATACCACGGAAAGTTTGAATGTTTGACCAGTGTGACGGTAGTTTTGACTTTTGACAGTGTAAAGTGCGAGTCGTGTAAATCGCGTGTTTTTTAGATTGTGAAAAATCGTGATTCATAAATAGTTTAAATATATAAATAGTGCGAAAAAACGGCAATATATAAATATTGCGAAATGTGATAATAATATTTTTTAATATCTCGGAATTAATCATCAGCGAAATTAAAAAAGATAACCTCGCACCCGCTGGTGAAATCATTTTTGTTTCGGATTCCAGAAAAGCCAAATAGAAACAAACCTCACCACTCGTTGAGGTTATCATTTTTATTTTTCCGTATAAAATAATCCGAATAAAACCGTTAATTAGTGTGGCCGGAATAAGTGCTAGAAAATACAACGAACATCACCTTAAAAATCAGTGTTATACGTTCTGAAAATGTGTAAACTCGCAAATAATGATGTTGAAGTTTCAATCTAGAACGCAACGATTTTTTTTTTTAATCATGTCACTTAAATTTTTCTTACAGATCAAAAGACTGTGTTTTTTTTCCAAAAGTGAGTGTATAAAAATAGTTGTGACAAGATGTATCATGTGCTCATAAATAAAAATCTGTAAAAATATTAATTGTTGATGAAATACTTTAATTATAAAAATTTGACAAATAACTTTTGTCGTGAAATCATGATTTTCAATACTTTTCAGGTGCGGTCTACAAATAAACATAAAATTTCTAATATTTTGCAGGTTGTACTCAGTTCCTTTGATTTTTCTTTTCGGCTTCAAGAAATTTACCAATATACTGAAGGCGCTGCAAGCTATGAATTGGGCTGAGATTCTCTGCTTCGACAATTTGATCTAAAAAAACTGGTGAAACTTAAAGCAATGAAGCATTTGCTATTCCTTGCGGAAACAAGAGATGCCTTATTTCCTTTGCATACAAGAATCACCGCTTCGTTACTGCGAGCTGTGCTAAGTTCCTTCGCTCTTTCTTTTTGGCATCGCACTACATATTTTATATTGAGCTGGGGTTTTACTGATTATGTCAGTCTAAATATTCAAGGATCATCTGTTATCATATTTCAGAACCAGTCGAAGGATCAGAAATTCAGCAATAGTGTAATGGCATCGCTCGGTCAGGCTTGTGCAAAAGATATAAGTGGAAATAAAAGCATGAGAAAGCAATGAGAAAGCAAAAAAAAAAATTTCGGCCGAAGTACTTGGCGAGATTTTTTGCTTAGCTTGGATCACGTAATGTATTTCACGTAATGTTGTATGTGTTATAAACTCGCCAAGTACTTCGGCCGAATTTTTTTTTTCAATCTAGTTTTTTTCGTTTGAAATTTTTTTCTTCAAGTTTTTTTTCATCCCGATTTTTTTTTCTGGACTCTGTTCTTTTGACCGATTTTTATTTTTGTACATTGGTGACTTTTTTTCAATAACCAACTAATTTTTGCTTTTTTTTAAATACTCCATCCTCAAGCGACAATAAAATACTTGTCCTATTATTGATATTATAAATTTTAGTGCTGAACGTAAATCATTGGCTTTTCCATTTCTGTTTTTGTAAAGTAATTATTTTTTTTATGCGCAAATTGATCATTTACTTGTAGACTCTGTTTTTTACCAGACACTCACGATGGGCATTGTTGCTTTTTTTCTTGGGATCTCGATAAAATATGTGAAGTTTTTCATTTCTATTTGTCATTTGGAGTATAGTTATTTTATAGAAACAATCTTCTTTTTCCTATCTCAATCTTGCCAAATTTTTAAAAATTTTGTACTTTTTTGGGTAGTTTTTTTCTGTGAAAACAAATGGAAACAGGGGTCAACAAATGTACTTGTCCAAGGTTTTTTCCCCGGGGAGGGGATTTTTTGCCAGGTTCTTATTTCGGGTAAAGATCGTGATATAAACATGTGGTTTTCTTTGGGTCGCAGCAAAAGATATTAATACGTAATGAAAAAGTAATTTTCGCAAAATTTGGGTATTTTAACAAAATCCTTAGAGGTCCCCTCAACGACTTTTAGATATTTTTTTCTAATTTCGGCCGAAAATCATGATGTTAATCTGTCGATTTTTCGTTAGCGCAACGAAACATGTTAGTACTTCATGAAAAAGTAATTCTCCCTAAAGTCGGTTTTTAACTTATTGGTCGCCCCAGTAACTTTGTTATATATTTTTTATAATTTTGGGTAAAACTGTAATATAAAAATGTGGTTTTCTTTGTGTTGCAAGTAATATATTAGTATTTCATAAAAAAAGGCATTCTTCCAAAATTTGAGTCTTCTACAAAGTCATTAGGGCGACCTCTAATTTTTTATTATTTGATTTTTTTAAAAGGCTTAAGTTTTCGGAGAATGACGTTTTTATGAAATACTAATATATTTACTTGTGTCTCCAAGAAAACCACATTTTTATATTACGATTTCCACCCGAAATTGGAGAAAAAAATATAATAAAGTATCTAGGGTGACCTCTAAATTTAAAATAAGACAAATTTTAGGAGAATTACTTTATCATTAAACACTAACATGTTTTGTTGCGCAACCGAAAAATTGACATCTTAATTTCATGAGTTTCAACCGAATTTAGAAAAAATATCTAAAAGTCGCCGAGGTAACCTCTGGAGTAGTTTTTAAAAGACCCACATTTTACGAGAATTACTTTTTATTGCGTACTTTTGTTTCGAAACAAAGAAAACTTCATTTTTATATCATGATTTTCAACCAAAATTAAGAAATATAGAGATCGGCAAAAATATTATTTTCAAGGTCATTTTTCGGTACTATTACTAATTTTTCAAAAAATTACTATTATTTTTTTGAAAAATCAAGAGACTCGGTAGAGTCTCGGGACAAGTACATTGACAGCCTGTCGTCTGCTGGCCCGAGGCTCGCCGAGTTTATACTTTCTTTGAATAAAGCGATTCGCGGTGGTGGGGGTAAAAATTTGTGACGTTTTCGCTAATTGTAGAGCCTAAGAGTCATTTGGCGGCTTGAAAACCGAACTTTTGACTAATTGAGCGATGCTCTTTCGATTAAGCCTAAAATCAGTACGATTGGTTGCGTAATTGCTGAGAAAAAACTTTGCACAGGTTTAGGATTATGCTCGATTCTATTACATTCAAGAATTTGCCGTGTCTGTAAATGCGCGCAGACGACACAATCAAAGGCCTCTTGATGCCCATCAAAACCCATTTGCACCTAAGCCGGCCTCCGGCAACGATAGCGACGAATTTCTCATTGGTCCCGACTGTGATCTTTCCTCTGTATCTGTACAACGGAAAGTCCGAATGGAGTTTTGATATAACGAAGTGCGGGATATGCATGTAGGTTATATGAATAAATTTAAAAAAAATTCATATCGTAGTTCAGTGAATATAATGTGTGATAATACTCAGGCGAATATTTTGATTTGTTAAAAAAAATTAATACCTACGATGACGTATGTTAATATTAATACGGTGAAAAATATAACCCCACCCACTGGCTAGGTTGTTTTTATTTACTTTTCAAGAGTTTTATTTTTTTATTTACTTTTCCACTTTATTTACTTTATTTACTTTTACACTCTTGGAAAAAAGCTCGTTTTTCATGGTGGCTATTGTCTGTTTGTTATGGAGAATCATAAATTAAAAAAAAACAGTTTACTTCATAGTTGAGTGTGATAGTAAAAATTGACTTTTTTTTGTAAAAGTGAATATATGAAAACATGTGATAAAAATGTATGATGTGCCCACAAATAAAAGCTTATATAAACAATAAATGTTACTGATATGTCTATTATATAAATTATACAAATTACTTTTGGTGTGGAATCATGATTTTAAATAGTTTTCAGATGCCCGGTCCCTATTACGATATTGAAATTTGCATGGCTGAAATACAAAAAAAAAACAAATCTCCAATATTCTGTAGGCCGTGCTAAGTTCCTTTGCTTTTTCTTTCTGGCATCCCACTACATATTTTATATTCAGTTGGGGTTTCGCTGATTATGTGAGTATTAATATTCAAGGATCATCTTCTCAACAAGTCAAAGGATCAAAACGTCGGCAATAGTCTAATGGCATCACTCGGTCAGGCTTGTGCAAGATACGAGTGAAAATGAAATCATGTGAAAAAACAGTAATTTTTCAATATTTATTAAATTCTTTAGTGCACATTGTGATATGGTTTGTTGAAAAAAAGTGTTCCAAAAATGTTTCTATATGGTTTCAGTTCTGGCCTTCCGATCATGTTTCTCATGGTATTGAAATTCACATCGCTGAAACGCAACAAATATATATATCAAATTTCTAAATATACTGAAGACGCTGCGGGCTGTCAACTGAACTAAATTTCTCCACTTCGTGAATTTGATCTGAAAAAACTGTTTAAGCTAAAGCAAGGAGCTGGAAAAAGTAAAATGAATGTAATTTCCACTTCATTCACGCAGAAAAATAAAAATTTTCACATCGAAAAAAATTAGTCAATTCAAGACGAGAAAAAAGGAAATCAATTAGTATATAAAAAGAATTAGTAGTATATAAAAGAAATCACAAATAAAATGTCAAACATCTAATTTACGTTCAGCAGCAAAATGTATAATATCAATACTAGGACAAGTATTTCATCGGTGTCTGAAAAAATATTAACATAAATGTACGATGAGCATGCAGTAAGTGTATTGCTTCTGGGATCTCCCAAGTTAAGTAGCTACGGGCAAAGCCAGTACCTTGATGGGTGATGCCTTGCCCATATGTAAGAACGTTTTAAATTATTTTGGCTATGGTACGGATAATGTTGTCGAATATTCTGCACTAATTGACCCAATAAAACAATATTCTCTGTGCCGTAGCTGAAATAATTAAAAATATTCATAAATCGGCAGAAAACTCAACACACATACCCAGGAATATGGAATTACTTTTTCATTAACATTCCTTTTTAGACATGTTTTGAATTCTAACTAAGTTTAAGTCCCGATGTTCAAGAATCGTCTGATTTAATATCGATGTCAAGCTAAGTCATGCATTAGATCCTGTGTATATTGATAATGTAACAGGAACTTTAATTTATATCCATACATGATAGCGCAGGTTATTACTTTAGGCCGCCAGTATTGTTTGATTGGTAACAATTAGTATCTCATCCATTGGATGAATTTTAGTTTTCAAATTTCATAACGATTTTTTGGACCCTTGTAGTTCGCGACCGTTGCACGCGATGTTTTTTTCTCAGCGAAATAACACTGAGTATCCTGAGTGCCACCTCCTACACATTAAGACTTGACAAAAACTAACACCGGCAACGTTACACTATTGTATCCCGCATCTTTTTTCATCCCCTATAAAAAAATTCTATTCGTCTTCTAAACTTTTAATTCCTTATTTTGCACATTTCATCTTTATACGAATCATATTGCTCGCTACTTAAAGGAATATAAAATAATTTGTAAGCCAATAATGATGCATCATATTCTTCGAATATTTCGTCTTTGGAAAAATAATATAATTCTTAGGCTCCTTTTGAAAATATAGGTAAATAAATATCGATTAATAGCTTAGACGGAAATTATTAATATCCTCGCTGCCTTTTCCCCTCTGAATGACTTATTCCAATACACAACTTAATAGGTAATAAAAATGTATTCAATTTTTTGGTTTTCTACCTTTGAGAAAAAACTGTTACTTAAGGTCTCTTTTAATGACCAATTGAATCAATAGCACCTTCCTGCCAAGTTATAATCTACTAATAATGTAACAACAAATTACTAACATCTCGAAAATACCTCAAGTCTGCAGTTAACTCTTTTGAAAACATTATAACTTTGTTCCTTATCACAGGAGCGAAACGCTCCTATATTTAAACAACCTCAACAACAATGAATTCATGGTAGAAAATCTGTCTCATTCTCTTATGAAGAATAAGTAAAGTGAACAGTACCGATTCCTGTCATTGAAATAAATTGATGATGTAATGATGCAAACACGCTGTAATTTTATTTATTATAACTCTAGTGGAGTCTATATAAAGCGAAATATTTGAAAATATCATAAAAAAAAGAAGTGATATCAAATAGCAAAAATCAAACAGACAAGTACACTGTGATCCCTCGTTTCCCTATGATATCACAAAAAATCCTACAAAAAATCCAAAACCCCAATAAAAAATTTTTTTAAAGTGTTCGCCTATATTATTCACATCCCGAAGAAAAACCAACCATACAGATCATGAAATATCCGGCCAAAAAATCAGACTTCACAATAAATGTTACTTTGAATTTATTTCCACAGAACAAAACAGGAAAAAAATATTAAAAAATTAGCGTTTCCAAGATGAGAAAAATACCACTTATAATTGGTGTGTAAGAAGTATTAATAGTCTAGTAAAAAAAAATAAAATAAAAAAAGTTACCATCTAAATTACGTGCAGCAGTAAAATTTATGATATCAATACTAGAACAAGTTTTTCTTTGGTGACTTAGAAGATATCAACACCGACGCACCGGCAATGTAGGGCATACAGTTGGTACATTGCCTCTGGGATCTCCCAAGTCGAGTAACTATGTGCAGAGTCAGTAGTTGGATGGGTGATCCCTTCCCTGTACGCGAAAAAGTTTGAAGTCGTTTTGGCTATGGCGCGGCCAATGATGCCAAATAATATTTACTTATATGATCCAATGAAACAACATTGCCTGCGCCATAGCTATAACAATGAAAAACATTTAGAAACCAGCCGGAATCTCGGCACATGAACGCAGGAATATTGGATTACGTTTTCACTAACATTTATTTTCAGAAATGATTACATTTCTAAATTGAATTCCCGATATTCAAGTATCGATTGTTTTTATATGGGTGTCAAGCTAAGTTTCACATAAGATCCCGTGCTTTTGTAATGTTAAAAAAAAAACTTTATGTCGGTACATGATAGCACAGTTTTGTTTGATTGGTAATAATTTGATGAACGTTCACCATCGTAAGTTGAGCGTATACGCACAGAGTACTTGTCCGGCCCATAACTTTTTATTAAAATTGCTCATTCGAGTAAAAATCAGGGATCTCTCTCAAAATTCAACACTTTCGATTCAAAACATGTAGAAAATGATCAAAAGAATAGTTCGATATATTTTTCCTGTTTTAAGCAGGAAATTTTTCTTCCAGCGTTAGTCCCCTTCGATTTTCTTCACAATTTTTTATAAGAAGTAATTATTTATTTGAAGAGTTTTAAACCTAGGGTAATCGTAGGAAAATCTTTCGTTTTATTTTTTTTTTTATAATTATAATAAGGGTTATTTTCCAATTATCTATAATGGTTCCGAAAGTCAAGTAAACCGAATGGATGAGGCGCATAAATTTTTTGGTTTAAACAGTACTTTCGTTGAAAAATATGTAAAAAATTACTCAAAGATTAGTTCAATAAATATTTTCTGTTTTAAGCAAAACAAATATCGAGTGTGTAATGCATATGAAGTTGATTAATTTTTTTCACGACCAAATTTCTCTCATTTCAGCATATTAAGATAGGGAAATTATCATTTCACATTTCTAAAAACGATAGAATTGATATATATTAAATAACAAGAGATATTCTATATGTTGTTCAACATTGATTAGAAAAAATATTTATCGTAATTCTAAGACGGGAAAAAGAAACAGGACCGACTATTTCTCCACGATCGCCCTAGACCGAAATTTTATCAAATAAATAATCGATTCTTGTTTTTTTTATATTGTCCCTGCGTATACCCTCGCGGATTTTTACGAGCTTATCCCATCACTTTAACCCCACTGTACTAATTTCCAATTTCCTAAGTTCCATGTTCCTGAGAAGCCCCCAAAAAGTGTTGTCTACAACCACTCTTTTCTAATGCATTACTGTATCGCATTTGCACAAGGGCCAAGGGAAACTGTGGAAAACCCGGCCGATACAGGTAGCTATATTTTTACTGAGTTCCAAATGGTTAACATCATCAGAAATTCAAAAAACTGCCTCCCACTCAACGATTGATGCGCGAGTTTTCATAGTATTCATCGTTTTCAAGTTACGGCAATCCAAGAGTACGATTCTCGTATATCATACTATATCATCAGATACAGATATAGTATATCATACTATAAAAACAGTATAATGACCACGTGGAAATAGTAGGGTGGGTTTGGGTCATTTTCGGGTTGTTGTTTGAATAGTTGGACATGTGGAAATAGTAGGGTGGGTTCAATGTTCATATCTCCTTCAGGGAGCCGAAACGGCAAAATCGTTATTCTTGAAATTGTTATTATTTTGGTCGTAATATTCAGAATCAATCACCAAATCTTGGCGCCCCGGAAAGGGGCTGATCTGAGGTTCTGCTGAGGTTCGACTGAAAATCGATGAAAAAAAAAAATTTCGGAAAAAAAATCTGAAAAAATTCTAATGAACTCAACAATTACAGGCGCAACTTTTTACCCCTTAGAGATTTCCTTTTAAACCAAATAGTTCTCGTGTTACACAACAATTTCCAAATTTTGTCTTTTTTCGCCAAAAACAGGATAACTTTTCGAAAAAAATCGCACTAAACTTTAAAAAAATATATTAAATATAAAAAAAATAATAAAACAAGCTTAAGCTTCTCCCTTTAAGGATCTGGTCAAAGAAATGGAAGATATTTTTTTATGCTGAAAACGCGGTCCAACTGTAAAAGAAAAAAGGCAAAAAACGGTCGTTTTCAAAATGACGTATTGGTCGTAAAAAAACTAGTGGAAAATTTTCAAAAAAAAATAATCCACATATTGTCATCCCAAATTAGCTGCACTTACTTTACTAATTAAGGCCAGATGGGGCATCAGCTGAACCACAATCATGGGAGAGAAATGAGGTTTTTTAGTTATCTGTGCATGTGCCTAAAATGTAAATCGTTTGCGAGAGATTTGGACGCGAGACTTTTGTCAACCATTCGCATGTCTTAGCGTTTTAAGATGATTTGCGATACATAAAAACAAATACTACAAATGAGGGTGCAGCAGCGTTCAAACTTGCACAGGCTGATGCGATTCTTTATGTTTCTCAATACTTATCATCGAGCCGCTGCGGCGACTCTTGACTAAATTTTTTTAGGACTCTCGTAATGCTATATTATAAAGTGATAACTTGATGTTATGAAACGGAAATTAGAAAACAGTAGGCATATGAAAATTATTCTATAAATAAGAGTGCAGCACTGCTCGAACTGTCGCAGTCTATTGCAATTTTATTTTATAACTCGACGTCTGACCACTGCGGCAGCTATTAATTACATTTGAGAGTTCTGATAGTTCCAAAAATTATAGGATAATTCGTTGTAATAAAGCATGTATTAGAGAAATGGTATTTCAACATAATATTTTGGAGATTTTATAAAACAACATATAATCGCACGTACTTGGCCATATACAGTGGCGTGCAAAAGTTTCGGGCCACTCTATTTTTTCCAGTTAGTTGATAAAATATTTTATTTCTCCATTCGTTCATTGTTCAAAATATTCAAGAAAGTTAGAATGAAGGTAACAACGTCGTATATTATATTTAATTATGGCGTATTTTTCGTGTACTACGCGGAATGACTTTGGTCGGTGTGCAAAAGTATCGGGCCACTATATCACCGCGGCTTCATACGCACGGTTTGTCTACATTTTTTTCCTCATTCGTTTCAAAACATGTCCTACAATGGAAAATCAGTCTTCTTTCTGCCACAATGCCGAAACACACGAATATTCACCTTCGTAAAATCGTGTTAAAACTTTCGTCAGAAGGAAAAAGTTCTCGTGATATCGCGGAGACTTTATCTATTGGCAAAAGTACCGTTAATCGTATTATTACTAAATATAAATTAGCAAACTCACTGTGTGACAAAAATCGGAGTGGTAGACCGCGAAAAACTTTGAATTGTCAACAAAATTATAAAAAGGAAGCGCATTGTAGATCCACGAAAAAGTGCTGCAGATGTTTCCCGGGAATTGCGAAGTGAAAATCTAGCTGATGTTAGTCGGAGTACGGTATCTCGACGTCTCAAAGCTGCGGGGCTGATTGAACGTGTTGGTGTAAAAAAACCATTGATTAGCAAAAAGAATAAGAAACCTAGATTAGACTTTGCGAAAAAATATCAGCGCTAGACGATATCAGATTGGCGAAAAGTACTTTTTTCTGATGAATCGAAATTTAAATTATTCGGAAGTGATGGTAGGAAGTACGTAAGACGTCCAGCAGATACCAGATATAATGTACGGTACCAAATTCCTATCGTAAAACACGGTGGCAGAAACATTAAAGTTTGGGGAGCATTTTCCGATGATGACGTTGGTCCGCTGGTGGAACTTCATGGCAATATGGATGCTGCAATATACAGGAACATACTACAAGATCGTATGCTCCCATTTGCAACAAAAAATTTGCCGCGTGGTTGTGTTTTTCAACACGATAATGATCCGAAACACTCTTCGCGTCTTGTTAAAAATGTTCTTCAAAGCCGGAAAGTCCGCCTTCTTGACTGGCCATCGCAGTCACCGGATTTAAATCCTATTAAACACCTGTGGCAAGACCTCAAGCATCGTGTTGGAATGAGAAATTACTCCAACAAAACGGAATTGTGGAACCATTTGCGAAGTGAATGGGAAAAATTGCCACAAGAATGAATCAAACAACTTATTGGATCTATGCCTTGTCGGTGCGCTGCAGTCATCGCTGCTAAGGGCATGACAACAAAGTATTGAGTCGAGTGGAGAAGACCAAGACATGCTTCCTTATTTTTCAAGTTTTTTGTTATTTTGTTCATACCCAAAAGTACGCGGCCCAATACTTTTGCACAGCCAGTGATAAAAAATTGTTGAACAATTAATGACTGAAAATCTATATCAATGTATACAATCTATTGTTTCTAAATATAAGTGATTATTAGTGTTATCATTACTCGTTTGTTTTTCTCCCACCACCATATTTCTGTTCAATGTGCATAAAAAATAGGGTGGCCCGAAACTTTTGCACGCAACTGTATGCTTTAGTAGATCTCTATAAACTTTTTGTGAACTCTTTCTTTGAGAAGTGCGGATAGCTTTTTTAAATGTACTTTCTTCGAGTCGCTACCGCGACTCTTAATCTCACAGTGAAATACGTGAAAGAACGGTATTAAGTGACATAGATTATATCAAACGGTATCGAAAATAGTGTTAAAATAAGAAAGGATGAGTAAAGCGTATGGAGTATAACCATGTGACGAAGGATGTGCTAGAAGTGTGGCATGTAAAACTTAGCGTCAAGATACTGCTGCGTTTCTGAATGTAAAAAGATAATGTTGTAACGGTCATTTTTTTCTAACTGGAGTAGCTATAAGCTAAATAAAGCGATCTAGCTTTCTCTCTTTTGAGTATTAATAAAGTGGTACACAATTGCGAATACCAGCTACTTTCAACACATACACACACCTAGGGTCTCATGAGAAGAATTTTCATGCAGCGTAGGCTGCATCTCGATGTTTTTTAAATCTGATTTATATTTATAGGTACAG
This sequence comes from Rhimphoctona megacephalus, assembly GCA_963989365.1. Classification (NCBI taxonomy): domain Eukaryota; kingdom Metazoa; phylum Arthropoda; class Insecta; order Hymenoptera; family Ichneumonidae; genus Rhimphoctona; species Rhimphoctona megacephalus. Next base: position 12,257,254 of record OZ022422.1, on the reverse strand, counting down.
ATTGTTTGTTACATGCTATGAGGTACATACAGAGTTCTAGAATTATAAGCATTCCAACCTAAACAATATTCATCGAGACCACATTGGTATTTAGTGGTTAACGATTTAACGATGTTGATTTTTTGTCGTTTTTTTCTTAAACATCGAAAGAGCGATGAGAACGGCGATGCTTTTCCACGGACCCTACGAGCTTTATAGAGCTGCTCCGTTTGCCAGTCGCGCTCCCCCAAGCCATTATATCTCGATAGACTCCCTAGCATCACGAAAAAGAGAGACGATCACCGATTTCATACACTTTATTTGCTCCAAGTTTCCGCTGTACTTGAGTTTATCTCCTGGTACTGCATTGAATAAAATACATCGGATAAAATGAGGACAAGATCTAGCCTGTGTAAAGCCGGTTAAATTCCGAGAGAAAGAGAAAGAAAAAGAGACGGTGGCCTTGAATTTACAGCCCAAGAACAAGGTCTGTCTCTATCTGGTTGTACTATATATAATGCATTCGTCTTTTGAACCCTCGCGAGCTGATGTATTTCTCAATCCCCGCAAGCTCGTTTTTTCGTCTCTCCCGCATGTTACCTTGAGTGGATGTTAAACAAAATTCGATTGGAACTTTTTGATCAAACGAAAAACAGTATTTTGATGCGTTTCATTTTTTTTGTGTAGTCTCGCAATCGTAAAAGTCGTTCGTACGAATAAATCTTCCTTGCTACTCGGATTAAAAGCACGACATAATATTATGTATGTGAAAATGTAAAAGTGAATATATATATAAAAAAAGAACAAAAAATTGTCAAAGTGAGCAAGTTGGTTGGGGTTTTCTAAAAGAAATAAAATAATTTTTTTATAACAACGGAAAAAGGCAGTTGGAGAGAAATCGCGACTGAAGCAAGACGCATCGAGAATAAAATAATTTATAAAAGAGATTCAAATACGGAATACTTAAAAATATTTATCCAATATAATTGTACCAAGTGTCGAAATTGTTTAGTAATAAATAGAAACTGATTTGTTAATTTCTAGTAATCGCAGTTCGTATTTTATTTGATCCTACATATATCTGAGTCTTTATGTGTGGTTTAATTAAAAGGATCTCGGTATTAGATTGCATTGGTCAGTTTGTTTGCAAGCGTTAATCAAAGTATCCGTGCATTCAATTTCGTCCAAAAGCGTCGCGGCTAATCCAGAGATAGGTGTATATAAATACACTCGTACATAGACCAGTCGGGATGTACTACATTTGAAATTACAATCTTTCGATTCCACTATTTTATTTTTGTAATCGTTAGATTCTACCAGTGTGCTTACCGCCATCTTGAATTTAAGAGGGAAGTTGTTTTTGTTAAATGATCCGGTCATTTTCAATTTTTGACTAAAATTGATCGAATTAAAATATTGTATTATATCTTTTCTTTTAAACTTTACCGCATAAATAAATGAAAACAATCGTTTAGGGAATAAAATTCTCTACAACTTTGATATATACCGTTTCTCTCTTAGGATTAATATTGAACGTCTTATGCCTACGGTAAAGGAAAAGAAGGGTGTGAAAAAATCATTACGTGAAACGTTCAACAACTGTATCTCTTTCTACAACATAAAACTCAAATGATCTTTATTCAAGATGAAACCCTTTTCTGCACCATCACAAGAGTAGAAGATAATTTCATTCCCTGAAGACAGAAATATCGAAATTTACGAAAATAAAACGGAATATGTGAATTTAGTGAAACCATCAGCAAAAAGGAAAAAAATAATGTAGTTCTATTTTTATAGAAACTCGTAAACAACGGAAAAAAATAGTTCCTATTATAAAAACATTAAAGAAAGAAAACGAAAAAACCATCATTTAAGTCTTTAAAACTTGCAAGAAAAAAACGAAATCCCTAGTTCAAGAACTAATAAGAAAACGAAAAAAAAAACATGATTTGAATCTTTGAAATTTGCAAGGAAAAAAACAGAATGCCGATTCCAAATATTTATAAAAAATAAGATGTCAAAAAAAAAGAAACAAATTTGCAAGTAATAATACGTCGATTAGGCTTACAGGAAATATCACTTTAAAGTGGTATTTCCTAAATAAATAAAAAAACGCACATAAACAAAATAAAAAATAAAAGGTAAAGCGCACATGAAACTCTACTCCTGTGGTGCTGCAGAAAAAGGTTTTATCTCAAATGAAGATAATTCAAGTTTTATGTTATAAAAAGACATGCATTTGTCGAATGGTTCGCGAAATAATTTTTTCACACCCCTCTTTTCCTTTACCGTAGGTGTAGGACCTTAAATATTAATTCTAGGAGAAAAAAGGTAAGGACCAAAGTTTAAGAGAATTTTATTCTCTAAAAGTTTGTTTCTGTTTCATTATGGGCTGAAGTGTAAAACGAACGAGATAATACGATAATTTAATTTGGCTCCGTTTTTCAGGTTGAAGTTGGAAAATATCCTTCGTAGAGACAAAATTATAATGTCTAAAGTTGTAGAAAATTAAATTTCCTACAGGTTTAGTTCCAATTATTTTTGGTCAAATGTTAAAAATGGCCGAATTATTGGCAGGGTGTCAAGTCGTCACGCGCCTACTGTCTACTGTGTCAACTGGATCGCGCAGCTCGCCATTGTGTAACTCTCCAACCGTAGCAAGTCTACCCTGTGTGGAAAGTCCCCAACCGTGTAAACTGGATCTAGCGCGAGCTCTAATCCGGGCAAGTGGGGACTTGCCCGGCGTGTACCTAAGAAAGGCGGTAAAAGTGGGGATACGCGAGCGTCGGGGAAATATCAAAATACTACGGATTAGAGCTCGCGCTAGATCCAGTTTACACGGTTGGGGACTTTCCACACAGGGTAGACTCGCTACGGTTGGAGAGTTACACAATGGCGAGTTGCGCGATCCAGTTGACACAGTAGACAGTAGGCCCGTGACGACTTGACACCCTGCCGAATTATTTAACAAAAACATATTCCCCTTAAATTCAAAATGGCGGTCGGTGTACTGGAAGAATGTGGTCTAATTTATGGATTTAGTATACTTAATGACCTCCTCAATGATCACCGAAAGAAAATAGTGGTTAGAAAAAAGTTCATTTCAGGAGCTTATTTTGAACATAGCGAACTGGGCTAACACGCGTACAAGCGTATAAGTGTACATCGTAATTGTATGGTATGTCCAAGTAAACGTTAAAGGATAATATTGTTACTTCGCGTTTTTGAACTCCACCGTAGCTCACCGTAGGGTGCATCACAGCACTCAAACTAGTCTCAAATATTCGTATTCTGCCGCGTGTGCTGTTCTAGCGAATAACTCTAGTAGAAGGACAAGAAAAATAATTTACGCTCTGTTCAACAATCCTCTCCCTAAATATCCTCAAAAATCATCAAGCCCTCATAAAAAAGTCAACATCCCTTTTTACGTAACATTAGTCTAGTACCTTGTAAAGGCCCGCGCACACTAGGCCGGGGTGGGCCGCACCGCATCGCAATTTTTAAAATCGCTTCTACACATTTTAAATGGAGCAACGCACATTAGCTGACGGGCCGGACTGGGCCGCATCAGGTCGCATCACCGGATCGCTCGACAGGCGGATTTTTGCGCCATATCCAATGCGATCCAGCCCGCTCCGTCTCAGTGTGCGATAGACTCGGACGGAATGAAATGCACTAGACGTGATTCTAGACTATGTATGAGTCTGTGGAATGTAATATCCAAGGTAATTATATTTTTTATTCATTATGTGTTATGTATTATCAAATTGCTTGCAATTTCAGTTTGCAGTGTCTTAGTAAATGTAAGTAGATGCATTGATTGTTGTGGTTGATACTGTATAAATTGTAGTTGCTGCTTAAATCTCTTTATAACGCGCAAATTCAAAAAAATACTAATAACATGCAGGACATCGCATATTTTCAAAGAGTCATGAGAATTTCCAGTTATTGGGAAAAAACCGTCGCGAGCTAAGCCGTAAAAATTTTTTTTGCACGAATTGGTGACGATCAAATTGTTTTATGATGGTAAAAATCAATAAGTTCGTCTCTGGCAAGCAATGTTTTATTGTATGGCATGACGCATCTGGTTTTTACCGCGAGTCCATGCATATAGAGACCGTTACGCCTATCCTTTGCGGATTTCAACCCATAAGCCGATCAAAATGTTCAAATTATTTGGAAAACCGAACAACTAGTGAGAATGTGTAATATAAAAACTCTTAAAGTCCTTCCAACTTTAAAAAATAAGGGAGTAGGCAGTCGAGATTTGACTTTTGGAGAAAGATATAGTCTTCAACAAACGGTTGCCGAACTAACTTCGACATTGAAATCCATTACAGTTTTCAATACAGAGTCGATAAATTAATCTTTGATTGCACACAACATAAAGTTATACGATTTACAACATCCTCGTTATGATAATAATACAATCAAAGGAGTAATAATACCTAGGACGAAATTGGAGGAATAGTCAATAGCTAGGTTAGTCAAAAAAGAATGCCTTTCTATAGTTTTTATTACGTATATAAGTCAGTTCTTACATGTTTCAATAATAAAAACATTGCATATTGTGCACACGTTGAGCAACTAATCCATAATACAGAAAACAGTAATTATATTCTTTACATTCCTCTAGTAACATTTGTCCATTGCCAATCAACCGAGCCACTTCGTGACATAAAATATCGTTTAAAAGTGTCGCGCACATTAAGGTAGGAGTCTCGCCACAGGCACGTTCAAAAGTTAACTCTCCGGTCAAAATTCGAAAATTTGGATATAACTTGCGAAATAACCTAAGAATGGCAATTATCAAGTCATACGGGAGCCTAAAAAAATAAAAATTTCATTTCAATGTTTAATATAAAATTCAGAGTTTCCGGAATACCCGCGTTTCTCTATGCAATACACGTAACATATAGTTCATATCACTGTATCTCCGAAACTAAGTAGTCAGAATTGTTGTAATTTTTCGAAAACTTCGTCATATACACCAGTACAAATAACAATTAAAAAAAAAAAATCTGTAGAAATGTTTCGAAGTAATTGCGTAAAATGTAATATTTTCTATCTTTGCCCATAAGAACACACGTAAAACTATACAATTTTTTATTTCCGATATCTCGAACATGGAATAGTCAATCCTATTCAAATTTTGCACGTTATTACATTATGGTGTTCTGAATAAGTTCTCGAAATATAAAAAAATTCTGTAGAAAAACGCTTTGGCGAGACTCCTACCTTAATAGCATCTTTTGCTGCATGATAACCCGTATATGGCAAATCTTAAAATGCTTCTATTTCCGTAGTTTCTTTATTATTAACTTCTTCACTGCAATGACAGATATCATTTGTTAAAAAATTATGTAAGCAACATGTAGCTAGGATCAAGAGATTAACGTAATGAGGCAACAGTGACAAGAGCCTTTCGAAGATCCTAAATCTTCGAGCCAGGATACCAAACGCGTCTTCACTCACTCGTCTCGCCCTACTCAGTCGGTAGTTAAATTTTTTTTTACCATCGTCGTTATGGAATTGATTCCCAGGAAAAGGTGTCATCAAGTGTTCGCTGAAAGGAAATGCTTTATCTTCAACTATTACGTAGGGCACCTTCAAGTTTGTTCCCGGTATAACATCACCAGCTGGTAAATTCAATTGCCCACTGCTGACGGCCGTACTAAAGTTGCTGAGCCTGAATATATTGGTATCTGAATTTTTTCCAAGTCCACCAACATCTATAATTATAAAACGATGATCCGCATCAATTAACGTCAGTAAAACGATAGAGAACATTTTTTTATAACAAAAATAGAGAGAACCACTATTCGGTGGAGTTTTAATTATGACGTGTTTTCCGTCCAATGCACCGATGCAAAAGAGGAAATTCCACTTGGATCTGAATGGTGCTCCTATTTCTTTCTATTTAGCCTCAGTTGGTGTAGGCATAATAATTAGTGACATTTTCTGGTATATTGCAGTGCATGTTTCATAAACAATATCTCTCGCAGTTGATTCGCCTAAACGAAAGGTGAAAGCTATTGATTTAAATGAGTTTCCAGTCGCTAAGAATCTGAAAATAAAATATTTGCAGTTTCAGTTTTTAATTCATTTTTAAATGAATTTCAATGTTTCATTCAATTTAGAGCTCCAGAATGCAGGAATAGATGGAAGAGGATTCGCTATGATTATAGACGAGCAAGAAAGCTTCGACAAACAAAAAGCGGACAAGCGGCTAAAAATTTCAAAGCCCCGAAGTATGAGAAACTTTCATCATTTCCCCATATATGGATAGTGAAATTGAGACAGAATCAAATCTACCACCTATAGATTCTCGCGAGGATTCTAATGTGACAGAAGAGGATGACAACTCACAAGTTTCTCCAGCGAATACGGCTGTATCTGAAAAGACTCCAAAAGCCAAGAATAGATTTACTTCGTACAAAGTGTACAAAAATACCTCATCAGAAGTATCTGAAGTTGCTTCATCAACATACAGTTTGTTTCAAAAATATATCGAAACAAAATATAATTCTCGGAAAGAAGAGACAGATAAAGTTACAGGATTTTTTTCGAATTTGGGACAGACTGTAAAAAATTTTCCAGAACATATACAAATGAGAGTAAAGCGTGAGGTATTCAAAACCGTGAGTGAAGTAAAAGAAGCAAAAGAAAAGAAGTGTATTTGTTGAAAAACTCGATAAGTTCCGATACTCATGTCCAAATTACGAATTCTCATCATAAACCGTGCTCTCAACAAAACGAGGACATAACTCAAAGCATGCCGAATGAATCACAATGTCATTCGAGTTCGGCGCACTTTTTCAACTCCAACTGTTATCACATTTAACTCGCTCAATTACAAAATCCACCATTGATGTCATTAAATTATAATAGTCGCCTCCAATGTACACAAGAACATCAACAAAATACGGGTACATCTACAATTAAAGTTCATTTTACACCAGAAATTGAAAATGTTCACGTAAGAGTTCAGAACCTCTTTAGCGAATTTCTTCATTTGACTAAAAACACTAACAATGAAATTAATTTTGTACTTTTTATGATGTAACAATAAAGATTTTATTATATTTTATATTGCTTTAAATTTTTTTTTTAATTACTAAGATATGCATTTACAAGTGGAAACTTACCTCAGAGAAATTGCCAAGCGGTCCTCAGGGCTGATTGGTTCACGAAATTTTGTAGTTCGTTCCTGCAGATTTTCGCGCAAAATTTCAAGTAATTTAAAAACTTTTCGTAGTACATTCGAAAATATTAACGGGTAAAACCATTGTAGAATTTTCGAAAAATCGATTTTTTTTTAATTGGCTTAAAATATATTTTGAACGCTCTTGAATATGAGGCAAAAAGGTTTATACCTGAAAAAAAAAATTTTCATTGAAATTTCGGACTCTTCCTCGAGCGCGTCAGTCATTTCAGTACCACGTTTCAAAACTTTAAACGTGTTTTTCTCGAAACACGATTTTTTAAAACGGCACGCAGCATAACTCCAACAATTTGCATTCTTTTCATTTGAATTTTTGACAATATCTTAAAAATAACATTCCAAAGTGAAATACTTACGGAATTTTCGATAAGTTCATTTAAACATTTTTTATCAACAAATAATTACCCCTTTTTTATGTCGAAAATTGAACTTCTTCATTCAAACACTCGCCAATAATACAAAAATGAATATTTTCAAAATCCCCTACGTACTTCACTAGTTATGAATATCTAGATTAAGTGTTTTTTTTTTTTTTAATTCCAGATCAACAATTGTACCAGTTACACTGCGTACCGCAGAGTGCCTCGAATTCAACAAGCCTCGTGGGAATGGCTCTAGTGTCGCCATTTTTAAATATTTTTCAATCATAATTTTTTGTTATACAGTTAAATATATGCTTAATAACTCCCCCGAATATTATTATTCTATTACCTTTCCTTCCACCCAAAAAAAATTGTCGAAAAAAGGCATTGTTTGAGGTCATTACAGTGGTTTTAGCCCTTAATAAAAATTTCTCTCGTCTTCACCCGCCTGGAAAATATAATAAGGACCTTTTCAAGACGTTACCAGGCTACCTCGTTGCCTTATAAAGGTAATAAAGGTATACAGCGACCTGACAGCGCCCTGAATCAAAATGTAACGATTCGAATCATCATGTTCTGATCAGGCTATCTGGCTGGGCCCTGGTCAGGCTGTATAACTAGGCCCTCATCAAAATGCCAAACACGGACCTGATTGAGCTGCCTGGCTGGGTCATTATAATGCTATCGTTGCGTACAGGCATACACGGGTATATGCATTCTATAAAGACATACAATAAAACAACACTAAGAACATTATTCAACTTTTTTCACTCATTCAATGTATTTAATGTTTTTAGGTTTGAGGCTTTCACGGCCATTATCATTACAATAGTTTATCACTTCCTATATAATAGTTTATGGTTTATGGTTTAAATAGTACACGGCATCCATCCGGAAGCCATAAACTATTGTACTTAATGTTTATTTTCCATTTTCATTTAATAAGGTATTTAACATTCGTAGAATAAAAGTTCGATATTATGTAATATTACGTTTATAATAGGCATCCACGTTCTTGTGCAACATATAAAGTTAAGAAAAAATCACACTCCCGAATGATTTTTTTAAGATCCAGAATTTTTTTTTATTTTTACGTTTTGCATTATTATCAATATTTTTTCTCTATATTGTTATCACTTTTCTAACTTCTGGTGAATTTCATAATTTGACATTTCAGATTCGTTTGAATATATTGAATTAATTGCAGGGCACACATCACTAGCACTGTTAACAGGTGGTCGTTTTTCAGGTTAGAATTCGTTTATAAAATACTCAGCACTACAATATTACACAGAATTAAATCCAATATTCACACTTGCACACTTAAGGCATTACTGGATGGATCGTCGGGCAAAAAGTTAATCCAAAATGGGCGAATCGTGCATTTACAAGTCTAGATCATCATGTCGTACATATTTAGCCTTATAAATCGCTAATTTAATGATAAATTAACACTTAGAAATGTTAATTTTCCACTTTTAATAATAATTGAAGTCAAATTCGACGATATTGACGTGGGCTTGACTGAGGTTCTGTCAGTGACTGTACATCTGTTCCAACTATCCAACAAAAAAATTTCTCAATTTGTAAATTTAATTAATACATTCAGATCATCTTATTATTATCAATAACTACCCAAAACTCAATATATATTGAGTTTCCCAATGATTGCTAATTAATTCATCGTTAAAATAATTTTTTTACTATTTTATAAGTTGACTGCAAAACGCGATAACGCAGCAGTCTGAAATTTGTTTTTTCATCGAAGGTAGCACTGCTTGACCTGTTTACGCATGCGTTGTGCTCTCCGCGTTGATGCTGCTTCGTAAATAGCAGTGAGTCAGTCTAACCTCTAAATAGCGTGAGCAAGCGTGGCTTTAGTACGTGTCTACTGACTCGAGAAAAAATGTCTACTATACCGACAGAATAATCATCATATTACTCTACAACGTTGCCACGTTTACACAGCGCAATTCATAAAAAGGCGATACTTCTCGTTACGTTAATTAATTTCTCGACAATTACTCAGTCGATTCATTTGAAACTTAGTATAATCAATTGCTTGATCCTAAATCTTGGTGATATAATATTTTTAGAATTTACGGCGATTTAGTTATATTCGTTTTACAACCATTAACGTCTGCAAAAGCTGTTTTCCCATAAGCTACCATGTTAAATTTATATGTTTATAACTACTAAATTATTTAGTGAATATTCTGAAATAATTCATGCATTATTATTCTATCAAGAATTATCATTCCTTAAATTTTCAAAAATGTTGGCAATTTTTTAATATCCATCTAGTAATACCTCAAAAAACATTTAATTCCCAATTATTGAAACTATCAATACCCATTTCAATAGATTAAATAAATGAACAAAATACGAAACCAAGAGTATGCTTCAAATAGATACAGACACGCGTAGTCTGAAATTTTGAGGTTAGAGATACACATTTCAATGTTGGAACAATAGTCTGGCGGTCATAAGGCAGGCTTTAGTAGGTCCTCATAGGGCAACCCCAGCAGGGCATTTTCAAACTGATCCCTACAATGGCCTGTTTAGGACCGTTTAAGGCTAGCCTGATATGTCAATCATAGAGAAAGGCCTGATTACGACCAGATCAGACGTTCCATAATGAGGTTGCCCATTCCTCAACCTGATCATGACCTGATCCCGAACAGGCAAACCCTAACAAATTTCCAGGCGGGCAAGTAAATGTTTGACAAGACTGTGAAATTATCCAAATAATTTTTTTTTTTTAATGTCATGACATCAACACCTGCGTTACCTTTTTTTATTTGATTTTCGCTTAATTTCTTCCTCAAACATAACTTGGAATAAAAAAAGTTTTTCATCAGAACTATCAATTTTGAAAATAGCCTGCTTACAAACAGTGAGCAGCGCATACTGGAACGAAGATTTTCTTGCTTAATGCGATGCGCTGCGATCCGGTCCGCTCGTAGTGTGTGCCCTCGTATTTTTTCAGTTCGATGCGATGCGACCCACTCCGTCAGTAGTGTGCGTTGGCCTTAACGAAACGTCTCAAGTCGACATTCGTCACGTGGTGTTCCTCCACAACGAACCAAGACCAAGCTAATACGGCTCGAAAGAGTATTATAAACAAGGTGACACTTCCTTACCTCGGGACCTTACTCACGCCCAAATTTCCTATCTATCACAATATTGCGTATGTCTCCCAGCATGGTGCCTGGTTTTCACGCTTTCTTTTGGAAGGCCCATCCTACCTGAAATCCTTTGCCCACGAACCCCCTTTTTCGTGCTAGATAGCATGCGTGCGCTTAATAAAAGTACATCAAGCATGCTATTAAGGACAAAAAATAGTATAGTATGCAAGGGGTTTAAGTAGTGATGCGAAGCGGTCACACGGTTGATTATTAGACCGTTTCATGACCGTCACAGACACGTCAAATGACTGATTAAAAAATGACCCATTTTGTGACGAGGCGCGTTCGGGCGTTCGCTTTTCTCGAAACACAAAATATTAAAAATGTTTGAACTAAAAAGATTGTTTAAAATACTTGTGCAAATAAAATACGTTTAAAAATACATATGTAATCGGTGCATTGTAAAAATAAAATGATTTTCAATACGTAATTATTTGACTCGCTTATGTATACAGGTATGCATTATTCGAAAATTTTTATTTCTGACCATGACCAAAAAAATGACCGTCACTTCGCAACTACATTGAGTTCATCCATCATATTTGACCGTGACGTGACCGTAGCTAAAAGGACTGTCATTTTGTATTGGAGGAAATTGACTTTCAACAAATGACCAACAATGACCGTCAACGATCGTCATTTTTTGATCATTTGACCTATTCCTAAAATGACGATTATTTCGCATCACTACTTACGACACCGAGAAACATTTATAACAAGAAGTTACAATTATTTAAATATTTCTATTGTATTTCAAAAAATTCTAACAGCTGTAACTTCTACAAAAAAAGTTCACTCAATCTGAACTTGCGCTCAAAATTTTTGTAAATTAACCTAGTTTTAAAAAAAGTTTAAAATTAGAAATCCATAATGCCCTTTTCAGAAAAAACACATTTTGTGCCGAAAAATTGAGATAAAAAATGGAAATATTTTTTTTCGAGACTCGATGTACTTTGTATCTGAAAATACGTTGAAACCTGCTTACACTTGCTATCAGTAATTTTTATGGCAGTATTCATAGTTTCCGAGTTATCACAGCCTGAACCTAGACGAATAAAGCAAAAAAGCAGAACTTCAACTAGCTGTAAAAATCGAAAAAATCCTAAAATACGTGTCCGCTTATTTCTTGTATAAAAAATCATACGAATGAAAAGGGTCAGGTTCTGAGAATGTAAAAGTGACGTGAAATGCCCCATATATAAAGACACAGCAACACACGAAAGATGGCATACATTTGCATTTGAAAGAAGGACTAGTCATTTGTTTGACATAGAAAAACTGGACTAAGAATTATACTAAGGTTATAACCACGTAGGTGTACATTCACATTTGCCGATGGAGCAAGTGTTTCAGTCTGCATATATGCGCATTCATTGAATTAAAATATTAATGTCCCTGTAGAAGTTTTAATTTTCAAAATGTGTCAAAATAAATAGATTAAGGTAATATGGCTACTAGTCAACTACTATATGTTGTAATATGTGTACTACATCTATGTACACTGTGTGTACATAGACAGTGGTAATATGGGCTCTAGTCAAATGAAGTGCTAAATTTTTAAAATACAGTTATGCAAAGTTCAATGTACTAATTAAATTAATTGAAGGATGATGTGTATTACAGCATGGCTTGTAAACCTAAAAAAAAAAAATTAATAACGATGGATTTACGAAATCATCAACTGACAATTGCAAAATTCTATAATGTCATATTTTCATCGAGATTTTTCAAAGAATAATCCGTATTTTTCAACCGATTTTAGTGCACCAAGTCTTATTTTGATCTTCAAGAGATATATCCTCTACGAATTCACCGCGTAGATTTTTTTTAAAACTTGTTAATATGAAAATTACAGCAATTGGTTTATGAATATTTTTTTAGCCAATTAAACAATTAGCTGCAACAGTAAAACGATGAAACTCAGAACAAAATGTATACGGTAAATTCGTAGAGGATCTCTTGAGGAACAAAATAAGACATGGTCATTAAAATCGGTTGAATAATACGGATTATTCTTTGAAAAATCTCGATGAAAATATGACATCGTGGAATTTTGCATTTATCAGTTGAAGGTTTCGCAAATCTATTGCTATTAATATTTTTTTAGCTTAATGAGACATGCTGTAATACAAATCAACCGTCAATTCATTAAATTAGTGCATTAAACTTTGCATAAAGGTATTTTGAAAATACAGCACAAAATTCAAAATTTGACTAGTCTGCATCAGCTATTTTACCTTAAGGAGACTTAGGCGGTGAAAATAGGCTGAAAACGGGATCAAATTCAAATGGCATTTGTGAAGAACCGAAACAACATACATACATTTTCTTTTTTGCAACATTTTTATTCAAGTTTTGGTTATTAAATTCAGTGGTTGAGGTTTCAAAAATATAAATATTTAAGGGAGATATGGGTGGATAAAGAAGACTAGGTATCTCATGCACTGCTGCCTCATTGCCACGATTCCGAGTGGCCGGTTGAAGTTTTCGGCAATTCTCCAACGCCATTCTCTTCAAGGGATATTCCTCCAGACTGAACCTAACATTTTTGAAACAACAAAAAAAATGGCGGCTGAAATTTAAAAAACATTGAAAAACGAACGACATTTGTTGTAATAACAATAATAATAAATTAATTTTTTTACATTGACGTTAGTTCATTATGTAGAAAAAGTTGATATCTTCATTTAAAAAAAAAAATCACGGCGATATCTGTCATCGTTCTTGAGTTATCACGGCAAAACTAGTACAAAATGCTGTTTCGAGAAAAACACGTTTAAGTTCTCGCGCAGTACTACGGCAGAAAAATTGCAACTTACGTACGTTAAAAATTACCAGCGCTGTAGAAGAACTTCTCGAGTTCAGTGTTTTTCTGTGGCAGCAATCGCGGAACGTCGGTTTTTTCCACCCCAGCTTCTAGTCCGGGAGCCAGTGAATATTTTTGAAACTTATTTCCGCACGCAGTAACCAAGATTTTTTCGATTCAATTTGTCATATTTTTAAAAAAATCGACAGTGAGTTTTTTATTGAGTTCCGATGGATTGAGCTAGGAGGCTACTTATTTTCTATTTATTATAGGCTGAGCTAGGGTTGAACTTATTTTCGCAATAATGCTAATTATTGTACCAATGAAGGTGATCATAAAACTTAGTTAAAGGGCAATCTGACTAATTTCTGGAAATGGGAAATGATTTCTGGGAATGGAGAATAGGGAAAAAATCTTAACGGGTAAAACAACTGTAGAATTTTCGAAAAATCAATTTTTTTTATTAGCTTAAAATATACTTTGAACCCTCTTAAATATGAGGCAAAAAGGTTTACACCTGAAAAAAATCATTTTCATTGAAATTTCGGGCTCTTCCCCGAGCGCGTCGGTCATTTTAGTACCACGTTTCAAAACTTTAACGGACAACACCACTGTGACGGCTTCAAAAAATCGATTTTTTGAAAACCATTTTAAAAAATCTAAAATACTTTTAAGATTGAAATGCCGTTGGACCCAGGTCGAAAAAATAATTATTTTCATAGATATTGAATATTTTGTGGAGCGGTGCAGCGGTCCGCGACGCTCGGGGTCCCAACTTTGAACGCGTTTTTCTCAAAACCACTTTTTTGAGTGCGGCACGCAGCAGAACTCGAGCAATTTTTATCCGATCGACTTCAAATTTTTACTGTATCAATAAAAGTAGATTATCTAGAGAAGTACATAAGATTTTTTCGATATCTCAATAATTATAAAAGTTATAGCCTATTTTCGACGAGAAATTTTGCTCAAAAATCATTCTTTAATTTCAAAGGCGTGCCTATTTTTTTAAAATCAATATTTTTCCAAATCCCTATGAACTTCTCTTCAAAATATCATATTATTAACGAAAACACTCGGTATTTTTTTTCAGATCGACGTTGAAGAGAGTTCTGCTGCGTGACGCGAACCACTGCGGAGATGACGCGAGAGCTTCCCCAGCGCCACCATGCGGCGTGAAAAATGTGAAAAAAATGATTTTTGATACATTAATAAACAAGGAACAAAACCCAAAAAATTTTTTTCGAATATCTCTTTTTTTTCCCACAAAAAAAAATTCTTGAAAAATGTGAAAAAAATAGGGGGTCACAGTGGTGTTGTCCGTTAAACGCGTTTGTCTCGAAACACGATTTTTCAAAACGGCACGCAGCATAACTCCAACAATTTCATTCTTTTCATTTGATTTTTTGACAATATCTTAAAAGTAACATTTCGAAGTGAAGTACGTACGGAATTTTCGATAAGTTCATTTAAACATTTTTTATCAACAAATAATTACCCCTTTTTTCTGTCGAAAATTGAACCTCTTCATTCAAACACTCGCCAATAATACAAAAATGAATATTTTCAAAATCCCCTACGTACTTCACTAGCTATGAGTGTCTAGATTAAGTGTTTTTTTTTTTAATTCCAGATCAACAATTGCACCAGTTACACTGCGTGCCGCAGAGCGCCTCGAATTCAACAAGTCTCGTGGGAATGGCTCTGGCGTCGCCATTTTTAAATATTTTTCAATCATAATTTTTTGTTGTACAGCTAAATATATGCTTAATATCTCCCCCGAATATTATTATTCTATTACCTTTCCTTCCACCCGAAAAAAATTGTCGAAAAAAGGCATTTTTTGAGGCCGTTACAGTGGTTTTTAGCCCTTAACGAACCTATTTTCGCATTTTTGAAAAATTCACAGATAATCAAATGCTTTATACAATTATTAAAAAAAGCAGTCTGGCTATCATTCGATATTTTTTAAGTCTCGCCAGAATAAGTGCAAGATGCGTAATCTGGTCATTTATAGGCGATCGTTGTACTAATGTTTCCGCTTATACACTGATTACAGTCTTATTGTTAATTTTGCACAACTGAAATATTTTTAGACGTTAGATTACACTCTAAAATGAATATAAAAAAACCGTTTGGCTACTATTCAAAATTACCAAAGTGTCGCCAAACTCGTAAAATGTGAGTTGTCGAGTGTTCTCAACGTCAGCTTCGACGATATAAGGGCGATTCGCGTTTTATTCGCTATTTTTTTTTTTTTTTTTAATCTTCTCAGGCAAGTAGTGTTATATTGTATATTTCTTGCCGTGAAATTTGATATACTACATACAACGCTAAAATATTCGCACATTTTGAAAGTCTGGCGGGGCTTTGGCGATTCAGAATAGTAGCCAGACTGTTCTATTCATTCACTTTAGAATGTAATCTATCATCTGAAAAGATTTTAGTTGTACAAAGTTAAGACTATCATCATAGTATAAGCGCAAGCATTTAGTATAACGATCGTCGATTAATTGCCAAGCTACGCATCTTCCGGTTACTCTGGTAAAGCTTAAGTAATCTCAAATGGTAACCAGACTGCTTTTTCGATAATTGTATAACGCATTTTACTATATGGCAAATTTTTAATAATGCAAAAATTAGTTCCATGAGTTTTTTTTTAACGATTTTCGAATATTTGCCAGACTGATTTTCCAATTTCGGAGAATAGCCAGACTGCTTTCTTACTGAGTTTTATTATGATGTTAACTAGTACAACGAGTTTCGTTCATGCAAAAATAAGTTCCAGGCATCCACGAATAAACCAGATTTTTGGAAGTCAAAAAAACCCTGTCTTAGGGTATTAGGAATTATTACAACAAGTTTCATCCTTGCGAAAATAAGTAGAATAAGTTTATAATTTTAACTCATCGATTCCAACGGAAAATCATAGCCAGATTGTTTATTTATTTAAAAACATCACTAACGGAACCGAGCCTACCATAAATAGGGCGCGCGAAAATAATTTCCAAAAAACGTTCACTGGCTCCCGGACTATTCTTTTGTTAATGCTTGCGATCTCTTGTCTGCATCCAACAAGCGTTCCTGGTCACGCAACTTGCACATTTCAACGGCGTACGCTCCATACTCCAAACGTAGCTCTTCCATAACATCCAGCAAACAAATTGGACCGTCATTAAATAACAAAGTTATCGTGTTTGTTGCGATGACAACGATATCAATCCTGGTGAATGATGCAAACGCGATATCGGGATTAGCTGCGTGATCTCGTCGAGACGAGCTCAACTTTCGCGCCGAAGTTGTTGTCGCTGTGCTAGGACCATCATCAACTTTCTCGCCTTGTTCATTAACCGATTGATTGCCGTGAAATTTTCTCTTTCTTGGACGACCATGCCGATTGTAAACACTCCAATCCGTTCCTGTACTGCTAGATGCCATTTTTTCACATAAATACGACTAAACGAAAACTCTCATATGACCGTCCGAATTGTAAGAGCATTCGCTGGAGACTAAATTCCATTAACCGTTTCTCTATACTATAGGGTCGAATCGAATTTCCAAGCAGCTGCTACGGACTACCTGAGATTGCTACTTGCTTGGCCGCACGAGAGACGCGAGGCGCCAGCCGTTAACCGTTAGCGGAGTATTGGATGGAGTTTTATTGCTCTCCTGAGTTCAATTTTGCGAATTTATCAGTTTTCTTTGCGCTAAAATGTTTGGGAGATTGTAGTAACAGAATACAAAAAAAACTCAAAAAATTTGAGATTTTTCGATGCCTAATTCCCTTAACATTTATTTTTCAGAATGATTGGAAAGTTGGACCAAATAATTTATGGTGGAACATTAAAAAAAATATGCTAAAGCTGAAGGAACGCAATATCGAAAAATGGGGTTTCCCTTGTTCTCACAAATTCAACTGAATAAAGACATTCTTAAGTAAAATAGAAGTTGAACTTCTGTACTTGTGGGACAGGATCATTTAGAAGTTGATAGGATTTAGTCCGGGTCAATCAAAATACGTAATTCTTACGACTTAAACTATTTGTGGGTACAGAGAAGAGATGTCGGCCACAATATCTGTCTACAGAATGGAGTTTCAAATGCGCACAGGATACCGCATGGTCTGTATAATGTACGGTATATCCATTGGTTCACCAGGTAAAAGGGTCACAGAGTTACTACAGGAAGACTTCGTTTTCTCATTCCCTCCCTCCACCGTGTCGTGACATTGAGTCGCGTAAGTATGTGTGTATGTGTGTGAGTGAGTGTGTGTGCTATATATTTTCAATAGTATTCCCATTTCGTGGGTAAAGAGAATGGCGGTACAAGGTTCACGACTTAAAATTCCTTGACTGTAACACTTCCACCCTGCTCTGTTTCTCTCCCTCTCTCTCTTTCTCATAGCGTGTTTTCTCATCTCCTCGGGACCATTTCCCTTCCACAATATATAAATCTCTCCCACTCTTTTTCTTTGTCTCTGACCACATGTGTATTTCTCTCAGTCAGCATTTCGAAAAACCTCTTTCGGTGCTTCTTCGCGACAGAGAAATTTAAGAAAATGATACTCAGCGTGTCTTGAGGGACATCGTTGTTCTTGTCGCGAGACTGCCGAGTCTCTCGATTATAGTACAACAAAGAGAAAATGGCGCGAGTTTTTGGTACACCACATCCGCGAAGATGAAGAACACGGTAAATCCACGAGAGAAAAGAAAATAAATAAGACAAACAGAAAGAGAGAAGGAGGGCGGGAGGGAGGGAGAGAGAGTGAGTGAGAGAGAAAGAGATTGATTGATTGATTGATTTATTTATTTATTTATTTGCGTTTGTTATAAACTATAAGGCGATTAGGCAACAAAATGCAATTTTAACCAAAACAATAATAAAATATAGAAGGAAATAAACTGAAACTCGATACAATGTAACAAAAAGAAAAAGAAATAATACAGATGTACCCAAGATTTCTCAAAAAACAAAATAAAATAAAATGATCTAGAATACATGAGTATGCATAAAATAAAAATCGCATTGCAATCGCACATATGAACTATGCAAAATAAAAATAAATGTAAAAATAAGAGTACAAATAAAAATATAAATATAATTTGCAAAGAAATCACGAGCAATGAAATATAAAAAAAATGGTTTTCATGATGGCCGTCAAATAAAAAATAAAATAAAGATGTTTATGGCAATGATCGCCTCAAAATCAATAATAATACACACAGAGAGAGATACAAAACGTTACTGACTCGTGCTCTCGCTTCCCACGTCTTTCGATCATTAAAAAATAAAAGATTTGCGTTTTGCTGTGTCCTATTTCTTTCGCTTCTCTGACTATCTCTCTACGTTTGTAAAAGTAATTTCAAATCAAGAGCAGCGCCTACTCTGTGGATCTAATTACATTTTCGAGCAAAAAGAATATCAAGAAATGAGATAGGATTTCGGGCAATCGGGCCAGTATAATCCTCTATCTTACTCGTTCTTTAGTACCACCTTGGACTTCGACAGCCTGTAGTCCAGGAACTGGGTATTTTTACGTGACACCGAGCCAGAACGATTCTAACCAACGGATTCGTGTAGGGCTGATGTCCCTGATGAAGGCCTACCACTTTCCAACCACAGATTTTGGGGGGCTTTTTTTTGCCACGCGGTCAAAGTTGGCAAAACCATGTTTTTGGGAGATAGCGTCGAAACTATTAATCGGAGAAAAAAAAAGTTCAGTAACTATTTGTAGATATTAGAAAAACGAACAATTTGGCGGGTCGCAAATAAAAATCGGTTCATTAGTTCGCCCGCAAAAAAATATAAACCAGCTAAAATGGCCATTTCTATCATAGCCTACACTGTAAAAAATTTCCGTATGAAAATTAATACACATGTATAGGAAGCTTTTATGCGGATACCGTATATGAAAATCCAGATACGCTGAGGAAAATTGAGAGACACGGTATTTTAATGATACGAGCACTGTTCAGTAAAATTAATATACTTGTGTATTTGAAAAATCATATACATGTAAGACATGTTGACCTTGTGCATATTACAAACACGAAACATCTACTAATATTACTATACAGGTATATTAAAGTTCATGTTACCAGCATAGTAATTTTCAGATTCAAGATTACTAAATTTCAGGCACCGTATAACGTTTTCACATTACATATGTCTACGATATTTCTAGAGATGTATCATAAAATTTGGTGATCCTTTTTCAATATTAATATACGAATGAATATTAAATAAATTCAGCTATTATGAGTTTTTAGGGGGAATACATTAATTGGCATACTATTGCGTTCGATTTTTTAAAGTTGAAGGTCGAAATCATGCAGACATCTCAAGAAATTAGTTAGAGTGACTTATCACCACTTGATGCTGTGGCAATCAAGTCGAGCAATTGTCGCCGTCAAAATTTTTATTATAATCTCAACATCTTGTGTTAAGTTTGGTGTTTACCATTTTCATGTTTGGTGTTTACCATTTTCATGTGGCCAGAGCGCGAAGCACGGTGCCCACAGAGCGTTATGAATTTCCTACACTTGTGTATTAATTTTAATATTGAGATTCTTATAATTAATACATAGGTAAATGAATTTTAATACACGGATTTTTTTTTTATACTGCAGGGTATATTAATTTTCATTCCCATTTTTATACCGTTTTTTAAGAGATATAGTTATGATGGGAAATAACATGTATCGTATTATTAACATTCATGTGTATCTTATTTTTCAGTCAACTGTCAAGAAAAGTGAAGGTCATACTGTAATTTTAATACATTGTTCATAGTAGATGAATTCATATACATTTGTATTAATTATCAATCAAACATATGATTTATTTCAATGCATGTCCACAAAAGTTTCAGATTTCATATGAATATTCAATGTTATGTATCTTAAATTCCACATCAGTAACCAAAATTTATGTTCATATTTCAATTTTGGCATACGAGTGTAATAATTTTCATTTCATACACCCGGTTTGTAAATTTCATTTACCGTTGTATTGTAAAAGTATTGTAAATTTCATATATTTTTTAACAGTGTATCATTAGTTTAAAAATGCGTATGCAGCCTCCAAAATCTCAGGATATTTGCCCCTCGGTACACTAAATAAGTGTGCAAAATTTGGGCTTGATCGGAAAAATAGTTTTTGAGAAAAGCCATTTGTTATTAAAAAACCGACTGTTTTTGCGAGAAATTTCTACACCGGGAGAGTGTCGCAGTGCAATAAAACCAAAACGAAATTGATCCGAAAGAGTCGTACTATCATGTACACTTTGGGGCAAATCGATTTTTTATAATTAAAAGGGTGAAAAACGGCTCGAAAAATAGGGTACGTTTTTTACTCATAAACAAATGGAATTCCATCGCGAATTTTTAAGTCACAGAGTCGGAATTGACATATTTCGAAAGCGTTTATTTTTCTACGAATTTAGAAAAAAAAAATTTGCGAAAAGTTTATTAGGGGGAGATAAAAAAATTATTTTTCATTAATTATTGCAGCTGCTCATTTCAACATAGACAACTAAAAATTGGACAGCGTACAGAGAAAGGCTTGTGCTAACTGGAGAAAAATCGGCGGAAAAATTCCATATAAATTTATTGTTTATTTCAGCGGTTTTATGAGAGGCCAAATGTGACGTCACGTTTGGCGGCAGAGTGGGGGTAGCCGTCTCGGGCTCGCGCGCGCTCGCGTGAAAAGTTAATCCACGCGTTCAAAATCGACAAACATCGAATATCTCGGGAACAAATTAACTTATCGAGTTGTTTTTTTTTAATCTGGGCTAACTTTTTCCGCTGATCATAATTTTGTTATTCAAAATTCTGAAAAATTGAAAATTCACCTCCAAATTCATTGATCATTTTTTATTTGTTTATTTTACCCTATTTTGTACTTAACTTTTGGGTGAAATCAGATTCAAATGTTATTTTTGTGTTGTTCTCTAACTACTGAACGGAGGAAAAAAAAATTCAATGCAAAATGTTTTGTTAGCAGAGCACGTGTCATTTCGTTTTTACAATAAATGAACGAATTGAGGCCATTGCAACTACGAAACACACCACATGTTCTCAAAATTAAAGAATATATATTTTTTTTATTTAAATTATTATGCACAAGGTTCAGGGTACAAGCAAATAAAAAAATATTAACGCAGGAAGAGGTTGAAATGATGGTATATTTTTCATCACGTCACGAAACTTATAAACATTCAATAATTTTACAATAATTATACAATATTTATGGAGTTTTTACATTTATTTTATGGAACGATCCTTAATATTACATTTTAATTACAATTATTCTACGCTTTCTAGCCTGCTTCTCTTCGCCAAAACTTCATCTTCTTCGTCTTCGCTCTCAATCGTTTCCTGCAAGCTCGCACTTTACTTTCGTATCAGTTAAATAATTATCATCTTCGTCATTTTCGAATTCGTCGATATTTCCGTTAATTTCAACAATATTCAACTCTATGTTTGTACATCGCTCATCACCCTGGCAGTTCACACACAAATTTGAACAGCGCAAACCATTTTTCCTACACCCGCAAGCAGCTTTACAACCAGTTGTACATTTACAAGTTATAATTTTGATCAAGTTCTCCGGAATTAAGGCTTCGCTGCTTACAACTGGCACTAAACCGCTTGCGGATGGTTGCCAGCCCCACTTTGCTGCATCCTTTGCACTTCCAAGCCATTCCTGAAGCTGATAGTAAACTCTAAATGAATGTTGTTTACCAGCAGCTTCTGTTGGCGGTAAAGTTTCGAGTTTCGAAGTTCTTTTCAATGTCGATTTTTGAAAATGCAAAAAACGCAACTCTTCGAGACTGGCGCTTTCTCCTTTCGCAGCATACATTGCGGCAATTATTTCGTTATCATTTTGTGCTAATTTTGCAGGGTCTGCATCGATGTTATAAAATTGCGATGCCAATTCTTGTAAACGGCTGCTTGCACGCATCCATTTTAGTAGTTTTTGTTTCCCTTGCTTGAAAAAGCACGAAGTGGTATCACAGCCAGTAAAAGCGTGAAGAAAGCCTACCAAGTGCCTCACTTCTCCATACTTGAAACTGTTTGCATTGTACAGTTCATTGACAATACCGCCGGAGTTGACTTTCTCAAGTAATATATTATTCTTGTTAGGGGCCAATTGGGTCAACAACACTAACAAGTCAACATCTTGCCCTACAACTTTGACGGTCACGTCGTCGTTAGCTTGTTCGATAGCGGTTGTAACGATTAATAAATCTACATCCTCCATTGCGCATTTGGTACGATAGCCATTTTTTCGGAGCTCTTCGGACAATAGACTAATCAATCTTTTTTTATTTTTATCGTTAGATAAAAACTTTTTTTGCAAGACGTTATAACTGTGCTTGCGTCGAAAATAATTTCCCTGCCAATATTTTTCATTTTGCGTCTTGCTCGCTCGCACAATTTCGTTCTATTTCGCACAATTTCGTTCTAAAAAATATATATTCTTTAATTTTGAGAACATGTGGTGTGTTTCGTAGTTGTAATGGCCTCAATTTGTTCATTTATTGTAAAAACGAAATGACACGTGCTCTGCTAACAAAACATTTTGCATTGAACTTTTTTTCCTCCGTTCAATAGTTGGAGAACAACACAAAAATAACATTTGAATCTGATTTCACCCAAAAGTTAAGTACAAAATAGGGTAAAATAAACAAATAAAAAATGATCAATAAATTTGGAGGTGAATTTTCAATTTTTCAGAATTTTTAATAACAAAATTATGATCAGCGGAAAAAGTTAGCCCAGATTAAAAAAAAAACAACTCGATAAGTTAATTTGTTCCCGAGATATTCCATGTTTGTCGAATTTGAACGCGCGGTTTAACTTTTCACGCGAGCGCGCGCGAGCCCGAGACGGCTACTCCCACTCTGCCGCCAAACGCGACGTCACATTTGGCCTCTCATAAAACCGCTGAAATAAACAATAAATTTATATGGGATTTTTCCGCCGATTTTTCTCCAGTTAGCACAAGCCTTTCTCTGTACGCTGTCCAATTTTTAGTTGTCTATGTTGAAATGAGCAGCTGCAATAATTAATGAAAAATAATTTTTTTATCTCCCCCTAATAAACTTTTCGCAAATTTTTTTTTTCTAAATTCGTAGAAAAATAAACGCTTTCGAAATATGTCAATTCCGACTCTGTGACTTAAAAATTCGCGATGGAATTCCATTTGTTTATGAGTAAAAATCGTACCCTATTTTTCGAGCCGTTTTTCACCCTTTTAATTATAAAAAATCGATTTGCCCCAAAGTGTACATGATAGTACGACTCTTTCGGATCAATTTCGTTTTGGTTTTATTGCACTGCGACACTCTCCCGGTGTAGAAATTCCTCGCAAAAACAGTCGGTTTTTTAATAACAAATGGCTTTTCTCAAAAACTATTTTTCCGATCAAGCCCAAATTTTGCACACTTATTTAGTGTACCGAGGGGCAAATATCCTGAGATTTTAGAGGCTGTATACGCATTTTTAAACTAATAATAGGCTATGATAGAAATGGCCATTTTAGCTGGTTTATATTTTTTTGCGGGCGAACTAATGAACCGATTTTAATTTGCGACCGGCCAAATTGTTCGTTTTTCTAATATCTACAAATAGTTACTGAACTTTTTTTTTCTCCGATTAATAGTTTCGACGCTATCTCCCAAAAACATGGTTTTGCCAACTTTGACCACGTGGCAAAAAAAAGCCCCCCAAAATCTGTGGTTGGAAAGTGGTAGGCCTTCATCAGGGACATCAGCCCTACACGAATCCGTCGGTTAGAATCGTTCTGGCTCGGTGTCATGAAAAGGGCCTTTTTCATACCCGGTTCCTGGACTACTGCGTTACAACAGAGAAACGAGAGAGCTCGCGTTGGCCCCGATTACAAGTAAACTCGCATTGCGTACATATATTATATATTCCATGTACCTATGTCGCTGCTATATTTACTATATATGTGAGGTTACTGATGTATCCAAGCTGCTGGTAGAAGAGCATATGGGACATTCCACGCCAAATTTATAATTTTTCATTTTTGCACTTTTAATTTCGTTGAATCTTTTTCCTCTGTTAGTGCTCAATAGAAGCAACTTACCTGATTTTTTTTTCAAATTTTTATCCATTTTTCCACCATTTATATGGTAATCATTAACTTTCAATAGGTAGGCCTCATTACAATATCTCATGATAGTGACTATTAACATAATGTCGCGAAGACTTATGGTTATAGTAAACAATATATATGAGATATGTTTTCATGAAAATTTTTTGTGTTATTAAATGGGATATTTGAATAAAGCGGATATCACATATCGTAATTTCAAACGCGTATGATAAATATGAGCGATTTCCAAATTTCATTTGTAAAATTCATGTTTAGTCTAATGACTCTGCATTCAATTCGCAGTCTGGATATTTTGAGTTCGATCCCGAGTGTCGCAGTTTTTTTTTGAATGTTGCGCAAATATTTATTTTTTTTGCACCTTTCCACGTTTTCCTGCCTTATTACAATATACTTTTTATTTCATGAACAGTTTCAGATATTCCGTTTTGATTGTTGAAGGGCTGGATCTGTATGTATAAAGCTGTAGTATCCGATAGAGAATTCTCAGCTTTTATAACTCAAGTATCCATGATTCTGCCAAGAAACTAAAATTCTGATAAGATTGGGATTCCTCGATCTCGAAAATCATTAGATATGTTTTTTTCATATGAGTCCAGCAAAATGCATCTTATAGAAGACATTTAATTCAAAAAAATTTCGAAGTAGTCGATAGTGTAGTGATTAGCATCCCGAGTTAGGAAGGTAGGAACTAAGTAGGAAATTCGTAGGTAGGCAGTTCGATCCCGACCTAAAGCGAAAATATGTAATATTCTAGGTTAAATAAGAACGCATTTTTGGCGTCATCGTACTACTATATCGGGCTCTTAATAAAGTGAAAGAAAATTAATCTGGGCCTTCCGCAGGCCCTTAAATAATTTTTACATGTGATCATTCCTGTTCCTATATGGTATGTTAAATTTCACTTTAAACGTTATCAGCGTGCATAGCCAGAAAGTTATTATTGGTATATAGTATAGTACTTTTTACTATCGGGAGATTCATATTCAATAGTGGAAGAATCCATATATTTTTTACATGACACACTACTATTCTCCAGTAACAGATACTCAACGTATATTTAAAAAGTTCATTGTCGTAGTTAACATATGCATTTAATATATTCGACTATTGAAAAACAGGAAATAAAACTACATTTTGGTGGGTTCCAGTAATCATAAAATATTTCTATCACTCCAGGGAAATATTAAACTCTCAGAAAATTATAGGAGAACCCCACAACAATTTTCTCAATAAATTAGAACCTCACAAAAAGTTGTGAACCTCACAAAAATTTACTAATCAAATCATAACGTCACAAAAGATGCCAATTCAAACCTGCCCCAAAATTAAGTCTAAACTTCACAAAAAATCATTAAATAAATTAAAACTATAAAAGCACTAATAGTCAAATACTTTAAAACCTATTAACGTCTAATAAAAAATCTTTCAACTATTTGAAAATGCAGTTGTTCGACATAACAAAAATGAGAATAAAAAATAATTATGAGAAAAAATTTCGATATAAAAAAAAAATCAAACGAAAAAAATTAGATTGAAAAAAAAATGTCGGCCAAAGTACTTGGCAAGTTTTTAACCATGAGTGATATGTTATGTAAATTAAGCGAAAAAACGCACTAACTACTTCTGCCGAATTTTTTTTTTCAATCTAATGTTTTTCGTTTTAAATTTTTTTTGTATCGAAATTTTTTCTTATAATTATTTTTTTCAAATAGTTGAAAGATTTTTTATTAAATTTTTATAGGTTTTAATGTATTTGACTATTAATGCTTTTATCGTTTTAATTTATTTAATGACTTTTTGAGAAGTTTAGACTTAATTTTTGGCCAGGTTTGAATTGGCATCTTTTGTGAGATTATGATTTGATTCGTAAATTTTTGTGAACCTCTTATAACTTTCTGTGAGTTTCTAATTTATTGAGAAAATTTTTGTGGGGTTCTCCTATAATTTTTTGAGAGAGTTGATGTGAATCAGAGAATTTTTGCAAGGTTGGTTTTCTTGGGAGGAAAACTTTTATAACTTTTATAACTTTTTATAACTTATATAAAACTCTTTTATAACTTTTCGTCGAGGTTTTGTGTCGAGAAGAGGATTTGTTACCAGAACAACTATTTGGGGGGAGTAAATGTACTTGTCTCAACTTTTTTTACAGCATTTATGCTGTTTTTTTGCGCGCGTGCATGATTACTTAAATAGCATTATTCTATGAAATATGGAGCTTAATTGTTCAATATTTTAATTCAACATTTACCTCAAGGGTTACTACGGTATAATAAAGTAATAAATCAATAAGTCTCTCTTCGTTGTCCCAGCAGCTTAAGATCATTCTAATAAGTTCACTTATTTTTCCGATTTTGGATTATAGCTGCATTGTTTACATTGATTTGACTGATGAACAAAACCTGAAACTTCAGAGGATAATAAACTCGTGCATTAGATTTATCTTTAACTTAAGGTAGATCGGTCACGGCTACGTGATCTTTACAGTATCTATTGTAGATCAAAGTTTGCAAATGCAAAACTGAATTTAAAATGATGATTTTCACAATATAAACAGCGATAAATGGATATTACAACCTATATAGTGTATTTCCGCAAAGGAATTACGCAACGGCAGAGATTTTACCAGTTTACCTATCACCATTAATTCTATCGATATTTATTAAATACGATAAAAATATTTGAGAACAGGAAAGAAAAACACAGCCAAATTGGAAAACTGTCACGTCTGAAGGCATGTGCTAGCAGCAGAGATGTCCAATAAAAAGTATCGACCGATACTCGTTACTCACTACTGATGTATTGAGCAGCGAAAATTATTTCACCACTTCGATACACATGTATCGACAAGTAAACATTACTCGATACATTCGTAGTGAGTAGCGATAAAAATTTCCGATATGCGATACTTCTGTAGCGAGGAGCGAAAAAATTTTCGAAACACGATACTTTTGTAGCGAGAAGCGACGAAATTTTCGATACGCGAAACTTTTGTAGCGAGGAGCGACAAAATTTCCGATATGCGATACTTTTGTAGCGAGGAGCAACAAAATTTTCGCTACAAATGTATAAAGTATCGAAATTTTTTTCGCTACTCGCTACAAGAATATAGAGTATCAAAAATGTATCGCAATAACAATTTACCACTCGATACATATATGTTTGCAGAAAAATGATTTGAAAGGTGCATGAAAAGCGGGAATGAGGGAGAGAGAGAGGGGGGTCTCTCCCTCCCGACCCCTTTCTCTCTCGCCCTCCCCTTTTTCTCACGTTCTCTCACTCCCTCTCTCTCTCTCTCTCTCTTTCTCTCTCTCGCACTCTTTCATTGTATCTTTTCATGCACCTTCAAAATCATTTCTCCGCAAAGATATATGTATCGAGCAGTGAATTGTTGTTGCGGTACTTTTTCGATACTCTATACCCTTGTAGCGAGTAGCGAAAAAAATTTCGATACTCTATACATTTGAAGCGAAAATTTTGTCGCTTCTCGCTACAAAAGTATCACGTATCGAAAATTTTGTCACTCCTCGCTACAAAAGTATCGTGTATTGTAAATTTTGTCGCTCCTCGCTACAAAAGTATCGCGTATCGAAAATGTTGTTGCTCCTCACTACAAAAGTATCGCGTATCGAAAATTTTGTCGCTCCTCGCTACAAAAGTATCGCTTGTCAAAAATGTTGTCGTTCCTCGCTACAAAAGTATCGCGTATCAAAAATTTTGTCGTTCCTCGCTACAAAAGTATCGCGTATCGAAAATTTTGTCGTTCTTCGCTACAAAAGTACCGCGGATTGCAAATTTTTGTCGCTACTTGCTACGAATGTATCGAATAATGCTTACTTGTCGATACATGTGTATCGAAATATTTTCGCTACTCGATTCATCAGTAGCCAATAATTTTCGGGTAGCACGATACCAAAGTATCAAACTTTGGACATCTCCAGCTAGCAGCCGCCGAATACAGAGTGGCTAAGCACTCTCACGCTCTTTCTCGTGTTATTCCTGTGGAAATCTCAATCATTTTACAATGCATACTTTTTTATTTCTCAATCGATTTTTAACGCTAACGTTCAAAAACCCAAGCACTTCTACATTCAGGAATATTCACGGAATACAGTGATAATTTTTTTATTACGAAACCTTGAAAATATACTGCATGCAAAAATGCAATAAGTCTCAACGTGAATATGAATTTCCTATGCTCGTAGGGATAAATGTTTGAAAACATTCGAGTTTACGAATTAATTACTACCAAACTAGATGGTAAATAGCGCTCGAGTTGCAAATATCAATTCATCCCGTATTTATGTGTAACTACAAAAATTGTCAGCCCTTCATCTTGGATGGCTTAAATTCACCGATCTACCTTAAGAACAGATAAACATGTAACTCCATATTGCAGATAGCTCGACTGGC
The DNA here is from genome assembly GCA_963989365.1 of Rhimphoctona megacephalus. Classification (NCBI taxonomy): domain Eukaryota; kingdom Metazoa; phylum Arthropoda; class Insecta; order Hymenoptera; family Ichneumonidae; genus Rhimphoctona; species Rhimphoctona megacephalus. The sequence continues at coordinate 12,228,142 of OZ022422.1, read as the reverse complement.
TGTTAGTGTCATCGAGGCGACGGTACATTTTAGGCATTCAAACTTTCAAAATCCATTATGCAACTGCTCCTTCCTATTTGACGGAACTTTTACCGCGTCCATTGCCATTTCAACGTCCTACTCGAGACAATCCCGATCGTCAGGTATTCCACATCCTTCTTTATCGGGCAGCTACTATTTGCAATTTTTCCTATTTAAAGTCTATATATTTCTAGCACTCTCCTCCCTGAACTATAACTTCAATCTCCACAACAATAGCTTTCAAATCTAAACTTTTCGAGCATTTTTTTATGTTTGAGGACGACTGACCAGATCTCATTCAGTTTTTTAACCGGTAATCACAGGTTGGTGGCTATTGAAAATCGTAAAGCATCCTTATATGCGGGGGTGTGTGACTTCTAAATTACTATTTTCTTAAGTTTGCTCATTAGAGGTATCCTAATACTGAACTTGCGTATTAATCTATTTATAACTATATCATAATTATAAGAACTGCAAATTCCCCCGCCCTCTATCCCTCTCTCCATCACTCTTTCCCTCCCACCCTCTCCCCCTCCCCCCTCTCTCCCCCACTCCCTTTTCCCTGCCTCCGTCTCCCTCCCGCCATCTCTCCCGCCCTCCCTCTCTCTCCCCTTCCTCGCTCTTTCCCTCCTCCCTCTCTCCCTCAATCGCTCCCTCTCGCCCCTCCCTCCCTCTCTCACCCCCTCCACCCTCCCTCCCTCCCCCTCACCCGCTCTATCTTCATCTCTATCTCTATCCCTCTATCTATCTACCTATCAATCGATCTATCTTTTTCAACAAATCATCAAAGAAACCGATCGAAACGGAGAACAATTCTTGGTAAATCCTCGTTGAAGGATCTACTTATATGAGATTTCAGTTTCTAAAAAAAAGTTGTATACATTCACCCAAGTAAACCGTTAATATGAACATTTTTTGATCATGAAAAAGTATCTATAATTATATTTTAAAAAATTAATAAATTGAGACCATTTGAAATCGCTTAATTATTCTGATTCATACATTCAAATTTAATAATTCAGAGTAATGAATTGAAAATTGTACCAATCCAATGAAAATAAGTGAATGAATGATATGTGAGGACGTGATTTTTGCTGGCGTGTATACCTTGGCGATTGTTTAAATCAGATTTGGCTATCATCACAGTCTAAAGTTCTTGTACAAAGATGGCCACTCATACGGATTTTCGATATCGGGTTCAAAACTAATGGCCATTTATCACGATGAGAGGAGAATCCATTCGATGACACCTCGGTTATATAGGTCTTTTCAAAATGGGTGGTTGGTTGGGTTTTTCATGGATGCGAGTTTAGAGTTCTCGTTCGCACTCCCGCAACATCAACGGAGCTTGGTATAATTAATTCGGACCCTGCGGAATGCTGGTCATCTCACTCGGCCTCGACGTGTATCCATCTTCTTCTTCGTCTTATTTTCATCCTTCTCCTTCAACCGCTTTTCTCGTCTCGAGATGTCTGTTTTTGCTGATATTTCGCTCTCTCTTTCTCTTTTGCTTTCCCACAGCATCTTTTGCCTCTCTTGACTGTATATTCTCTGGCCACTTTGCATGCCCTCTCTCCTCTACCTCATGCTTTCTACCTTCTCCTTCCCATACCGGGACGAACACACTCGGCGAGATAAGAGTACCACTAGAAGTGCCTCAAATCTGTGGCATCGCGAAACAATCTCATCGCTATTTTGCCTTTCCGCACTACCCCGACCTTCCTATATCTCTCGCTCTCTCCCAAAGTATACAATTCCAATCGCCTAAGGAATTTTCAATCCAAAAAAAGAAATAAATGAAATAAGTGAATTTTTTTATGTCATGCATATGGAACCGTATGAAAAATTGAATTAGTGTATGAACGTCGAAAGAAATCAACTTTATTTCGTTATTTTTTCCGTTATTTTTTTACTTTAACTCATATTTAGACGGAAACACGTTGACTTATCAACCATCTAAAGCAATTTTCCAATGTAATGGGATTTTTTACTTTCAAAAGGTATGGTGATTGCTGTACTATGATCTTAATCTTAATCATGACAATAATGAATCGAATTTTATGACCATCATGTAAAAATAAAAATTCCTTCATCTATTAATTTCCGCAACATTTGTCTCACATGATTGCTCGTTAGTCTGAATAAATAAAAAATTTAAAAAAGATTAAATCTGAAAACACAACGAGACCATTTGAAAACAAGAAAGATCATTTCCTGGGGATGATATTTCAATTTTTAATTTCGAGAAGGCTACGAAAAGAAATGGGCGATAATAACAGAAGATCGAAGATTAATATTCCCAGAGTACAGTTAAGTATGTAGGTGAGATAATAATTATGAAATAATATTTATCGAATCGTGTCAGAAAACGAAATATATAGTATGTGAAGTTTTTTTTTGGTTGGTAGAAATCGGCAGTGATTTCCGCATTATTTGAATAATCTCATTGAGTCAATCGGTCTCAAGTGGCACCTTATTCTCTTCTATACATATGTACATACATGTATGTATATATATTTATAGTTATGATAATAAGCCGATGTCGGTTAAGATATTTGACCCGAGCAAACCGCCCGCTGTTACTAGCACATTCTTCCGTCCGCTCTGCCCTAATATGCACAATTCGCTTGAAAGTCGTTTGCGAAATTTATCCTACACGCATTCGTCCATCTCTTTTTCGCCCTTCCTTCTATTTCTTTATAGTTACTAATTCAAGTGTAGTAATATCGTTTTTATAGATACGCACACGCGCGCGCACGCGCGCGTGCACACACACATACACACACACAAAATATATGGATATTATACCGAAGTTGATGAAGTTTTTCCTTCAATGAACATGGAAAATGCATTTTTTACGTTGTTATTGGTATTTCTGAGCCTCATTTGATATTGTGGCATTTAGCAAGTAGGGTTTCGAAAAATATTAAATTTTGTACCAAATAAAACTATTGGATCAAGTCTTTAAAGTCAACTGTTCCCGAGTTATTAATGTTCAAAGCGAATTTTACATAAAAATATCCATGTAATGATCTTTTGCACCTAATTTTTTGTTGATATTGAAAAATATTCTATTGACAATTTTGTAGAATCCTACAATTTTATAGAATTGATTAAGAGTCGCGGTAGCGACTGGAGACAAGTATATTTGAAAAAGCTATCCGCACATGTCAAAGTCAAGGTCAAAGACGAACGGTCGCTACAAGACTCTTTTACTCCGAGCACTGCGTTTCCAATTGTTTTCGAATTATTTCGAAAATTATTTCTTTAATATTTATTTAATCACATAATTTTGAAAGATATTTCAAATTCACGTATTTTTTTTTCTTTCGATCGTGACTAATTGGAACTCTGTAGCTTGAAGCGTTTTAAAGATATTATTTTTTTTATTTTTTCGTTCCATCAAAAAATGATCATTTTTTTGACAGTTTTTCGTACACATTTCATGTTTTTTCCGCAGTCGCTGTTTAGTGATACTAGTAATATTGGTAATATTATGGTAATATTCTGGTAATACTTGAACTGTCACGGAGGACAGCTGATTGCGATCTATTTTACAAAATAGTGAGGTTATAGTAAGACTATAAAGATCGTGGATGTGACAATTAATGATGACTATCCTCATCACATCAGTTTTGATATTTAGTTAAAGTGATCGTGCGGGAGTCAAGTGTTATTTCATGTGAATATACTTTCTTACCGGCCGAACGATTTACGGGATTTTCGGACGATAAAAACCCCGGTTTTCCTACTATGGATTATATTTCTTACTTTTCTCCTACATGGATTACATTTCGAGTAGATAATAAGAACCACTTTATGATTTTCTATATTTTTCTAAGTATATGTTGTTTAGCAGTAAAATTGGAAACGTGAAAACAGCTATATCTCTCGCGCTCATGTCAATTCAGTCGGTATTTTACATTGTTTTAAGCAAAAATAATTTTTATTGAAAAAATGAGCTTAAAGTAGTTCGCTCATTATTTATTGCTAAATGTACACAATGTACTATGCATAATTGATAAATGTTGTCATAACAACCTCCCTTTTGGTCAAAACTTTTTTTTCCATCCAAATTTTTTTAGACGGTAACTTTGTCAGTATAAAACAATCAGAATATGAAACAAACTCAAAACGAAAGCAAATGGTGCGAAACAATTTTGAGCTAAAAGAAAAGAATTTCATAAGTACTTAAACAATTTTCTTTTTACCATTTGCTCATAATATAAAATTCGTGATCAATAAACGTTATAAAAAAACTCGTGTAGTACTTCGACCGAAACTCTTTTTTCCAATCGAACTTTTGCTTTCGATATTCTGTCCACATATTTTTTTTTTTGTGTCGAAATATCATTTCATTTTGATCTCTTTTATTCAAAAACTTGCAGTGCATTTTGATGCTAGTGAAGTATTTTTTCGGTGTAATTATTTATGGAATATTTTTCGATACAAAATTTTTTTTCTAACAAATTTTTTTGTTCAATTCGACGTTTAATTTACATACTTTCTTTTGCTCCGAGAATTTTGTTTTATTTAGATTTTTTATTCAATTCGAAAACTTTTAGTGCATTTTATTTCTGTTGGCATGTATATTTCGGTGTAATATTTTTTTAAACAATATTTCTTACAAAATTTAAAAAAGATTTAGTCCTTATTTGTTCTTGGTTCTTTCATGCGTCGTATCTTTTCAGAACTACTGCAAGTTTTTAAGTAATCTAATAATTTTATAAATTCTCATGGTTGAATTCACTTGAACACTTGTTATTTTATAAGTTTGGTGGCTGAATTCACTCGAACACTTGTTAAAAAAATATTTCACAATGCATTTTTAGTCCCGATATAGAAGCGATATAATAGCTCGAAATTCAATCACGTATCCATTTTAAGCCGAAATCAGAAAAAAATCGCTTGAGCGACCTTTAACATTTTTATTAAGGATCGAATTCTTAATAGAATCACTTTTTGATCAAATATTATTATATTATGCTGCAACATCGAAAAAAATGCTGATTTTTTTGTATCACCCAAGTACGTACACAATATAAACATCTTCAATTGACAAGGCATGAATTCTATATAAAAAGTCAATAAATCCCCGCAAAAAGCAGCATAAATGCTCTAAAAAAAGTTGAGACAAGTACATTTTCTCCCCCCAAATAGTTGTTCCAGTAAAAATTCCCCTTCTCGAAGCAAAACCTCCACAAAAAGTTATAAAAGAGATTTCCTCCCAAGAAAACCAACCTTGCAAAAAGTCTCTGATTCACATCAAATCTTTCACAAAATTATAGGAGAAACCCACAAAAATTTTCTTAATAAATTAAAAAGTTATAAGTGCCCCACAAAAATTTACCCATCAAATCATAATCTCACAAAAGATGCCAATTCAAACCTACCCAAAAATTAAGTCGAAACTTCACAAAAGCTCATTAAATAAATTAAAACTATAAGAGCATTAATAGCCAAATACATTAAAACCTATTAACATCCAATAAAATATCTTTCAACTATTTGAAAATACAGTTGTTCTACACAACAAGAATAAGAACAAAAAACATTTATGAGAAAAAATTTCGATACAAAAAAAATTTCAAACGAAAAAAATTAGATTGAAACAAAAATTTCGGCAGAAGTACTTGGTAAATTTGTTCGCATAATTTACATAATATATCACTCATCGTTACAAACTCGCCAAGTACTTCGACTGAAATTTTTTTTCAATCTAATTGTTTTTTTCAATTTTTTTTTTGTATCGAAATTAGTAAATATACAAGGGGGTTTCTGCGTCAACGCGTGTTAGTGTCATACGGGCACACACACACACACACACACACACACATGCACGTTGGTCACACGTACATGCTATGAAGGCGGGGATAATGAGGGTCAGAGGGGGTATTCAGGGTCAGAGGGGTAATGAGGGTCAGAGGGGTAATGAGGGTCAGAACATTCGAGAAGTTTTCTAGAACCGTCCAGAAACTTCTGGATCTTTCTCAAAGGTTCGATGATGACGTCATGCGTCTCGAAAGTTCGACGTCAAGGTCAATGAGAGTCGCAAGGGTTGTTCCTTCTCGAAGGTTCGATGATGACGTCACGCGTCTCTTCTCGAAGGTTCGACGATGACGTCAAGGTCAATGAGAGTCGCAAAGGTTGTTCCTTCTCGAAGGTTCGATGATAACATCACGCGTCTCTTCTCGAAAGTTCGACGATGACGTCAGGGTCAATGAACGTCAAGGTCAATGAGAGTCGCAAGATAGAGGTCGTTCCTTCTCGAAGGTTCGATAATGACGTCAATGTCATTGAGGATCAGGGGGTCAGCGGAGGGTAATGAGGGCGACAAGACGACAGGATGTTTATACTGCACGTGTGAAAGATGTATCGGTATATATAAAGGTATCAAATTTCAAATACGCAGTGGCAAGATTTATAACATAAACAGAATAAGGTGATATCGGCTGTGTGTGTGATATAGCTTATACGCCCCTCTTACATGCAAAACTTATAATTCCAAAAAATTGGACGCAAATAATTTTGTTTATACTCCACGTGTGAAAGATTAAAGACCTAACCTTGGTAGACACATAGGGGTGGGGGTACACGATGACAGCCCTCTCGAAGTTTCGATGATTTCCTGCCAGAGGTTAACTATAAAGGGCGAGAAGTTCGATTCTTGAAACATTCAACAATTGTTCTTCGAGAGATTTTAATTTAACAACAAACTAACATGGATCTATCAAAAATCAACAAAGTGAGGCGGCGGGTGAATAGCCAGGAATACCTACCGATGAAAGACTTGGAGGATCTGGTGTTATATAAAGATTATAAAATCTGGTGGGATCTGGTGTTATATAAACATTATAAAATCACCAAGGTGTGTCGAATTACAACAAAATTCGGTATCAGGATAACTGTAGATGTGGAAGATAGCTTTTCGGTTTTTTTGTCTGCATGAATGGCAAAGCGTTTGAATGATGATGACGAGCTCCTGCAAGAAATGATGGAAGCATGTGAAGAGAACAGACTTCAGATGCGCTACCTTGGCGGTGATTATAATCAAATCGAGTTTTCAACTCAGTTTACTAAAGGTGTAATCATCGATTACATATTTCCATTATAACCAAATTTTATTTGACAAAAGAGTGCTGCAGATACAGTATTATAACCGAGGACAATTGAAAATAAAAACGAATATTCGAATAACATTATTCTGAAAATTATATTCAACAGACACTACCATCAGAAGTAATTAAATATTGCAGAAGGTTCATGGTTAAAGGTGTTAGTTTACATGCTTTTTGTGCAGTAGTAGTGGGGAATAATAAAAGTTCCAAGCTTCTAGAAGCTTCCAAGAGGTATAAAAGCAAAATTTTTCGTCGGACGACAGTCAGTCATCAACATGGATGAATTAAGTCCAGACCAGTTGCAACAATTGTGCTGTTTTCCACCATACTTCTGTGATTATGAGGATGCCGTACACAAGTATTTTGGAGACGATCCACCAGATGCAGTCTACGAGTTTCTCAACGACATAGTAGAGTTTCAAAGAAATTTGAGAAAAGTGAAATGCGAGCAAGAGGGCGGCACCGGCAGCAACGATCAACCACCTTGTGCACAGTGCAAGCGTACACATGAATTAATTGACATTATCGATAAACACGTCCGATGTTTAAATAATGATGTTTCTGAAGTAATTAAAAAATTGTTTCAGTTAAAATGTAAAATAGAGGCAAATTCATATGTCTCTTTAGAGGATAAACCGGTCAACGATGTAATAGATTTTGCTCAAAACTTACATAATCACGTGAAGCATTTAAAGGAGTTTGTAGAGATAATTCGAATACCTAAAGTGAAGGAATAATGTAAAAAAAAAGTCAATAAATACTTTTCATATGAAATTTTTATTTATTTTCATAAAAACCTGACACTGTATTCCAGCAAATTTTGAGACACAAAATATTCATAAGTTATATACTTATTAAAAAAAAAAAAATAGATATTTTCAAAAGGTAGGTTCGAGAATCCAATTTTTTAGTAACTGAACATTTCGGTTAGCACAATTGAATTTGAATGCATTTTCATGATGTGGGCATCCAGTATTTGATTGTTTCTGCAACTTTTGCAGCGACGGACAAAATCAAACATTTCAAGATTGACAATGCGTTCGGATCCTTTCAACAAAAAATTCGCCAACCATTCTTTCTTCTCTGAACCCTTCACGTAGATAGTTCTAGCATTGTGTAAAAGGCTTCGGATAATTCCGGTTGCAGCGTTATAGGGCACAGAACCAAAGTTCCAGGGTATTCCATGGAAATTGCGTGTCAGCCATGCGTTTGTACATTTGTATTTTACTGGCAAATTGTTCCACGCGCAGGGTGCTTCAAAGAGCAGTGTCAAAGGTGTAGAATCGGTAAAGGAAATTACAGAAAATTCTTTGAGCACAAATTCGTTGATGGGTTTCTTGAAACCCTGTAGGTCGACCACGTACTCCATCTCTCAGCCACGACTGATCTGAGGAGTGTTTAACTAATATCTTTATAGCAACATTTTTAACCCCACCATGAATAAAAAAGTATCTATTTTTTATTTTTCATACCAATTTCTTGACATTTCCACTGATTGAGTTATATTCTATTATACGATCGTGCAATATTAAGCAATAAGCCGAGGTTTGAGGTGGAAAAGGATTTATCGACTCAAATTCTAATCAAATGTCAACCGGTCCAGATTTCAATGATTCGTTCTGATTTGAACAATCAATGACAATGAGTGGCGCGTACTTCAAAAAGTCACCTTTACTGATCAATGGTTCAGGCTCCTTCCCATAGTACGATGCCTGGAAATTGGCATACATATCATAGAGTAGAGCATACTGATTATGGTCAATGTCAAGATTTAAATTCCCATAGGGATAACTCTGTGAGTTGAGAAAGAGTTTGACGTCTCTGATGTTACAATGATCAAAGTGACTCGCATTCTTAGTAGGATTATTTTTTCGCGCAGTCTGGAATCCCACAACAACGTATCGAGGCTTTTCGAGTTGAGCAGAGGTTTTCATAACCCAAACGTGTTTTGTGGCTGTAGGTAGTAATGGGTACTCGTACAATTCCCACGCACGAAAACTTATAGGAATAGATGAATCTTTGGTAATGTAATTTAAGAGTTGAATTTTTCGTTGATCAGCAACCCTAATGTATGGTATCATCCATTCGATCTTCGAAAGAGTAATTTTGAATTGCTCCGCTGCAGCAGCATCCCCAATAGTTTGTATAATAGCATTCATATCAGTATTTACCCGTGTCAAAATCAACTCATGTTTGGCATTGACGACAATTCTGCGATAGTCCTCTGCAAAGCCCAGTAGCATACTCAGAGGTATGGAGATGTCAAAGTAACCAATATCATCGGTTATCGATGCTTCTTCATCGCTCATCCAGCCAACATTTTCCATCACAGACTTCTGACTAGGATTTTGAGAGATGTAGTTTTTCATGAGAGTTGTGAGACCAACATTTTTACTTCCATCGATCTCCACAGCATTCAGCTCGTAGCGAATTTCCTCAAATAAGTGACAGATAGCATTCTTCACCAATTTTGTTGTAGTAACGGTAGATTGTCCATCAGCTTTTGTCAATCTACAATTATACATGCAATGAGCTCTTGCTTGGTAGCAAGCACAAATCCTGATGCTGAACGGCGATACGAATTTTATCGTTGTTGTTGAAGGTTGCTGATGCGAATGGTTGATGCCCATGAATCTCATAATGCGCGATGGACTCGTCAAAGATGATTGGCTTTTGTATTCTTAGGATCTCTTCCATGGTAAAAAGCAAAAAATTGTGATGCAACAAACACGTATTTTTACTTTCCTCGAGGTTTCAAACCCAGACTCTTCAGAAACCGAATGTTTTGACGTGTTAGCTCCTTGAGAGATACTCGACGACTGTTTCGCTCTGGGCATGCCTGTTCAATTTTATAACTTCCACCAACTTTTGGTTCAAAAACAATGCCCATTTTTATGATTTTACGTGCAGTCTAATCGTTATAACCTCACCTCGAAAGTTCACCAATTCACCGTCCTGATCTACGAGTTTTAGCTGTAGATTATGTATGGATTGTACAGTGATAGGAAGGTAAGTGATGTGTGATGGCACTTCAACGATCTTATATCCTGGTGGGACAATAGGGAAAAATTCATGGATAGTATGTACTCGTTGACCGTTGATATACGCTCCTGCTGTTATGTTACACTCGACTCGTAGTGAATTGGTTTTGAGTATGGTGACTGGTAAGTCAGATTTATGAGTAATATTGGCTTGAAGAATGCGTGGTGTGAAACCCAACAATCGTCCAATAGAATCGCTTGGTTCAAAATTGATATTACGATTGCACTTGATTTCACTGCACAGAGTATTATTATTAGGCTTTAAACTGACAATCGGAGAGCGCTTTTTGCAGATAATTTTCGAGATCTTCAATTTCGTAACTTCCAGTTGATATAGTGATGATCTCCTTGTCTACGTAGAACTTGTTATTTCCCACGTCTATGTTAGGAATAGAGTTGAAGGTCAGCAGCTCAACGAGACCCAAAGTATAATTTTTTAATGGTGACAACTCCATTGGAGGAAAAAAGTAAGCCTCGAGTATCGACGATGTGCCCGATAGTGTTAGCGTAAAAGAATCACCCATCGCGTCTGATGTTTAACTGATATCAGGTATCATGTGAGAACTCATTTTATAGTTCTCCATTTAGATACTTGAGGCACAAGTGTCCGCATATTACTGTATTATAATCCTGATATTTTTCATGATTGTAATTTACGGTGCTACCAACACCGAGATATTTCATTAAATCTGGCGGTGGTTGCAGGTTGCCAAAGCTATCGAAATAAATGACTTAGTTGTTCTTTTTCTCGTATGCAACCCAATGTGTGCCAGAACCTTCTTTATCATCGAGATTCACTATAGCTGATTCATATTTTCGAGGTCCGCCCTTAGGCAATGCATTTCTCATATAAACACCACGAAAATGTGGAATTTGCATGTTTTTAGCAAACCTTGATAAATCGTAATCAGTGAGTGCTCGATGTGGTAGCCTTATACGTTTTTTAGATGGAGACCCATCCCATTTTTATAGGGTTTGAGGTACAGTCCTTTTCCCAAAGCAATCGTCTCCATTGCATTATTATGGCGCTTACTCTCTTCGAGAGTACGTTTCGCAGCATTGGCATCATTTACAGCTTTAGCAATGCCCGCTGCGCCACCAGCAAGAGCTCCAGTGGCACTCAGTCCAGCAAAAATGGATATAAGAAACGGCAAGAAACCTCCGATTTTGGGGGGATTTTTTAATGATTTCGGCTAAAAATGGATACATGATCGAATTTCGAGTGCAAATAGAATTTTCATGTATTTAAGGTCTCTACCACTCTAGGGTGGTTTAAAACCATATATAATTCAAACCTAGGGTAGTATCATATCTCAGTTATATAAAAAATGAAGAGAATAGTTTCCAAATAAACTTTATTATTGCATGCAAGAGACATTTTATGGTAAAAGAGAAGAGGCACTGTTTTCGACTCCGTTCTAAAGTTTACGTTCAGAAAAATGGATTGTTGGGGCTAGAGTTAATAAAAAAAATTATTTATTAAGGTATTTTTAATATTTATGTTTATTATTTATTAAGGTTCAAAAGTTTATTTATTAAATTATGCTTTATTTTTTCACTATCACTCTTCTATCTATATATATATATAAAAGTTACTTTAACCAAAACTGAAACTGACCGCGATCTTTATAACCTCACGACTGTTCAAAGATATCAAATATTCACCGAATATGAGTTTATCATACACCATTCTCTTAGTTATCAAAAAAAAAAAAAACAAAGAGAATGGTTTCTAAATAAACTTTATTATTGCATTCAAGGAACATTTTATGGTAAAAGAGAAGAGGCACCGTTTTCGACTCCGTTCTAGAGTTTACGTTCAGAAAAATGGATTATTGGGGCTAGGATTAATAAAAAAAATTATTTATTTAGACACAGTTCAAAAGTTTATTTATTGATTTAAACTTTATTTTTGCACTATCACTCTTCTACCGATGATATAATAAAAGTTAGTTTAATCAAAAGTTGAAACTGACCGCGATCTTTATAACCTTACAACAAAGATATTAAATGTTCACCGAATACGCGTTTAAAGTCCTGATCTCGAATACGTCTAACCAAAAATCAAATTATCTGCTTTCACACCCGCGATTTGTATAACCTTACTTTTTAACCCCACAACTGTCACTAGTATAACCGCGATCTTTTTTCTAAACTCACAGCTGTCACTCTTACTTATGCATCCTGAAGAAAAGTCATCGGCTGTCACATCAATGAACACAGTCTCGCATATCACCAGAAAATGTCTAGTTATAACTAGTGTCACTAGACAGCAACCGCTAAATGTCAAAAAATGTGTGCGAAAAATGCCACCTTTTTTTGATGATTTGGAAGGATGAAATATTAATATTTCGAATATGCGTTAGGCTACAGAGTTCTAAATAGTCACGATTGAAAGAAAAAAAAATAAAAAATACGTGAACTAGCAACATCTTTTAAAACGTTGTAATTAATTAAACCCTGCAAAAAAACAGCATAAATGCTGTAAAAAAAGTTGAGATAAGTACATTTACTCCCCCCAAATAGTTGGTCCGGTAACAAATCTCAGTTTCGACACAAAACCTTCACTAAAAGTTATAAAAGAGATTTTCTTCCAAGAAAACGAACCTTGCAAAAATTTTCTGATGTACATTAAATCTCAAAAAATGATAGGAGAACCCCACAAAAATTTTCTCAATAAATTAGAAACTCACAAAAAGTTATGAGCCTCTCAAAAATTTATCAATTAAATCATATTTTCACAAAAGATGCCAATTCAAGCCTGCCAAAAAATTAAGTCTAAACTTCACAAAAAGTTATTAAATAAATAAAAATGATAAAAGCATTTAGTCAAATACATTAAAACCTATTAAAATCCAATAAAAACACTTTCAACGAATTGAAAATACAGTTGTTCTACACAATAAGAATAAGAATAAAAAAGAATTACGCAAAAAATTAGATTGAAAAAAAAAATTTCGGCCGATGTACTTGGCGAGTTTGTAACCATAAGTGATATATTATGTAAATTAAGCGAAAAACTCACCAAGTACTTCTGCCGAAATTTTTTGCGTAATTATTTTACAACCAAACAACCAAACCAATTATTACAACCAAATTAATTTTACAACCAAACAACCAAATTTATGCTGACACAGTTACCGACTAAAAAAATTTGGATGGAAAAAAAAAGTTTCGACCGAAGTACATAGCGAGGTTATAACAACGTTTATCAATTATGCATAGTACATTGTGTACATTTAGCAATAAAAAATGAGCGAACTACTTTAAGCCAATTTTTGTTCAATAAAAATTATTTTTTTTTTAAATTATTATTTAGTTTTTTTGATTAATTTATACAATGTGCTTAATTTAATTCAATTTGCTTAATTCATTCATGGTTACAAACTCGCCAAGTACTTCGGCCGAAATTTTTTTTTCAATCTAATTTTTTTTCTTTTGAAATTTTTTGTTGTATCTGAACTTTTTTTCATTCTAATTTTTTATTCTTGTTCTTTTTGCGTAGAACAACTGTACTGTAGCACATCCATATTTTTAATTAATTGGAAGATTTTTTATTAGAGGTTAATAGGCTTTAGTGTTTTTTACTATTAATGCTTTCATAGTTTTAATTTATTTTTGTAAAGTTTAGACTCATTTTTGGTCGAATTTGAATTAGTAGAATTTGAATTGTGAGATTATGATTGATCGGTAAATGCTTGTGAGGCTGTCTTATAATTTTTTGTAAGTTTCTAATTTATTGAGAAAATTTTTGTGGGGTTCTTCCATAATTTTTTTGAGAGATTTGATGAGAATGAGAGAATTTTTGCAAGGTTAGTTTTTTTGGGAGGAAATCTCTTTTATAACTTTTTGTTAGGGTTCATGTTCAGAAGGAGATTTTTTACCGGAACAACTATTTGGGGGGAGTAAATATACTTGACTCAAATTATTTTGCAGCATATATGCTGTTTTTTTGCGAGGATTTGTTGATTTTTTGTATGAAATTCATAGCTTGCCAATTAAACATGTCTATATTGTGTACATATCGGAGTGATGCAAAAGAATTAACATTTTTTTTCAGTATTGCAGCAAAATATGGTAACATTTTATTAAAAAGTGATTCTCTCAAGAATTGGATCCTGAATAAAAATTTTAAAGATCGCTCAAGCGATTTTGTAATTGTTTCTGCTAAAAATGGATACATGATCGAATTTCGAGATGGTGTATCACGACTATATTCGGACTAAAAATGCAATGTGAAATATTGATCTAAGAAGTGTTCAAATAAATTCAATCTTCGTAATTAACCGTCAATACTTATAAAATTATTAGATTACTTAATACGTACAGTAGTTCTGAGAAGATACGACGCATAAAAGAACAACGAACAAGTAAAAACTTGAATTTTTTTAAATTTTGTAAAAAAAAAATTTCAAAAGATATTATCCCGAAACATGCGTGCCAACAGATCAACGGATCGGAAAATATTCCATAAAAAATGATACCGAAGAAAAGCATAGAAAGTTTTTAAATAAAAGTACTCATAATGAAACGAGATTTTGAAACAAAAAAGTATGCGCACGAAATTTCGAGAGCAAAAATTTGATTGGAAGAAAGAATTTTGGCCGAACTACTACGCGAGTTTTTCTTTTATAACGTTTATTGATCACGAATTATATCTTATGAGTAGTAGGTAAAAAAAAAAATTGGTGAAGTACTTATGAATTTTTTTTTTCTCAAATCAAATATCTTTTCGCTCAAAATTATTTCGCATCACTTGATTCCATTTTGGGTTGCAAGTGCAAATAGTATTTTCATATATTTAAGGTCTCTACCACTCTAGGGTGATTCAAAACCATATATAATTCAAACCTAGGGTGGTATCATACACCATTCTCTCAGTTATATAAAAACGAAGAGAGTAGTTTTTAAATAAACGTTATTATTGCATGCAAGGGACGTTTTATGGTAAAAGAGAAGAGGGAAGAGGCACCGTTTTCGACTCCGTTCTAGAGTTTACGTTCAGAAAAATGGATTGTTGGGGCTAGGGTTAATAAAAAAAATTATTTATTTAGGCACTATGCAAAAGATTATTTATTGAATTACACTTTATTTTTGCATTATCACTGTTCGATCTATATATATAAAAGTCACTTTAACCCAAAGTTGAAACTGACCGCGGTCTTTATAACCTCACGACAAAGATATTAAATAATCATCGAATACGAGTTTATCATACACCATTCTCTTAGTTATAAAAAAGAAAATGGAGAATGGTTTCTAAATAAACCTTATTATTGCATTCGAGGAACATTTTATGGTAAAAGAGAAAAGGTATCGTTTTCGACTCCGTTGTAGAGTTAGATGTGAAATATAAAAATTACAGGCTTAACAATAATAAAAAACACATATTTGTTGCAGTACTGTTCGAAAGATGATTGAAATGAATTGCACTTTATTATTTTCACACTATCACTTTCTTATTATAATAAAAGTCACTGTAACCAAAAGCCGATCCAAACTAACCGCGATCTTTATAACCTCATGACTATTCAACAATATAGTACAGTTGTCGGTTAGCTGTCATATCCAACGATCGATTGAATATTACCAGAGTTTTACCAATATTATTAATGTCACTAGACAGCGACTGCGAAAAAGACAGTTGCGCATCAAAATATGTGCGAAAAAATGCTCAATTTTTCGGCACAACGAAAAAAAAACATGAATATCTTTAATACTATTTAAGCTACGAGGTTTTAATTAATCGCGATCGAAAGAGAAAAAAAAATAAAAAATACGTGAATTTAAATGAACCTCCAAAATGCTGTAATTTAGTTCATATTAAAGAAACAATTTTTGAGAACAAGTAGGATCACGGTCCTTCTGGTAAAAGTGTCTTGTGCGACTCGCTTCGTAAATGTACTTGTCTCGAGTCGCTACCGTGACTCTTAATATCGCCGAAACAATTTTCGAAAACCGTTCGAAACCGCTCTGCTTGCTGTAAAGACTCTAGTAGCGACTCGTCTTCGCCATCTATACTATACGTAAATGTGCTTGTCTCGAGTCGCTACCGCGACTCTAGATGAGATTACCCGCCTCTTTCTAGTTTAAGTTGGTCCTGCCCCTCGCCGGAAAACCTCGTAAGGAATAACTCTTTGGGTATTTGGTTTCTTGTACTAGGACGGGTTCGTTGTCCCGTTACAATATATGTACATTGAGTTCCATTAATGCTTGGTCCGCTTGATTCTAGCAAGTGTTCAGTGCAGTCGATATTAGATTGTACAAGTTTCAGACTCCTATGTCAAAAAAATCGTTTAACTCTTAAGATAATAACCTAGCATGACAGCGCTGAGGTGATGTGAATGCAACTGACTGACTTACCGCATTGAATAATGACAAGAATAATATTTAAAATTTGTAATGAAAAATGAATTTTTGTTATAGGCTAGATATAAATAATGTAGACGTTTTTTAAATTGTAAAAATATTATTAATATTTGAAAAAATATTTCGATTGTATTGAAAATATATTTACAATATATTGTAAATATAAGTGGAAAATCAATTTGAAATTTCATTTCGTTCGTTTAATTTTATTTTTTCAATTACTTTCAGTCGAAGATATATTACAATTTCTGATTAATATATGAATTTGGCATAAAGAGTCATACTGACTTGAAATGCATCTCATAATTTTTTATCGATTCCCCGCGCAAATTATCTGATTCAAAAACAGCGAAATCGTTAATAGCAGTCCATTTTATCCACTTTCGATCGATTTAACGGAAAAAGGTTCATTCAGCGTTTTGAAAAAATACGTTGATTTTGCACGTGTCAAAGCACGTGCTGAATGCGAAAATCAAGGCGTTCATTCAAAATGCTCTATTAACTTCTTTTCGTAAACTCTCCGGAAATATTGGGGACGTTTTCAAGGATACATTAACAATACATTTTCAATACAGAAAAGTTATACATTATTTATGTTTGTCGTATACCTACATATTTTTCTTATAGTTTAACTATATTTTTCTATAAGAAGAAAAATACTGGTAATAGGATAATTTTTCGGAATATGCTAAATATAAATAATGTCTACGTTTTGTATATTTTCAATATATGAAAAATGTATTTAAACTGTGTTTCCAATATATGCTAAATTTAAGTAGAAAATAAATTTGAAATTTCATTCCGTTTGTTTAAATTTCATATTGTTTGTGAAAATATTTTTTTCCTGCAGTTTATCTACGCGGTAATCGTTGAATTACAGGAAAAAAATATTTCACGTATATGCTACATACAAATGATGTTTTTTGTTTTTGTGAAATGTTTTTTTTCCTATAATTCAACGATTACCGCGCAGATAAACTGTAGGAAAAAAAAATTTTCACAAATAATATGACATTTGAAATTTATATTCGACTTATGTTAAGCATACATTGGAAATATATTTAAAATATAATTAAGATGTATTTTTCCTATATTAAAATATTATAATTTATACTTTGCTTATAATTATTATCGCTTATAATTTGACTAATGGAAAAATACATTTTTACAAACAAAATGAAATTTTGAAGTTATATTCTTCTTAACCTCTAGGCGGCCGAGATGGTGCCGATCGGCATCACCTCAAGGTCGAGCCATATTACTAGTCCATTTGGAAATTTTTCTAGGGAAAAAAATTTCAAAGTATGACTTGGGCATATTCATAAATGCCGGCCACCTGGAGGTTAAATTGAGCATATATTGGAAATGCAGTTGAAATACATTTTTGGTATAAGGCAAATTAAAATAATGTATAACTTTTTTATATTGAAATGTATTATTAATGAGATCATGCACAGTATTTCAAAATCTGGAGAAAAATCTGATTTTTTTACACAGCATAGAAAAATATTCAAAAATGACTATACAAAAATATCAGGGGGGGTTATCGAATATTTAAACAAGAAAATAATTATTAAAAATTGGACGTTTTAGTGGCAGCAAATGGGCCGTGACTTTCAAATCAAATTTAAGAGATCGTAAATGCTGGAGAAAAAAAAGTAAAATCATCTACGTATTCGTTGAACATTTATCTTGTTATTAGTGTTATAAAAATGTTAGGTAGCCGAAACTTTAAGAATGAAATCGTAAATTAATTACGTTTATAGCTTATGATTTGCCGTCGAATACTAGGTTCGGTACCACAACGGTAACACCGCCCGATCAGCTGTTTATATATGTCGGCGTATATCGTGTTTACGTGTGACGTGCTTACATTAGCATAGGTATTCCACGGTCGTGTATACTTTCTCTCTCGGTATGAAATAATAGAAAAATGTATTTCTTTTATTTTTATACAAATATTGTGATCACAAAAATATTTGCAATCACAAATAGTGATGTACACACCAACAAATGTAACTTCAAATCTCGAAGTCAAATTTTTACTAATAACGATATGTTTTTTATATAATTGTTAATGACAACGGACTAATTTATTAGGTATGTTAATTTTGAAATCTATAAATTTTAAGAGGATAATTGCACCAATTCTTTATGATGAAAAAAAATTCAGTTCTTCAACGCTCGTGTGGTGTGCATGATCTCATTAATATATATTTGAAAAAGTCCTCGATATTCCCGGGGAATTTATAAAAAGAGGTTGATTGTGCGTTTTGAATGAACGCCTTGATTCTTCGCGTTCAGCACGTGCTTTAACATGTGCAAAATCAACGTATTTTTTCAAAAGGCTGAATGAACCCTTTTCCGTTGGATCGATCGAAAGTGGATAAAATGGACTGCTATTAACGATTTTGGTATTCTTTAATCAGCTAATTTGCGCGGGGAATCGATGAAAAATTATGAGAAGCGTTTCAAATCAGCATGACTCTTTACGCCAAATTCATATATTAATCAGAAATTGTAATATATCTTCGACTAAAAGTAATCATGGAATGATTGAAAAAATAAATTTAAATGAACGAAATGAAATTTCAAATTGATTTTCCACTTATATTTACAATATATTGTAAATATATATTCAATACAATCGAAATATTTTTTCCATATATTAATAATATTTTCACAATTTAAAAAACGCCTACATTATTTATATCTAGCCTATAAACAAAATTTATTTTTCATTACAAATTTTAAATATTATTCTTGTCATCATTCAATGCGGTAAGTCAGTCCGCTGCATTCACACCACCTCAGCGCTGTCATGCTAGGTTATCATCTAATAAGGTTACAATTTTTTCCTGACATACGAGTCTGAAACTTGTACAATCTAATAGCGACCCTACTGAACACTTGCTAAAATCAAGCGGATCAGTCATTAATGGAATTCCATTACATACATAGAGGAGACCGGGATTAGAAGGGGTAAATTGACTAACTCACAATAACACTCGAACAATTGAATGTAAAAACGTGCGTGTTTGTTATTACGTTCATTGCAACCTCTCGCTCACTCACGTGTCTCGACACATCGAAGCGATACGTCATTGAAAAGCAAAAAAGATTTTCAAAAATTCAGGTACCAAACAAAATTTTGTTGTCGGTCTTTACTATCTCTTCCTGCCTTGGATATTTTTCTGAATGTTACAAATTATCCACTACATTAAAGTACATATATTAGACTGAAGATTTGCATAATTATTTTTTCCAATCGTTGTAACAATTTATGTATACGGCGTTTTGTTTCTAAAAAAGTCGGGCGGAGTAGCTAGGCCAGCATTGGTATAGGGTTAGTTAATTCATGTATTAGCCAACCCCATATTAATATTGTTCTTTTTAATTTGTTAACATTCAAGAAAATACATTTTGGTGCAATATAAAATTACTCTATATATTTGGCTGCACCAGCAAACCCTTTGCTAATTTAATAATCATCAACAATTCCATTTATATAAGCTGTCATTTATCAATTTGTTGCATTCTTAAATATAAAATATTGGTAAGCATCCCTTTTGTTTTACTTATTTCACTAATTGTTGTTAATATCAGTAAAATGCATAGTATAGCCCTTACCACCTGTCCCTTACCACGAGTCAACTTACTCCACAACTAGGGTTAGTTGACTCAAAAACAGATTTCCAAGAAAGCGATTAAATCACCTACTCGGTATTCCATAAAATATCTGAAATAATTATGTGAGATAGTGGAATAAACCCACTGTTCAGAATAATGATTTGTTTTTTTAAATGTTGTTTACCTTCTTTTTTACAAATAAATTTAAAAAGTTGTCCTACGAGCCCCGGTCTCCCCTACATAATTACTTTCTTCGTATTCAAATGCAAAATCTCCTCACGCGTTTGTAACTACTTTCCATTTTAACTGATGAATGTTTTACACACGAGTAAGACCTTTTTCACTAATCACAACTATCAATTAAGGGGCACACGAGCCTGACTACTCGCCTTGCACGACATTGTACATTAGGGTATAAAAAAAATGAATTGTTAGAAGATGTTGTTGATTCAAAGGCAATGGACCATTGCGGTGCAAACCATTTACCGCGGTGGTAAACCATTTACGATTAAGACCTGATCAGAAAGAAAAGATAATTTTAAGAAAAAAATCAACTTTTCGCTGAATTAATTTAATTTCTAGATTAGAGTAGCGAAGGGTTGGAAAAAAAAACTTTGGCCGATTTACGTAGCTTGAATCGGTGAAAAGAAAATCGACGATACTGAGAACTTGAAATTTCGTTGCACCCCGCAACGATGCAAACTTTGTTACAGAATCCAAAGCTTCATTGGAAAATGCAATCAATTAGAAGATCGTCAGATCTTTCAATTGTGATCTGCTCTCATTAGTGAAGATTGAACATAAACTTGAAAAAATGTGACATTTCTTACCTTGATAAAACATCGTCCGACAGAGAAATTCTCCGGTATAGTGACATTGTAGAGCGGCTTTTCGAAGATCGGTTCATTATCGTTGAGATCATGTACGGTAAGCTTAACGACAGTCGTGCCGGTAAGCGATGGTCTACCAGAATCGGCGGCAACGACAACGAGTGTCGGTGTTGGGTCAGTCTCGCAATCGACGTGACTGACAGTACTAATCAATCCGCTATCACGATCAATCGCGAACCAAGTTGAATTTATAATCGAATAATGTACCACGGAATTGTCACCTTCATCAAGATCATTAGCACGAACTCTTAAAATCGGTGTACCAGGCTCGGAAGCTTCGAGCAAATGTGCTTCGTATCGTTCGTCCTCAAAAATGGGAGCATTGTCATTGACATCGGTAATGAGAAGTCGAAAAA
Source organism: Rhimphoctona megacephalus (assembly GCA_963989365.1). Lineage (NCBI taxonomy): Eukaryota > Metazoa > Arthropoda > Insecta > Hymenoptera > Ichneumonidae > Rhimphoctona > Rhimphoctona megacephalus. The sequence continues at coordinate 12,206,717 of OZ022422.1, read as the reverse complement.
TTTGTACGGCGCGTAAAGGTGGAGTACCAGCATCGGTAGCTTCAACCGAGAGATCATAAATGGATTTTTCTTCCCGATCGAGAGGTCGTTCAATGACTACAAGGTAACGTATATTATCACGTGTGGCAAGACCAAAATGTCCATCCCCACCCGTGAGAGTAACGGTCGCATTTGAATACTCAGTCCTGGAATCGGGATCACTTACCGATATTCTTGCAACAAATTCACCGGGCTGAGCGCTCTCACTGATTTTTGGTGTTGCATCATCCGATAAGAAAATAACAGTTATGGTAGGTTGATTGTCATTAACATCGGTAACACGTATAGATAAAAAAGCGCTTGATTCGAGCGCCTGAGCACCACAATCACGAGCAACGATGACAAGCTCGTGACGTTCTCGTGATTCAAAGTCCAAAACTTTATTTACGTAAATCATACCGGTTTCCGGATCAATGCGAAATGTTTCTTCTCGATCAGACTGTCGGCGATTGATCGAATACTCGATACGTCCATTATCGCCGATATCACGATCGGTAGCGTTCACCGCAAGTATGGAAGTTCCAATAGTCGCGTTTTCTGGTACACTCGCCTCGTATCTCGTTTGATTGAAAATCGGTGGATTGTCATTGACATCCTGTATGGTGACGTTAACGCGTAGCCTCGAGCTTAAGGGTGGAGTACCACCATCAAGTGCCTCGATCATAAGCTCATAATGAGCACGTGATTCACGATCTAGGGAGCCAGAATTTTGTAGATCGAGATACAAGACACCGTCGCGGGCACGATGTTGTGCAAGGCGGAACACATCATCTTCATTACCCGAAACGATTTCGTAACGTTGAGTCGAGTACTGACCAAGATCAGGATCTTTTGCCGGTGGCAAAGCTCGTTTTGCGTCACGTGGTGAATTTTCAGGAAATTCGACGTCAACGTCCGAAAGCGGGAATTTAGGAGCGTTGTCATTCTCATCAAGAACTTTAACGACAACTCGAACATTGTGAGCTACGGCAACGAGAGAATAAGAGGAACGAGTTTCACGGTCAAGGGGTACTCGGGTCCGAATCTCACCAGTTGCCTCTTCGACGATTAAATCGGCCTTGACCGCGGAACCCTGAACTGGTACTACGAGATAAGGTGGACTATCTGCATCGATAAAACCTATCCTCGTCCCGGCTGGAGCATTCTCCGGTACTTCAAGATATTTCACGAGCTCGGACCTCGTACCCGGAGCTATTGACGCCCCAAGGACGAGGTGAACCAGAAGAAGGACTCTCGATGATGATCGCATACTGTTGTCGCCCCGTCGATCTTATTCCTCTTCTCCATACACTCCTTTTTCTGTGATCTTCCTTTTATTCTCTCCCGCCACGCTGGACCACGTTTTTGTCGGACTGTACACTCAACGTGATTTTGTGACCCTGATGTTTCCCCTCCTTCTTCTCCTCTTTCGCTTCTATGACTCTTCTCAAACTCAACAAGAGAACCACCGTCGACACTACGTCCCGTCGCCACCTTTTCTCCCTCTCCCTCCCGCCCTTCGTTTCTCCTTCTATTATCTTAGTTCTCCCATCGTCTGAGGAATTCACCCTCTTCCTCCAACTACACACGATTTCTTTCTCGTGCTGAAAGATTCGATATACTTCTCAATAATCAATATTATCTTCGATTCTTCTTCGCACTTAATCCCTTCACGTTCGCGTTTTCGTAAACGTTTTACCGATTTGTGCTCATTTTGGTGTGGAAGAGAACTGGACATTTATAGAATATTTAAAACTATTTTGCCACGGAATCTAATCTACATATCGTTGAAATCTCAAAAACGTTTGTGAGTTTTTTGATGTCAGCTATTATTATTTTGGCTTTCGCAAATTTGTTGCCTGAAACATTGATCTTTATGAAAAATTTCTCACTGCTACCGAAGATACATTTAACTCCATTTTCGTAATCCTGGATGCAATAAACTTTTCACTTGATGTTTTAATCAATTCCATCAATTGCACAAAAACGTTATTTACATCGATGCTCTTCGATGACTGAAAGTACATCCTTGATATCAATTTTACTACACCAATTCCAAACTGGGACGGGTTATTTTTTTATTTAAAAAAAAAACACGTTTGGAAAAACACTTATCACTTCGTCGTTCACATCGAAAGAAAAAACGCACATATACACACAATCACTGGTTTGTATTGTTTATCACCACATTTAATGAATCCGTATTACGTTGAACACGAGTCACATTATACACACTTTTGGTCGAAATTTTCAGAAATCTTTGCGATTTTATATAAACAAATCTGTTGATGTGGTAAGAGAGGGGGAGGGGGGTGAGAGAGAGAGAGATTGATTGATTAATTGATTGATCGGTTTAATTTTCCCTAGAAAAAATCACTTTGGGGTAATGAAGAGAGAGGAGGGGGGGGGGGGAGAGGGAGGGAGGGAGGAAGGGAGCGAGTATGTTGATTTTTCAAAAACATAAGACGATTATTCGAAAGATGCAGGAATCAATGAAAAGGGTCAAGAAAATATTACAGTTATCGCAAGATTATTTTCCCACAGTTTGTTATATTTTTTATTTCCATCTGATTGCTCGTCGTCGGTCAAAGATCGGCAACGTCGATCGTTTTGATATTAGCTAAGTAGATAGATAGATAGATTGGAGGCGATGAGAGACAACACGGCGCAAAGACAGACCCGGGTAAAATTTACCCAATAATATCAGAGAATAGTGCAAAACCCAGAATAAAGTACGCGCTGGAATTTACATAAGATGAATATCCAAGTATAGTATGGGTGTCTATATCTTGTACACAGCACAGCCTTATGCGTTCTTTCTCATTTCCAGCGCATTCCAACCGATCTCCCAGTGTGCCTCTGCTTTCTCGCATACATACGATACTACACACGCGCTCACACACGGCTTTGTTCTCTTGTAAATATTTTTAACTTCTGTATACGAACCACGATAGTCCGTCACCGATCGTATAAAATTTGAATTACGGGTCCGGGGCCCTTGAAATTCTAAGAAATAGTATTCGAAGAAATGTATATTTTTTCCTAATACTCATGGATTCGCGATTTATTCTTTTTCGAGCCTAAGCACCATTCGTTCCGCGCGGTTACGAAGTTAGGCATGCACTGACATGGCGGCACCTGCACAGCCTCTCGTCGCTTCCCACCCCGATTCACGGTTGGGCCCGATGGGCTCTACCTGCGCCAGCTCGAACAGTGGCGACAGCCACGGCAAAAATCAGCAACAATCGCAGCCATCTTGGAGTGGGGGAAACTCGATCGTTCAGTCCTTGGTTTAGTTCCTCAACAAACCTCGTACGGAATGATTATTTCACGTCTTTGAATGCAACGAAATATTACGGCCCATAACCCATTATTGTATAAGACATTTGAATTTTAAACTCGACTTTTATAATTTCACGTATGTGTGTGTGTGTGTATGTGTGTGAGATTGTTTGAAAAAAGTACCCAGTGCAAACTCATTTGAGGGCGCCTGATTCGTCACTGTGGCCTAAAAATACTTGACATCAGAACTTACATCGCTGAAGTGTGCTGGAAATTCTTATTTTTCCTTTTCTTTGCTTGTCACATGTTCAACCATTGTCCGTCTAATGTAGTCTGAGAGTTTGAAAAAAATGACAAATTATTTGATTTATTTCGTCACGTAAATCGTCAAATAAATTTCTGGCAATAAAAACAGAAAAAAAATATTGTCAAGATCTTTGTAAAAACTATTTGAATTTTTACCACAATAATCCAAAAATTTTGAAACAGAGGAACTGTATTTTTCATGCAAAGGCTATAACGAAAAAAAAATCACTATCTGAAAAATTTACATGTTCTCTAACCTTAAAATCTGCCCAAAAGTGTATAGCCGGATGGAAATAATTATTCGAATGTATTCGTTATGTATGGAAACTCTCAAAATGGATGAAGACCAGGCTTGAGATAAGATGGAACTCTAATTTTCTTCATATATTGTGATCCAAGTTCAATATTTTATGTCTTTCAAATTTCATGACTACCTGAGCGAGATATTTTTAATCGACTATAAGAGAACTTCATATATATCGCTTACGGTAACAAAACTTTCTAGCTGCATGCTATAACTTAAGAATTCATATATTTCTGTATCAGATGCGATAGAATAGAAAAAATGGACATTATATGCACTTAACATCGGGGATTCCAGCGACAAAATAAAAAAATAAAAAAGGGTTAGCAAACATCTCAATTAAAAATATGGAGTTTAATATAGCTAATTGTGACACCTCGCGATGTTATAACCTCGTAGAATTGTGACAACCAGGCAGACTAGAGTAAAGCCCGCTGCACACGACGCTTGTTTTCGTGCTGGATTTCATGCATGATATACTTTTGTGTATATATATATATATATATATATATATATATATATATACGAAAGTATATCATGCACGAAAACAAGCGTCGTGTGCAGCGGGCTTAACGGAGTGGACACAGCATAGGAAAATAAGTAGTAACGGCGTCCTCAAAAACCCATCCTCAATTAGTTCTCTGTTTCGCCACTAGGATCGCATGGATCGGAAAGATCATACAGTATAGTAATAAAATTAGTCCACACGATGAAAGTGACCGTTGCGCACTAGAAAAAAGATTCGTACCTAAATCATGATATATTAGAGGTTAGGGAGACTATTCTTTCTCTTCAGTTCCGTGAGTTCTGTTGGGTAAATATTTAGAAAACGGGCTTCACCTCCAATCGCACTAATTTTTGAATATGTTATTCTGGGCGTTTTCTCGAGCAATTTTATATATAATTACAGGTGGGGATCTCTAATAGTTTTGAAGATATAGCCATTTTTGTATTAGGGCTGTTGATATATATATATATATATATATATATATATATATATATATATATATATAATGGTATTGCGACTTTTTGCGCCGTGGAGGCGGTCGTTTTAAGGACCTATGATAGTTTTGAGGACCGCCCTCGACACTCGTTTGAATAGTAGAACGCTTGGTTTGAATAGTATAATACTATTCAAACCCTCGGGATTCAAACCCTGGGGTTATTTTCCGCTAAATGCGTCTCCCCTCTTCAAATCAAACCTCTTACTATTCAAATGATTTTTTTACGTAATTTTTTTTTTCACTCGGTAATCGGTCATTATGATTTTCGCGAGGTCATTATAATATTCACATGAATTAAAAAAAAAAAAAAAATTGTTTACATTGTTAACGCGTGCCTTTATGTACTTGTGTACGGGCATTCATTGAATCATAGAAAGTAACGAAAAAAAACCCTTCAGGTTGGTTACGTGCAAGGTTTGAATCGTATATATGATTCAAACAATATACTATTCAAACCTTGCATGTAACCAAACCTGAGGGGTTTTTTTCCGTTCATTCGACGAATGAACGGAGACGGATGAAAGGAAAAACGGAGATGGAGGTTTAGTCAGAACGGAGACCAAACCTCCTACTATTCAAATGAATTTTTTGTTTTTTAAATATCCTCAAAACTACCATTAAATATAAAAAATGTTTCAGGACTGTCCTGTAATATACCATAAGTCCTGGAAAATGCCATATGACATCAAAAAATGTCCTCATAACTGTCGCTACACACGCATACACGCGCGCGCGCGCGCACACACACACACACACGCGCGCGCGCGCGCGCGCGCACGCACGCACGCACACACGCACACACACACACACGCACACGCGCGCACACACACACATACGCACACACAAACACACGCACGCGCGCACGCACGCACGCACACACACACACACACACACACACACACACACACACACACACACACACACACACACACACACACACACACACACACATGAATTAACTAAATTTAATTTGTTGAAAAAATTAATTTATTTTAACTCCTTTCCATAATTGTTAAAACTCAGGAAAAAAACGCATTTGACATGCCCGGACTTTACGACGCGCTCGTCAGTTCGCCGCAGCCTATATGTTGCCATTTCGTCACAGCTGGCTGTATCTCCGTTCCGCGTCGACTAAAATTAACATTTTTCCTGTTGATATCTCCGAAACCGAATGGTCAAAAAATCCCATTTTTTTAAATGAATCCCACAATAATACTGCGTATACGGGTGTTTTTTTTTCAAATCCTAAGATCCGTTTAGCGTCTATAATAAAAAATGTGAGCGAAGTCCTATCCGTTCACGTGTTAGGTATAGGGACGGCGTACAAAAAGACCGATATTTAATCACAATTATCTGACAAACTGGATGGTGGATCGAATTAAACATTTAGGAATTGATTTATGAAGGTTGTGTCTACACCATATTTAAATTTCAGGCGATTCCTAAGATTTCGAAAAAAGTACAAAACTACTTTGAACAAAAACGCCAAGGACTTCGGCCGAAATTTTTTTTCATTGTACACGCTTCATCCTAAATAAAAGTTGTGTATTATTGGTACAGGAGTTCCTGATTTTGGTTAGACTGAAACAAAATAGTTATTACTACCACATTTGCATTAAAAACAATATTTCTTGTCGCGGGCACAGTTAGTAAGGAAAGAATACATAATCGATAAAGTGAGAGCGGTTGGTTAGGTGGCTAAGGGCTCGAGCTCACACATCGCGGATCCCGGGTTCGAACAATTTTCAATTTTTTCAAATGTTTCTAGCGCAATCCCGGGTGGTTCGGACTACACTTTCATAAATCCTTAATAACACTCTTCACTGTGATACATGCGCGATTGTTATGCCATTTTGGGTGCTTCCCGTGGACGGTTCTCATCAGGCGGATGCGTCACTTCAGCAATCGAACCCCCCCCCCCCCCCCCAAAGTATAATTGACAAATAATTGTTTCCTCATTCTTTACACATCGATTCCTAGTGAATAAAAGTAATTGATCAATAAGGATGTATGTGAATTCATGCAGAAACCGCTTTTTTGTGACACCTTCTGTGGAAGAAGAGGGTGGTGGACTCGCTAATCATTTAATGAGTACACTTGAATTTTTTGCAAATATCGGACTCGAATTATCGCGAAAAAAAATTTGAGCAATATTTGATTCCGAATGAATCTCCTTGACCATAAGAATCGCTTATGTATACATGTATATGGGGCATTCCACGCCAAATCAGCCACTTCAAAACTTTTGGGTTTTTGATTTTGTTCAAAATTTTCCAAGTTGTTATACCCATTGAAAGGAGCTCTCTTGATTTTTTTCAGAATTTTTTGTGGATCGCATAATAAGTTACGATTTTTGGGCAAAAATAGAATTTTTTTTCTTTTCCCTATAACTTTCCGAAAAATAGGCCAAATTGAACTTTTTTTTTTTAACCTGAGTGTTTTTCCTGTTCTTTTTGAAGATATTTAAAAAAAATTATTGGTGTAGATTTTTACCAATTTTTCGCAGTTTGAAGCAAAAAACCATTCATTTCAGGCATTCAGACGTTTTTAATTTTTTTCAAAAAATTCTCCAAAAATCTTCAACTAATTCAACGATTTTTAAGACTAGTTACATGATGGGATAATTTTTGGTTATATTTTTTTCGTAATTTTGAAAAAAAAATTGTGAATGTTACTCGTACATTTTACAGCAATCTCGAATACCGTAATTTGTGATCCTAGAATATATACATTAGGGTGGTTCAAAAAAAATCGATATTTTTTTTTTCCATTCACCGTGACCTGAACGTTGATATATCCTGAAACAAAAAGCCTGGCGAAAGGAACGCCCTGTAGCACAAAATTAAAAGGTGGCGCAATCCATTTTTGTGTTTTTTTTCGCAATTATATGAGAAAAAAATCCGTTTCCGTAGAAAATAAATAACATTAAATATGCATAATTATTAAAAAATATCTGAGTTTTATATCTAAGTATATTTGGATGTAGAAGAACCATTGTATGTCTTTAGATATTGAATCCAAGTATTTTTTTGTCGTCCAAAGGGTATTTTCTGTCGCTGTGATTGTGTACTGAGTGTGAAATATGTCGGTGAATATGCATACTCTTCAAATACATTTTCTGTAAATAACAATGAAAAGTATAGAAAGCTTTTTTCGATTTGTTTCAAGTAGATTTGAACAAAAAGTATATTTATGTTTGCGTAAAAAATTGATCAATAAAAAAACAATGGTATCGTTGATAAATTTCTCAGGGCATTGAAATGTGTTTGAATCTAAATAAATTGTAGTGTCGAACTTGCCATTATAGCGAGCATCGTTATAATGAAGATATCTCATATTCTAAAATGAATGATTTCATCAGTATCGCGTAATAACATATAGGAACTAGTATTCTTGCTCAACCTTTTTTTCAACGTGGTCTGCACAAGGAATTATTGAAATCGCAGTACGGCGCTGTATGTTTTGTTCAGGCAGGTCACTTTGTCTTATGAATTAAGCTGCCCGTAATAACAAAGAGCTTCTACTCTACCCGCTACGTACGCGCAACAATGTTGTCTCCGAACGCCTTCTCGACTAAAACGTGCTGTTAACACAGCAATTTTAGAACAGTACGAATTCGACAAGCACGATGACCAGTAGTAATGAAGATGAAGATCGTTATTTAATTGGTCGTATAAGCCACTGCCTCGATCGGAGTAAATTGCCGATTAATCGGCAATTTACTTAGTGATTTTGCTACAAAACAATCATTTATTTTATTTGATAAATTCGAACTCCCACGTGATTTCCTTGATTTAAACACAAGTCTATGGGCCACCAGTGATTCTTATCAATACCGCCGGACCATATGCAATAATATCAGAGTAGTGAATGATGCGGCGGAGCGCGGAGTAGCTTTGATCGAACAATTTAATGGTTATTTAACAAAAGACGAAACCCAAGTACAATATCTAGTACAAGTTATCCAAAACCACCGAAAAAAATGCCCGTCTTGTGAAAAAAAAAATTATCTGTCAACGATAATGGAAACGGAAGATTAATGTCCTGCCAAAATATTTTTTTTTTACCTCCATATTCTTATATGCGAAAAGGAAATATTGTAGAACGGATATGTGTATTTTACATTATTAATTGTCTATGATAAAACTGATTTTTCTCATCTAATCGTGAAAAAAATACAAAAATGGCTTGCGCCACCTTTTAATATTGGGCTACAGAGCCTTCCTTGGGCAAGGCTTTTTTTTTCACGACACATCAGCGTTCAGGACACGGTAAATGAAAAAAAAAAAATATTGATTTTTTTTGAACCACTCTAATATACATACATCCATTCTTCATCGTAATTAAAAGTTTTTCCTCAACACAATTTTATAAATGAAAAATGTAGAATCATCAGATAGTCAACAAAACTAAAAAAATCAACAATTATAACAAATTTCTGTGTTTTCTTCAATAAAATATAAGATTATTTCCTCTGACGTTTAAAGAGTTTGCATACTCAGAATTCTTCAGAATCGGAGTAATTTTTCACAATCAGAGCACCATCTTTGTCTGGTATAACGCAATGGATTTTTTGTGTTCCTTTAATCGTTGATGTGCTTTTAAATCGTTCATTTAGTTTGTTTTTAGCAGCATCATAATCTTTTTTCGTTGAGAATTCAGCGGTGATATTCGGAAGATTATTCTGTTTTGAAGCCCATTCATACAATCATCGTGACGTCGTTATTTGCTCATCCATTGGGAGTTGCAAACTTGCTCGCGCTGCCATTCTCTTCACAGTTCCACCGATGCCATCGCAAGGACCTTTGCCATGCGCAGTCGCAAAAAAGTGCCACTCCGCTGGGATCCCAAAATCATCCTCGTGGTAATATAAGTTCAAGAAATTTTTAAAGTTTTTGCACTGCTGGGGCGCTCCATCAGAAAAATAATAAATTCTTTTCGCTTGCGTGGAAATAATTTTCACAAAATCCGTAATGATTTTAGAAAAAACATGTACTGCAACACTATCGTGATTGTTACAATCGGATATTATGACCAAGCTTTCGTGTTTAAGTTCATTGTTAATCCTGAAATAAATGACAACAGGGTAAACAGTGGAAGAGTTGTTGTTCCAGTGAAAACCTGTTCCGGCATTTTGTACAACGAAAGCATAGTTTTCGGCAAAGTCGCAAACGATAAGAAATTCATCTTGTTTTAATGAATTTTTCAATGACCTCAGAAAACTTGCTTGCTGCTTAGCAATGTACGAGTGCGGCAAAAGAATTTTCAACGCTGTAAAAAATTCATCGATGAAGTCTTCGCAAGATTTTAAAATTGTTTCCAAGCTCGTCCTCGGTTTCGCGATCCAGTGCTTGTAAGTTATGATATCGATCTCAGTTCGATCGAAAATTTCCGTCAAAATGTTCTTCAATTTTTCAGTTCCCGGGCAATCATTACATTCTTCGAAGTAACATTTAGGTGATGGAGATTCACACATGATCAATTGTAGACAATCATTGTAATGATATAACGGTTTCGTTAAATGTTGGGTTATTGATTTGAAACCCGCACCTAAAGTAAAATAAGTAATTTATCATCACAAAGATCGAACAAATCAAAACTACTGCAGGAATACTTATTGAATCCACAATTACCTAGCATCATAAGTTTTATGTTTTGATGCATTGCACACACGCAAATGGTATGTGTTCCACTTGTTCCTGCTAGTACACAATTTTTAGGTCGAAGTGAAGCAAACTTTGAAAAGCCTACTTTGTCGTCGGGATATTCTTCGCGAAAGCGTTGATATAATTCTTTCAAGTTGGAAAGGATGAGTCGCTTCTGAATATGCACTCGTTCTCCATCATCTCCCCGAATTGAAACATAATCTTTTACACCCGGCATATTCACGCTCACCTCATCGTCAGTGTAAAAATTCAAAATTTTAGATTTCAAGTCATCAGGAAAAATCCGGCCTGTGAAAATTTAAAATTTTAGAGAAAGATAATCCTTGAAAAATACCAAAAAATCAACGAAATTATGTTCCCACTACCTAATTTTGATTCTGGTGTCGAAAGTACACCTTTCGTTTCAGCGAGTCTTTTTGCCACAGTCACCATATACCTCGAGGCATTCATCACTTCCGAAATTTTTCTTACACTCCATTCCGTGGGCAACAATGTCAAAATTTGTATTTTTTCAGCTCATGTTGAAGTTTCATCACTGAATTTCGTCTTTAATCCTTCAATGAGATTACGAAAATCTCTGTCATTGGCTTCACAGTTTGAAGTAGTATCGGTGGAAATGAGCAATTTACTTTTCAGGTCATGGCAAACTTTATCGACCTTGTGAATCAAAAAATTTTCATTCCCTATCTTTCTCGATGGTATTGGTGATTCGTTGAGAAGTTGTAAGGCTTCATTTACGACAGGTAACTGTGTATTTGATTTTTACTTGAATGAGCAATTTTAATAAAACGTTATGGGCCGGACAAGTACTTTGTGCGTATACGCTCAACGTACAGTGGTGAACGTTCATCAAATTATTACCAATCAAACAAAACTGTGCTATCATGTACGAACATAAATTAAAGCCTTTTTTTAACATTACAAAAGTACGGGATATTATGCGAAACTTCCTGTTCCTGCGTTTGTGTGTCGAGTTTTCGACTGGTTTCTGAATGTTTTTCGTTGTTTTAGCCACGGCGCAGGCAATGTTGTTTCATTAGGTCATATAAGTAAATACTATTTGGCAACATTGGTCGCGCCATAGCCAAAACAAAAGTAGCTACTCGACTTAGGAGATCCTAGAAGCAATGCACCAACTGCATGCCCTACGTTGCCGGTACGTCCATATTGATATCTTCTCAGTCACCAAAGAAATACTTGTCCTAGTACCGATATCAAAAATTTTACTGCTGCACGTAACTTAGATGTCGATCTTTTTTCATTTTTTTTTAGACTTTGATACTTCTTACACACCAATTATAAGTGGCATTTTTCTCATCTTGATAATGCTGATTATTTAATGTTTTGATTCTTGTTTTGTTCTGTGGAAATAAATTCAAAGTAACATTTATTGTGAAGTCTGGTTTTTTGGCCGGATATTTCGTGATCTATATGGTTGGTTTCCCTCCGGGATATGAATAAAATTAGTAAACATTAAAAAAAAAAAATTAAGTGGGGTTTTGGACTTTTTGTGATATCATAGGGAAACGAAGGACCACCAATGTACTTGTCCAGGTTTTTTTCCCCGGGAGGGGATTTTTGCTATTTGATATCACTTCTTTTTTCTATAGTATTTTCATATTTCGTTTTATATAAACTCCAATAGAGCCTGTATATAACAAAAAAAACTTACAACGTGTCTGCATCATTACATGATCGATTTATTTCAATGTCAGAAATCAGCATTGCTCACACTACTAATTCGACATAAGAGAATGAGACAGATTTTCTACCATAAATTCCTTGTTATTGAGATTGTTTAAATATAGGAGCGTTTCATTCCTGTGATAAGAAAAAAAGTTATAATGTTTTCAAAAGAGTTAACTACAGACTCGAAGTATTTTCGAGATGTTAGTAATTCGTTGATAGGTTATTATTCGATTATAGCTTGGCAGGAAGGTGTTATAGAAGAGACGTCAAGTACCAAATTTCCCCGAGGCGAAAATTCAGAAAATTAAATACTTTATCATTAGCTTTCAAGTTGTGTATTAGAATAAGGCATTCAGGGGCGAAAAGGCAGCGAGGATATTAGCAATTTCGGTTTAAGCTATAAATAGATAATTATATTTAACTTTACTGTCAGGAGCCTCAGAATTATTATTCTTTCAAAGATGAAATGACGGAAGAATATGATGCATCATCCTTGACTTACAAATTGTTTTATAAAACATAGAAAAAAATTAGATTGAAAAAGAATTCGGCCGAAGTACTTGACGAATGTTTTTTCACTTAATTTACATAATGTATCGGTCATGGTGACAACCTCGCCGAGTACTTCGGCCGAAATTCTTTTTCATCTAATTTTTTTTCGTTTGCAATCTTTTTTCGCTTCGGACCCTTATTGATACAGAGTTTTTATTTTCATTCTGGTTGGTAAAACAACTGCATTTTCGAACATGATTCTTTTCTCTATCAACATTCAACATTATTTGAAGATTTTATCACACGATAAAGCCTCCCGTACTTGGCAACATCTATTTTAGTATAGCTCAATTTATTTTATAACTTTTTGCGAAACCCAACCTTAGCTTTTCGTGAGGATTAACTCATTTTGTTTTATGTGATTTGAATTTATTTGATACATTTTTTGAGAGTGGTCACTTTTCTTACTTTTTGATAGGATTTGATTTTCTTAGGGATTTTTGCGAGAACAGATTTTTGCAGTGTATGTATATTCGTGGAAAAATATGGGAACGGCGGTCAACAAATGTACTTGTCCAGGTTTTTTCCGCGAGGGGGTTTTTATGCGTGATATGATGCGTTTTTTCTCTTTCTTTTCAAACATCTCGCTTTATATAGATTAGAAAAAGGTTATATTGGGAAATTATCGCCTTTTCATTTCCAAACCCTGACCCCTTCTACTTCGAGTCAGGTTTTTTCCCCATGAAATAAAGGGGCACGTGTTTTGGAATTTTCAATTTGGCATTTTTTTTATTCTCGAGCCAGTCAAATTTTTTTGACATTTCGATTTACCTTTCTGGAATCAGGCTAAAATAAGTCGGGAACTGGGAGTCTGATACAAAAATTTACAAAGCTTTTGAGAGCAAGATTAGAAGAGTCAGAACTTTTCCATAGAATTTGTAGCTATTTGAATTTGTGTTTATCAAATAAACATATTAAACAGCAGTATCTCCTTGTTATATTTGTAGATTTGTGGTAAAAAATATTACGCTTATTTCAGCTTGTTGATAAAAATGGGGCGATTTTTTTCGAAATTTTTCATTTTTGATTAATGATAAAATAAAAAACCAGTTTCACGTATGTTTAGAGAAAACATATCGAATCTATTGTGAAAAAAGTTCACGCATTTTTTCATTCTTATTTTTATTAACAAGGTGGAATCATGATTATTTGTCAATACCATTGAAGAAGTTACTACCATGAAAATAAAAAGTTACAACTATTTCAATATTCTCATTGAATATAGAAAAGTTCAAATAGTATGTTATGGGAACTCCAAAACAATATATTGAACAAAGCGGACAAACTCAGACCAGGATCGTACCCAAGAGAATGAAATGAATTTAGTTGTATTAGTCACATTAGCTTTGAGAAAATTTTGATACCATCAAAACCAGAGCGACTGCAGAGGAAAGCGTTTAGAATAAAACTTTTTCAATTTATTATGCTATAATCAGAGCTAAAAAGTGGAAATACTTAGCACACGTCTCCTCTTCACAAAATGATCAAAATTTGTAGATATCGGCTACATTCCAATGATACAAATTTTGATACTATCAGCAGACGAGCACCCGACGACTTTCTGAAACAACTTTTTAAATTTATTATGCCATAACTAAAGTGGAAAAGTGAAAAAACATAGTGCACTTTAAGCCCAACAAAGTTCAGAAAATTTGGATGTATCTATAGCGTTCCGAGGACAGAAATTTTAATCCCATCCAAAAATGAGCAGCCGAAGACTTTTTGTAATAAATTTTTCAATTCATCACATCATGCCACAATCAAAGATAAAACGTGGAAATACTTGGCGCTTCACAAAATGTTAAAAGTTTGTAGGTATCGGCTACATTCCCATGATACAAATTTTGATGCAAATTTTGATATTTATAACAATAATGGCCGTGAAAGCCTCAAAACTAGAACTTACAGATATTTTAATATTATCTTTGAATTTCGAAAAGTTCAGAAAGTATGTTATGGATATTTTAAAACAATAAATTCAACAAAGCGGGCAAACTTAGATCAGTACTGTGCCCAAGAAAATGGATCGAGTTGAGTTGTACCAGTTGCATTATCTTCGTGCAAATTTTCGTACCATCACAACCAGAGCATCCGTAGAGCAAATCCTTTTGAAAATATTTTTCAATTCGTTATGCCACAATAGGAGTCAAAAAGTAGAAATACTGAGCACACATGTTGCTCCAGGAAATTTCCAAAGTTTGTAAGTATACGTTGCGTTCCAATGAAACAAATTTTTATACTTCCAGAAAAAAGGAACCAAAGACTTTCTGACAATTTTTTGAATTAATCATGCCACAACTCAAGCATACCGCACATCGGGCTCAATAAAGTTTATGAATTTTGCATATAGCCATTACTTTTCGAAGCCAAATTTTAATCCCATCCAAAAATGAGCAAGCGAATAATTTTCATAATAAAATTTTCAAGTCCTAATAATGCCACTATTCCAGCAAAAAAGTGGAAATATTGGGCACACTTGTTACTTCACAAGTATTTCAAAGTCTGTACGTATCTGTTGCAATTCAATGATACAAATTTTGATAATATCAGTAAAAACACATCAGAAGACTTCCTAAAACAATTTTTCAAAATTTATTATGCTACAACTAAAGTGAGGAAGTGAAAAAATATAGCTCAATAGAGCCGAATGAAATTCTGAAATTTTGCATATATTCATGGCGTTCCGAAGACAATAATTTTGATTCCATTGACAAATGAGCAACCGCAGAATTTTCATAACAAAATTTTTAATTCTTAATGCCACAATCGGAGCCAAAAAGTGGAAATACTTGGTACATTTGTTGCTTTACAGAATTCCCAACGTCTGTAGGTATCCGTTGCAATCCAATGATACAAATTTTGATAATATCAGTTAAAGGACATCGGAAGACTTCCTGAAACAATTTTTCAAAATTCATAATGTTACAACTAAAGTGGTGAAGTGAAAAAATAGAGCGCATATTGAGCCACACAAAATTCTGAAATTTTGCATATATTCATGGCGTTCCGAAGACAATAATTTTTATCCCATTGACAAATGAGCAACCGAAGAATTTTCATAACAAAAGTTCAATTCATAATGCTAAAATCGGAGGCAAAAAGTAGAAATACTCGGTACATTTGTCGCTTCACACAATTTCCGAAGTTTGTAGGCATTCGTTGCAATCTAAAGATATAAATTTTGATAATGTCAGAAAAAACACATCGGAAGACTTTCTGAAACAATTTTTTAAAATTCATTATGCTACAATTAAAGCGGGGATGTGAAAAAATATAGAGCATATTGAGCCAAACAAAATTCTGAAATTTTGCATATATCCATGGTGTTCCGAAGACAATATTTTTGATCCCATTGACAAATGAGCAACCGAAGAATTTTCATAACAAAATGTTCAATTCATAATGCTACGATCGGAGCCAAAAAGTGGAAATACTTGGTACATTTGTCGCTTCACAGAATTTCCAGAGTCTATAAGCATTCGTTGCAATCCAAAGATACAAATTTTGATAGGATATGGAGTATATACCGCCATAGTCTTTTGACATAAACATATATTATACGAGCCATTTTGACATAAAGATATATCATTACTTACTACGGTTATCATCCAGATGCATCCATATATATCCAAATGCAGGTTGACAGTGTATTTGTCTATTAATACATCAAACGCGAGATGATTCTACACCATATTTGGGATAGAAAAACGACGTCGAAAATCTTTTGGAATGGACCAACAATTATCATGCAAGGAACATTTTATGATGTACAAATCTTATTATGGCCAGCGAGGAACATTTTATAATAAAGAGGAAAGGGACCAATAAAATAAATTGTCAACGGTGTACAGTTAAAAAAAAATATTTATTAAACACTGCTCAAAACTCGGCATGATAATAACAAACTTTGCCATATACATTTTTTTGACACTCATTATTAGTTTTATAAAGTTCCTTTTCCAAATTTACATAGATTCACACCAATCATGATTAACAGTTCAACGTACACTATTTCATATTTATCAAAGAAACGAAAAGAACGATTTCTCAAGAAATCTTATACGAGGAACATTTAATCGCGAAAGAGAAATTCCGTCGAAGAGTTAAGTTAGGAAAATAAAAACTGCAGGGTTAACAATAATAAAAGAATGTATATTCATTTCAGCACTGTTCGAAAGTTGATTGAAAGCACTTCACTATTTTCACACCATCACTTTCTTATTATTGCTGTAACCAAGAGTCGATTGAACCTAACCTCGATATTTATAACCTCACAAATGTTCGTGAAAAAAGATTAATATTTTCAATACTGTTTAAGCCACGAGATTCTAATTAGTCGCGATCGAAAGGGGGAAAAAAATAAAAAATACGTGAATTTGAATGAAACTCTAAATTGCTGTCATTGAATTTATATTAAAGAAATCATTTTTGGATCGTACGCGTACGATCCAAAATTATTTCGCGATTTGTGAATAAATTTATTTATAGATCGCGAAATAATTTTTTTCCCCGAATTTATCCACAACACGTCCCGCATAAGAACTTCTCACTTCGAAAACTCCGTTCAGACTTTCCGCGGTATGGGTACTTCGAACTATTTATTTATTCACAGATCGCGAAATAATTTTTTTCCCGAATTTATCCACAAACACGTCTCGCGTATAAGCACTCATTCTCACTTCGAAAACTCCGTTCAGACTTTGCGTGGTATAGGTAGAGAAAGATGAAACGGAATGGCCAATCACAAGCTCGGAAGGCGTCAAGAGGCCTTTCATTGTGTCGTATACAGGCATGCCAATACTTCGATGTCAGCATAATCTTAAGCCTGTGCAAAGTTTTTTCTCAGCAAATACGGCATTAATCGTGCTGATTTAAGGCTCAATCGAAGTATTTTTTCGTAATAAATCTCCAGTTCAATTTTCGAATCATCATATGCCTCCTGAGCTTCGTAATTAAAGAAAATGGATTTCAGTTTTTACTCCCACCACGGTGAATCGTTTTATTCAGAGATAATAACACTCGACCTGTCAAACTTTCCGCGGTTCGGTATATATATATATAGCGACGAGGTGGAGCTAGTCTCATGTGACGTCGGTCTGCCACAGCGCCGTGAAGTTAGCCGCGAGGACATGAGGTCTTTGATAGTCTTATATATATATGGGTGTCGTCAGAATCAACCAATCAGAAACTCGAGAGACACTTTCAGCCGGCTTTGGTGTTGTATACAGACACGTCTGATTCTTGAATGTGTAGGTGACTTGCGTGATTTTGAGCCCGTGCAAAGTTTTTTCTCAGCATTTACGTCACCGATCGTGCTAAATTTGGGCTCATTCGAAAGATAATTTCTTAATGAATCTCCAGTTCAATTTTCAAGGCCTCAAACGACTCGTGAGCTTCGAAAACGAACAAAATGATGTGCCCATTTTACCCCCACCACCGCGAAAAGTTTTGTTTTGAGAAAGTATAGTCTCGGCGAGCCTCGGGCCAGCAGACGACAGAGCTGTCAATGTACTTGTCCCGAGACTACCGAGTCTCTTGATTATTTTTTTTCCCCTTTCGATCGCGACTAATTAGAATCTCGTGGCTTAAACAGTATTGAAAATATTAATGTTTTTTCACGAACAGATGTGAGGTTATAAATATCGTGGTTAGGTTTGATCGACTCTTGGTTACAGTAATAATAAGAAAGTGATGGTCTGAAAATAGTGAAGTTTTTTTAATCAACTTTCGAACGGTGCTGAAATGAATATGTATTTTTTTATTATTGTTAACCCTGCAGTTTTTATTTTCCACGCTTAACTCTACGACGGAAACGAAAGCGATCTCTTTTCTCTTTCGCGATTAAATGTTCCTCGTATAAGATTTCTTGAGAAATCATTCTTTTCGGTTCTTTGATAACTATGAAATGGTGTACGTTGAACTGTTAATCATGATTGGTGTGAATCGATGTAAATTTGGAAAAGAAACTCTATAAAACTAATAATGAGTGTCAAAAAAATGTATATGACAAAGTTTGTTATTATCATGCCGAGTTTTGAGCAGTGTCTAATAAATATTTTTTTTAACTCTACACCGTTGACAATTTATTTTATTGGTCCCTTTCCTCTTTATTATAAAATGTCACTCGCTTACTATAATAAGATTTGTACATCATAAAATGTTCCTTGCATGATAATTGTTGGTCCATTTCAAAAGATTTTCGACGTCGTTTCTCTATCCAAAATATGGTGTAGAATCATCTTGCGTTTGATGAATGAATAGACAAATACACTGTCAACATGCATCTGGAGATATATGGATGCATCTGGATGATAACCGTAGTAAGTAACGATATATCTTTATGTCAAAATTGCTCGTATAATATATCTTTATGTCAAAAGACTATGGCGGTATATACTCCATATCCCGGTATTATCAAAATTTGTATCTTTGGATTGTAACAAATACCTATAGACTCTGGAAATTCTGTGAAGCGACAAATGTACCAAGTATTTCCACTTTTTGGCTCCGATTGTAGCGTTATGAATTGAACATTTTGTTATGAAAATTTTTCGGTTGCTCATTTGTCAATGGGATCAAAAATATTGTCTTCGGAATACCATGGATATATGCAAAATTTCAGAATTTTGTTTGGCTCAATATGCTCTATATTTTTTCACATCCCCGCTTTAGTTGTAGCATAATGTATTTTAAAAAATTATTTCAGAAAGTCTTCCGATGTGTTTTTTCTGACATTATCAAAATTTATATCTTTGGATTGCAACGAATGCCTACAGACTTTGGAAATTGTGTGAAGCGACAAATGTACCAAATATTTCTACTTTTTGCCTCTGATTTTAGCATTATGAATTGAAAATTTTGTTATGAAAATTCTTCGGTTGCTCATTTGTCAATGGGATCAAAAATATTGTCTTCAGAACACCGTGGATATATGCAAACTTTCAGAATTTTGTTTGGCTCAATATGCTCTATATTTTCTCACATCCCCGCTTTAGTTGTAGCATAATGAATTTTAATCAATTGTTTCAGGAAGTCTTCCGATGTGTTTTTACTGATATTATCAAAATTTGTATAATTGAATTGCAATGGATACCTACAGACTTTGAAAATTCTGTGAAGCGTCAGATGTGCCAAGTATTTTCCCTTTTTGGTTTCGATTATGGCATTAGGAATTGAAAATTTTGTTATGAAAATTCTTTGATTGCTCATTTGTCGATGGGTTAAGAATTGCCGGTTTCAGAATGCCATGCATACATGTAAAATTTCAGAATTTTGTTGGGCCCAATGTGCGCTACATTTTTTCAATTCCCTAATTTAGTTGTAGCATAATGAATTTTGAAAAATTGTTTCAGAAAGTCTTCTGATGTTTTTTTACTGATATTATCAAAATTTGTATTATTGGATTGCAATGGATACCTACAGACGTTGGAAATTCTGTAAAGCAACAAATGTACCTAGTATTTCCACTTTTTGGCTCCGATTGTGGCATTAAGAATTAAAAATTTTGTTATGAAAATTCTGTGGTTGCTCATTTGTCAATGGGATCAAAATTATTGTCTTTGGAACGCCATGAATATATGCAAAATTTCAGAATTTCATTCGGCTCTATTGAGCTATATTTTTTCACTTCCCCACTTTAGTTGTAGCATAATAAATTTTGAAAAATTGTTTTAGGAAGTCTTCTGATGTGTTTTTACTGACATTATCAAAATTTGTATCATTGAATTGCAACAGATACGTACAGACTTTGAAATATCTGTGAAGTAACAAGTGTGCCCAATATTTCCACTTTTTTGCTGGAATAGTGGCATTATTAGGACTTGAAAATTTTATTATGAAAATTGTTCGCTTGCTCATTTTTGGATGGGATTAAAATTTGGCTTCGAAAAGTAATGGCTACATGCAAAATTCATAAACTTTATTGAGCCCAATGCGTGGTATGCTTGAGTTGTGGCATGATTAATTCAAAGAATTGTCAGAAAGTCTTTGGTTCCTTTTTTCTGGAAGTATAAAAATTTGTTTCATTGGAACGCAACGTATACTTACAAACTTAGGAAATTTCCTGGAGCAACATGTGTGCTCAGTATTTCTACTTTTTGGCTCCTATTGTGGCATAATGAATTGAAAAATATTTTCAAAAAGATTTGCTCTACGGATACTCTGGTTGTGATGGTACGAAAATTTGCACGAAAATAATGCAACTGGTACAACTCAACTCGATCCATTTTCTTGGGCACAGTACTGATCTGAGTTTGCCCGCTTTGTTGAATTTATTGTTTTAAAATATCCATAATATACTTTCTGAACTTTTCAAAATTCAAAGATAATATTAAAATATCTGTAAGTTCTATTTTTGAGGCTTTCACGGCCATTATTGTTATAAATATCGAAATTTGCATCAAAATCTGTATCATGGGAATGGAGCCGATACCTATAAACTTTTAACATTTTGTGAAGCGCCAAGTATTTCCACTTTTTGTCTCTGATTGTGGCATTATGAATTGAAAAATGTATTACAAAAAGTCTTCGGCTGCTCATTTTTGGATGGGATTAAAATTTCTGTCCTCGGAACGCTGTAGATACATCCAAATTTTCTGAACTTTGTTGGGCTTAAAGTGCACTATGTTTTTTCACTTTTCCACTTTAGTTATGGCATAATAAATGAAAAAAGTTGTTTCAGAAAGTCTTCGGGTGCTCTTCTTCTGATAGTATCACAATTTGTATCATTGGAATGTAGCCGATATCTACAAATTTGGACCATTTTGTGAAGAGGAGACATGTGTGCTAAGTATTTCCACTTTTTAGCTCTGATTATGGCATAATAAATTGAAAAAGTTTTATTCCAAAGGCTTTCCTCTACAGTCGCTCTTGGTTTTGATGGTATCAAAATTTGCTCAAAGCTAATGTGACTAATACAACTAAATTCATTTCATTCTCTTGGGTACGATCCTGGTCTGTGTTTGTCCACTTTGTTCAATATATTGTTTTGGAGTTCCCATAACATACTATTTGAACTTTTCTATATTCAATGAGAATATTGAAATAGTTGTAACTTTTTATTTTCATGGTAGTAACTTCTTCAATGGTATTGAAAAATAATCATGATTCCACCTTGTTAATAAAAATAAGAATAAAAAAATGCGTAAACTTTTTTCACAATAGATTCGATATGTTTTCTCTAAACATACGTGAAACTGGTTTTTTGTTTTACCATTAATTAAAAACGAAAAATTTCGTAAAAAATTGCTCCATTTTTAATAGGCATAATATTTTTTACCACAAATCTACAAATATAACAAGGAGATACTGCTATTTAATATGTTTCTTTGATAGCCACAAATTCTATGGAAAAGTTCTGACTGCTCTAATCTAGCCCTCAAAAGCTTTGTAAATTTTTGTATCAGACTCTCAGTTTCCGACTTATTTCAGCCTGATTCCAGAAAGGTAAAGCGAAATGTCAAAAAAATTTGACTGGCTCGAGAATTAAAAAAATGCCAAATTGAAAATTCCAAAACACGTGTCCCTTTATTTCATGGGGAAAAAACCTAACTCGAAGTAGAAGGGGTCAGGGTTTGGAAATGAATAAGCGATAATTTTCCAATATAACCTTTTTCTAATCTATATAAAGCGAGATGTTTGAAAAGAACGAGAAAAAACGCATCATATCATGCATAAAAAGCCCCCTCGCGGAAAAAACCTGGACAAGTACATTTGTTGACCGCCGTTCCCATATTTTTCCACGAATATACATACACTGCAAAAACCTTTTCTCGCAAAAATCCCTGAGAAAATCAAATCCTATCAAAAAGTAAGAAAAGTGACCACTCTCAAAAAATGTATCAAATAAATTCAAATCACAAAAAACAAAATGAGTTAATCCTCGCGAAAAGCTAAGGTTGGGTTTCGCAAAAAGTAATAAAATAAATTGAGCTATACTAAAATATATGTGGCCAAGTACGGGAGGCTTTATCGTGTGACATAAAATCTTCAAATAATGTTGAATGTTGATAGAGAAAAGAATCAAGTTCGAAAATGCAGTTGTTTTACCAACCAGAATGAAAATTAAAACTCTGTACCAATAAGAGTCCGAAGCAAAAAAAAGATTGCAAATGAAAAAAAGTTAGGTGAAAAAGAATTTCGGCCGAAGTACTTGGCGAGGTTGTCACCATGACCGATACATTCGTCAAGTACTTCGACCGAATTTTTTTTTAATCTAATTTTTTTCTATGTTTTATAAAACAATTTGTAAGTCAAGGATGATGCATCATATTCTTCCGTCACTTCATCTTTGAAAGAATAATAATTCTGAGGCTCCTGACAGTAAAGTTAAATATAATGATCTATTTATAGCTTAGACCAAAATTGCTAATATCCTCACTGCCATTTCGCCCCTGAATGCCTTATTCTAATACACAACTTGAAAGCTAATGATAAAGTATTTAATTTTCTGAATTTTTGCCTTGGGGAAAAACTGGTACTTGAGGTCTTTTCTATAATACCTTCCTGCCAAGCTATAATTGAATAATAACCTATCAACGAATTACTAACATCTCGAAAATACTTCGAGTCTGTAGTTAACTCTTTTGAAAACATTATAACTTTTTTTCTTATCAGAGAAACAAAACGCTCCTATATTTAAACAACCTCAATAACAATGAATTTATGGTAGAAAATCTGTCTCATTCTCTTATGTCGAATTAGGAGTGTGAGCAGTACTGATTCCTGACATTGAAATAAATCGATGATGTAATGATGCAAACATATTGTACATTGGTGGTCCCTCGTTTCCCTATGATATTACAAAAAATCCAAAACCCCACTTAATTTTTTTTTTTTTAATGTTTACAAATTTTATTCATATCAAGGAGGGAAACCAACTATATAGATCACGAAATATCCGGCCAAAAAACCAGACTTCACAATAAATGTTACTTTGAATTTATTTCCACAGAACAAAACAAGAATCAAAACATTAAAAAATCAGCGTTATCAAGATGAGCAAAATACCTCTTATAATTGGTGTGTAAGAAGTATCAATAGTCTAGAAAAAAATGAAAAAGGTTGACATCTAAGTTACGTGCAGCAGTAAAATTTATGATATCAGTACTAGGACAAGTATTTCTTTGGTGACTGAGAAGATATCAATATGGACGTACCGGCAACGTAGGGCATGCAGTTGGTGCATTGCTTCTGGGATCTCCTAAGTCGAGTAGCTACTTTTGTTTTGGCTATGGCGCGACCAATGTTGCCAAATCAAGAGACGCGGTAGCAGCTCGACGCCAAGTATTAAAAGAAAGCTTGCGCGAGCCCTGCCGCACTCTTATATACTCGAATATGACGGTTTTCGGTCGTTTTTTATTTTTCAAACCGTTCTCACGGAGGAACGGGTTGGGTAAAAATGCTGAGTGTATGGGCTAATTTTTTTTCGATTTTTCTCTTTCCATTAGTCTTTGTTGCAAGTCGATCCGTCCACCCAATCCCGAGATATGATAATTTTGTGCATTAAAATCGAATGTTTCGGGAATTTATATATCTTTTGGAGTCAGAAAGATGTAAGAAGCGTTTGTTTACATTGGACATACGTCCTTTGCGAGAGTGATGTCAATTCGTTACCCTGTGACGTTACCGCTTGCTGAACGAGGCTACCCCCTCTTACCGCGTTGCTGAGCGAGAGAGACAGCGATATAAGAAAATGCATGTTGAATTGATATAAAAAATTAGTGTTTCAATCATCATATCATACTATTGCGAGAGAGAGCGAGAGAGAGAGAGAGAGAAAGAGAGAGAGAATGTGCACTTCCGAAACCGCAAGCAGGTGGCCTGACTGGTCCATACCCTCAAGTTCATAGGATTGAAGTTTTTTTTTATTATTACTTTTTTATTAGTAGGAAGGATTACTTTTTTAAAGTTTTTCCCGATTGATTTCATATCTTTTTGAAAAACGGCCATAATTACTAACTTTCCTGTAAAGGTAAAAAAATTGTCTCATTCGGAGCCAATGATTTTTTGGATGATCTTTTTTTAATTGAGTAACTTTCTTCATATAACAGCAAAAATATTGAATGCTCATTTTATAACTAAGGTCGCGATCTTTTAATACTTGGCGTTCTTTTTTTACCTTTTTAAAGTTTTTTCAAATTTTGATAGTACGGTAAAAAGAATGGTAATATATAAAATAAATATAACATGACGTTTCCAACTTTATTAAAACTTGGCAACACCATGGCTTTTTACATGAATGGGTGTATCTCCAAATTTCATAATGAAGCACATAGCTTCTTCAAAGCTGTTAACTTTGGCTTTTCAAAAATTGTAAAGGGCTATAATAAAAAAAATATTGTCGTGATTATAACTTTATCAATACTTAATAATGACATAGTTTTTCCAACGAAAGGGTGGAGCTCCAAACTTTTTTTTTAACAACTTAGCTCCACGAAAGCTCCTAATATTGGATATTACAAAATTACGATAGTGCATAAAAATATGGTGGCGCTACCAACTTTTTTTAAGCTTGGCAACACTATGATTTTTCTCGGAATGGGCGAAGCTCTAAATTTATTTTACAGCACTTAAATTACTCCTTTAAAACTTTGCCTGTGTGTATATCTGTAACTGCATCTGTATGTTTGATGTGCATGGGTTACTGTAGCTGAATCTCCGTCTGTGTGTGTATCTCTATCTGTGCATGTGTTACTGCAGTTGTATCTCCGTCTGTGTGGGTGTGCATCCGTGCGCGCGTGCGTGCGTGTGCGTGCACGCGTGTGTGTGTACGTGTACGTGTGCGTGTGTGTGTGTTCGCGCACGCACGTGTGCACGTGTGTATGTGTGTGTGTATGTGTGTGCGTGCGTGTGTGCGCGCGTGAGTGTGTATGTGTGCGTGTGTGTGTGTGTGCGCGCGCGTGTGTGCGTGTGTGTATGTGTGTACGTGCGTGTGTATGTGTGTGTGCGTGTGTGTATGTGTGTGCGTGGGCGTGCGTGTGTGTGCGCGCGCGCGCGTGTGTGTGTGTGCGCGCGCGTGTGTGCATGTATATGTGTGCGTGTGCGTGCGTGTGTGCGCGTGAATGTGTATGTGTGTGCGAGCGTGCGTGCGTGTGTGCGCGTGAATGTGTATGTGTGTGCGAGCGTGCGTGTGTTGTGTGTGTTGTGCGTGCGTGTGTGCGTGCGCGCGCACATGTGTGTGCGTGTGCGTGTGTGTGCGCGTACGTGTGTATGTGTATGTGTGTGCGCGCGCGCGTTTGAATTTGTGCCTGTGTGTCCATCTGTATCTGTTTCGGTATGAGTTTCTACATCTGTATGTCTGTGTGCGCTCGTGTATCTTTGCCTGTGCCCGTGTGCCTGTATCAATATCTGTGTGCCTGTGTGTATCTATTTGTTTCTGATTGTATCTGTATTTATATCTGTTTTGCGTGTGTGTGTGTGTGTGTGTGTGTGTGTGTGTGTGTGTGTGTATCTGTGGCTATGTGCGCGTATGTCTGTGTGTGTATCTGCATCTGTTTCTATGTGTGAATTTGTATCTGATTCTGTGTGTGCACCCGTATCTGCTTCCGTGTGTCTGTTTATGTATCTGTGTTTACATCTCTATGTCCGTGCATCTGTGTCTGCCTTGATGGTTGTGTGCCTGTATTTCTGTGTGTCTGTATCTGCATCTGTACGTGTATCTATTTCCGTTTGTATGTGTGTAACTGAATCTACGCGCGCGCGCATGTGTGTGTGTGTGTGTGTGCGCGCGCGCGCGCGTGTGCTTGTCTGTGTGCCTGTGCATGTGCGTCTATGTGTCTCTGTGTCTGTGTGCCCGTGTGTGTGTGTGTGTGTGTACCTGTGGCCGTGTACCTGCATGTCTGTGTGTGTATCTGCATCTGTTTCTATGTGTATTTGTATCTGATTTTGTGTGTGTATCTGTATCTGCATCTGTGTGCTGTGTGTGAATCTGTATCTACATTTGTATGACTGTGTCTATCTATGTCTGCATCCGTACGCATGTGTGTGGCTATTTCTCTTTGTATGAGCGTATCTAAACTACGTCTGTGTGCGTGTGTGTGTTTATATGTGTGTTATATCCGTTTATACGTGCCTGTGCATCTGGATCTGTGTCTGTATATATTTGAATAAATACACATTTGTATATGTGTACATTTTTATGTCTGGATTTGTTCTTGTTACTGTGCCTCTGTGCTTGTGTCTGCATATCCGTGAAATGGGTTTTTTGCCCCATTGTTCATTTTTTATTTTTTTATTTTGTTTTTTTATATGTAAAAATTACTTTAAAAATTGAAATTGTGTCCTCTCGGGGGCCTCCGCCCCCCGAACCCCCCGCGGGGGGCCACGCCCCTTGCGACCCCCATTGCCCCAGGTTCGAATGGTATTCTGGTTAAAAAATAGTATTTATTCCAACAATACATTTCTTATATTATCACTGTCTCACTCGCTCAGCGGAGCGGCAAGAAGGGGTAGCCTCGTTCAGCGAGCGGTGACGTCACAGGGTAACGAATGTACATCAGTCTCGCAAAGGACGTATGTCCAATGTAAACAAACGCTTCTTACGTCTTTCTGACTCCAAAGATATATAAATTCCTGAAACATTCGATTTTAATGCACAAAATTATCATATCTCGGGATTGGGTGGACGGATCGACTTGCAACAAAGACCAATGGAAAGAGAAAAATCGAAAAAAAATTAGCCCATACACTCAGAATTTTTACCCAACCCGTTCCTCCGTGAGAACGGTTTGAAAAATAAAAAAAGACCGAAAACCGTCATATTCGAGTATAAGAAAGTGCGGTAGGGCTCGCGCAAGCTTTTCTTTTAGTATCTACTTATATGACCTAATGAAACAACATTGCCTGCGCCGTGGCTAAAATAACGAAAAACAAGCAGGAACAGAAAGTTTCGCATAAGATCCCGTGCTTTTGTAATGTTAAAAAAAAACATTAATTTATGTCTGTACATGATAGCACAGATTTGTTTGATTGGTAATAATTTGATGAACGTTCACCACCGTACATTGAGTGTATACGCACAGAGTACTTGTCCGGCCCATAACTTTTTATTAAAACTGCTCATTTAAGTGAAAATTAAATTGGAGGTGCTTTTCGTTGCATGCGTTGCTTTTCGCCGTCAGAAATTTATAATAATATAATAAAATATTTATAATATATAATAAAAAGTTATGGGCCGGACAAGTACTCTGTGCGTATACACTCAACGTACGGTGGTGAACGTTCATCAAATTACCAGTCAAACAAAACTGTGCTATCATGTACAGACATAAATTAATGTTTTTTTTTAACATCACAAAAGCACGGGATCTTATGCGAAACTTCCTGTTCCTGCTTGTTTTTCGTTATTTTAGCCACGGCGCAGGCAATGTTGTTTCATTAAGTCATATAAGTAAATACTATTTAGCAACATTGGTCGCACCATAGCCAAAACAAAAGTAGCTACTCGACTTAGGAGATCCCAGAAGCAATGCACCAACTGCATGCCCTACGTTGCCGGTACGTCCATATTGATATCTTCTCAGTCACCAAAAAAATACTTGTCCTAGTACTGATATCATAAATTTTACTGCTGCACGTAACTTAGATGTCGACCTTTTTTCATTTTTTTCTAGACTATTGATACTTCTTACGCACCAATTATAAGAGGTATTTTGCTCATCTTGATAACGCTGATTTTTTAATGTTTTGATTCTTGTTTTGTTCTGTGGAAATAAATTCAAAGTAACATTTATTGTGAAGTCTGGTTTTTTGACCGGATATTTCGTGATCTATATAGTTGGTTTCCCTCCGGGATATGAATAAAATTTGTAAACATTAAAAAAAAAAAAATTAAGTGGGGTTTTGGATTTTTTGTAATATCATAGGGAAACGAGGGACCACCAATGTACTTGTCCAGGTTTTTTCCCCGGGAGGGGATTTTTGCTATTTTAAAATTCTTTTCGCGAGTAGAACCGCGGTGAGAATCGTAACGGACTCGGTTAATTTTATAATCGTGTGTGTAGGATCCCGGTCGTGCGAGTGTGAGTATGAGTGTAATCGCGTTCAAGCTTCTCTCTCGATGACTCTTTGCGCGCGTATATTGTCTGACTTGTATCTCGTGAATAATTCTTGGATATAATTACTCTTTTGTAGCAATATTTGATATTGTATGTTTTTTTCTGAATCGGGATTCATGCCGTAATTAATTTGATTATTAAATAAATTTTAATTGTTAAATTGATGGACAATCCGATTTTCATTTTGTTCTCAAATTTTTCGAACGTGCCTGACTCCGCCCATTCCGCTGCAGCAAAGCTGGTCAATGTTCTCTCTTTTTCTCCCGTTAAGTCGCTTGGGCGACTGGCGCCCAAATTAATAAAATAAATTAACGTGGAGGAAGGGAGCGAATTTTGTGATAATTGCGGCTATCAAAATTTACGTCACAATACATACACTCCAGAAATCTCCTCTCACAAAAATCCCTGAAATATGAAATCCTATCAAAAAGTAAAAAGAGTGACCCTCTCAAAAAAATTATCAAATAAAGTCAAATCACAAAACAAAAATGAGTTAATCCTCGCAAAAAGCTAAGGTTGAATTTCGCAAAAAGTTATAAAATAAATTGAGCTCTATTAAAATATATGTGGTCAAGTACGGGAGGCATTATTGTATTTTATAAAAACTACAAATAATGCTGAATGTTTATAGAAAAAAGAATTAAGTTCGAAAGTACAGTTGTTCTACCAATAAGAACAAGAATAAAAACTCTGTATGAAAAAAAGTCCGACCCAAAAAAATATTACAAACGAAAAAAAATTAGATTGAAAAAAAAATTTCAGCTGAAGTATTTGGCGAGTTTTTTTAACTTAATTCACATAATGTATCGGTCATGGTCATGAACTCGCCAGGGTCACTCTTTTTACTTTTTGATAGGATTTGATTTTTTCAGGGATTTTTGTGAAGGGAGATTTCTGGAGTGTATGTATATTTGTCAAAAAATATGGAAACGGTGGTCAACAAATGTACTTGTCCAGGTTTTTTTCCCCAGGGGGGATTTTTATATTCAACATTTTGGAAGAAAATGTGAGAAATTTGGAAAAAAAATCGTTTGTCCCTCGATTCATAACTGTCGTTAGGATCAATTCAAGTAGTTCCATACTTAACATTCATCTTCATTTCATCAGAAGCACAGAGTCATTACTATGATGAACTAATAAATGGACTAATATTAATAAACCATGACATCGATTTTAACTATCAGAACGGAAATTTTTTAAATAGCCGTAATCAAATCTCAGCCCAGTGGTTTCGCTCTTTTGAAGAAAGATAATTAGATCAAATCGTTTTCTCCGCGGCGCGCCTTTTTGACACTGAACAAAAAAAATATTTTTTTTTCAATTTTCGTAAGATTAGCTACAGAACTATGGAAATTGAAAAACCCAGTTTTTTGCAAAAATGGTGCATGGTTGAACAACAAGTTTCGTTTTCAGGTAAACAAATTACGTTAACAATTGTTCATAGCAAAAAAATACAACAAAATGTAAAACCGTCCATAGTTCTACAAGATATTTTCAAGACAAGCACAAAAAATTAACGTTAACAATTGTTCGTAGCAAAAGAAATACAGCAAAACATAAAATCCGTTCATAGTTCTATTAGCTATTTTTAAGATAAACACAAAAAATTTTGATTTTTCGTTGCAGGTCGAAAATTTACCGAGCAATTGTAAGCTGCAAGTTGAAATTTAAATATCCCGGGAAATAATGAGATAAATTGATTATCCTAGGGTAAATCGATACTTTAAATTTCATTGCGAAGAGTGGGGGTGCTTGGCACCTCTTCACATTTATTTTATAAATGTTCGCTCTCTTCGCTCTGGAACGTCAACGAGGCTGCTCTACTTTGAGGATCTTCCGACACTTATCACTCTCTCCAATCGAATCGACTAGCCAGTCTCATATTTGGTGGAAGGAAGATCAGCAAAATTTCAATTCTACGGTGCCTAAGTCCCAGGGCAAGAGCCAACGAGGGACCACAAATTATAATAAATCGAGATAAGTTCATTTGTTCTATTAGTTATATTGAACTTAGTCCTCCATGAAGAAACGATCTCCTTATATCCGAATGGATGCATGAATGGTTGCGTGAAAGAATAATATCCATTAGCTGTGTAAATCTACCATCCGTGCTTCTCTTTTGTAACTCCGAGCCAAATGGAAGGCGAATTTATTGTTATAATAATAAACGTCTGAAATTCACGCCTATATCACAAGGAATTCAATATAAAATATACTAACAACATACACAATCTGTCCATCCACGGAACGCTATCTCTGGGAAAAGATAAGCTCTGATGCTACTATTTTTCATGGTTTAGACGCCTATAACTATGAAGGTGACATATACCCAAAAAGGGGTGAAAAAGTCATAATTTTTTTTTTTTTTCAATTTCTTGAAGCAAGGGCACAAGGGTTTTTCATGGCTAAACCACACATTCCGAGAAGTATTTCCAAGTATTTTATGGTATAAAAAAGTGGCATATAACCGTGACACGGCTTCGTGAATGGACTGCCGTCTAAAACACTGGAAACACATGGATTTCCGAAAGCACGCCACCGATTTTCTGATATTTTGTCAAAGCCATTGTCTACCCAATTATCCATCGTGTATCATAGGATTTTTTTGATGACTCATATTTCTTTTTGTCAAAACTAAAAACTTTTTTTAGTTTTTGACAAAACTTGATTAAAAAGTAAAAATTATAATGCGTGGGTGAATTAAGTATAAATGTGGAGTTACTTTAGTAAAAAAAAAATGTGAACATTAAAAATGGAAAACGAAAAAAATACTAATAAAAAAGGATAATCAAAAGGACGAAAACGAGTTGCCTGCCTCAAACTGCTATTTCTATTAGAAGTAATAGGTTTCTTATTTCACCTTATATATTCTTAAATACTCGAATATGACGGTTTTCGGGCTTTTTTTTATTATACTCGATTGTAGCTAAAGTTGGGAGACGTCTTATTTACCGTAACATTATTATTTTATGGCTTACAGGCGTACGTGCATGATGTTATATAATCTGTGCGTGCTTTTTGTCGTCCTTGAACGCCAGATTCAGTTTATTTTACAAAAATTTCGATGTGTCAACAAAACTACTTTCTCCGTGAGTAATGTTTTTTTTTATTTTTTTAGTATTCTTCGCAAATAATGTAATAGTAGAAGTTAAATATAAATTAATTTCTTGTGCAAATACGCCGTAGAGAATAGATTTATTTCATCACAGGGGATAATTTAAAAGTACATCTTGTCTAGCCAACTCGAGCAACATGGGATCGTCGAAGAATTTGTTTATCGACACATCCTCAGAGAGTCCTTTGCGTCTTCGTGTTTTAAGCATAAATTCTCGAGCGAGGTGTGTCGCTGGTTGAGGTTCAAGGGGTCTTATAGTGATACTTTTGTCCAATGGATCGCCGGGTACAATTTGCCAATGATGAAACACCGAAAGACAAAATGCTTGACCTTGAGTATGCGTCCGAAGGTCGGTCTCAAAGCCGAAACTGTCAATAGCTGGAATGAATGCTTTTATCGTGTAAAGTGGACTTCCTGGTACAGGAGCATCCTGGGTCACGTGACCTCGTCGCTTAGCAAGAACTGTATAGACAGCGGATACACAATCAGCCGGAGCTTGCACTTCAACGAACAAATATGGTTCCATTAATCTGGGTGTTGCCATCAAAAACGCCGAATACGCGACGCGTCTTGCTGTGGGAATTATTTGACCTCCTAGACGAAATCAAATAAACATGATATACTAAGTTGACAATAATTTATTAAAACCAGTCATCTTTAATCTACTTATTTATTATAATTATCATTACTATTATTATTTTACGATAAATACGGTAAAAAATTATTTGAATCAAATGAAAACAACTAATAAATAATTAAGGGAGTTCTGCTCGAATCTCAAAAAGATGATAGGTCTTTGAAATTTTAATAGCACTTTCGGAAACATATTCCGCGTGTACCTGCAAAATTGAAACAAGATTGACCACCTACGTTCTGAGATAAAAAATCGTAAAGTTCATGTCATGAGATATAACGAGTTAACTTATGAAAATTTTTCGAATTCCTTGGGATATATGGCCGCAAAAGCCTTTGGAGCGGCAACTTCGCAGAGTAGAAAAGAGAGACGAAAAGAAGAAAGAGAGAGGAAGATAAAAAAATCAGGTTGGCAGCAGTGCGGCTAGAATGTGTATAATCATAGGGACCCCCGGCGCCTCGCGCGTTCCTCAAAGTACGAGCAAAACTTCCTTAACGTGACCAAGGGATTTTCTCCACCACGTAAAAAAAATACGTTTAGTAATAACGTGTAAAAACCAGTCCATATGGATCAAGATATTTCTATTGAATAAGAAAAATCATTATGAATTCGTATTGATTTTCATTTTTTTCTGTCTTATTTAAAGCACAAATTGGCAAAAATACCAAAAAATGTATTTAAAAAAAAATTGTAAAATTTTTAAGAGTAACGGGTTAGTTTTAATGCTGTTGAAATTTGCATCAATGGAATGTGATGTAAATTCATTTAATATTTTCCAATATCCTATTCTCTAAATGGCTATTATTTATTTATTTTTGGTTGGGATAATTTTAGTAACCTAATTCTGCATGAAAATATTGGATAATACTAAAACAAACAAAATTGATTGAATTCAAACAATTTAAACTTCAACAAGACATGTCCAATCGCTACATACCGCCACGATGAAGTGGTTCCTGGGCAATAATGGCATCCAAAATTTTGAATTTAACATTACGAATGGGTTCCTCACACAGAGGACCTTCACGAGTGCCCCACTGAAATCCCTGAGTAATGGCGTCTCTAGCACTGCTCAAGAGAGATTTATCGACCTCGGATGGAAGAGTATCGTCGACCAAAATATTAGGTCCCGTCGAATCAGGTCCAAAAGCCCAAATACTTCGGGCAGCTAAAAGATCCCAGTCATACTTGGTTTGGAAAAATTCGCCCAATCGTTTCCTGCAGGAAAAAATCCCAATTAATAAATCAAAGTTAAAATTCGATATGATATAGACTAAACGATAAATTCGGGAATAACATCATACTTGTTCCATGTTATCCGGACGTGTTCGGCCTCGATATCCTCGGCTAAACCTCGCTCGAGAGGTTCCGCAATCATTGTAAGCTTGTTACGTTTGTTAGGAGTTTCGGCGAAGCATTTCAGTGAGCTTGTTTCAACGACCGTCTCGGCAAAAGCAACGACGGGATCGGCGACTTTGATATCGATTTCAGAATACATTCGTCGCAAATCATGCATCGCGCAATCGAGGTACAATTCACCAGTACCAAGAACAACGTGTTCGCCACTTTCTTCGACGCGCGTACCAAGGAGAGGATAACTTTTGTTGACTTTTCGTAGGCCATCGAGCATTTTCGGCAATTCTGATGGATTTACAGGTTCAACTGCGATTTTTATTACGCTTTGAGTGTTGAATTTGAGTGGCCGGAAGATATGAAGATCATCGGAATTACTGAGATCGGTAATAGTGCTCGTTTTTACGATTGGTCGATCAATTCCCTCAATGAGAACCCAATTCCCTGCTGGTACACGATTCAACTCTATTGAATAACGAGCCTCGCTGATCCACAATCTTCCAACCGTTAAAATTCTCGAGTCTTCCTCGTCAGCTCGTGAATAAGCCTCCCCCAGAACTCTTACACGTTGTCCGGCTTCCAAGGTACCCGACATTATTCGCCCAAGCACAACGAACAACGTGCAATCCTCCGTTGGATACATTTTTGTACTGTGTATCATCAATCGCCCTTCCGGATCACAATTAATCATGTCTTGTACTATTGGGGAATCCATATTTCCCGTATAAACGTGTTGAACCTTCGTAGCCGCGTGTGCGTAAGGACTTGGAACATGAGATACGCACATGTCCACTAAACCGCACATGTCTCCCAAAAAACGTGTGCATACCAATCGCAACAACGGTCTTATGTTCATCTTCATCTCTTCCGATGATAGTCTTATACCCAATTCGTCAAGCACTGAAATTAACGTAAGAGTCACTGCTAATATTAAATAATAAAACGAACTAATTCTGCAATTATTAGGCAACCTTAAAAATGTATACTTTTCAAAATTTTAAAAGCCATTTAAATTTTTTTCACGCTCCGTAACTAATAAAAAAAGTCGTATAACTTGTTGATTGGAAATTTATTTTCATTAATTCGGTAAGAAAATATATATTTTATTTAATCGAAACTGTTGAATTTTAAATTAATTTAGTCGCAGAAAATAAAAAAGATCATGATTATAATTGAACCTAGCTGGTTCCAAAAAACGTCTGCGAGCCATTAAATAAAAAAGTAAAAAATTCCACCGACATGAATTATTTGTTCTCTTTTTTTTAAACAATTTTTTTATTTTATCATTTGTTTTCTATAAAATGACAAAATTGTCATAATTTCTCGTAAACCCCAACAATTTTCATATCAAAACTTACATTAACTCTATTACCAATTATCAGAGACAATTTAGGTTCTCGCTATTCTTACTATTTTAGTTTCCTTGTTCATTTGTCCCTTTATAAAGTCAATCGAACGATTTCTTATCGATGACTTCTCGGAACGACATAAACGAAATTCTGATCTAAGTCGAAAATGGCTAAAAAAACTGTATATACCTAAACCGGCACTCTGGTCTAGTGGCTAGAGTGTTTGCCTCTAAGCCAGAGCGTCGGGAGGTCCTCGATTCGAATCCCGGTCCCGTAGCCTTTTCACGAAAATTAAATATGAGCGTGACCAGCTCCAGATGTATATATGAGGCATATACAAGTACCTATAAATGCATATGTCACATGTATACAGCTGTAGTTCATGTTTACATTCTCGTGACCAGACATCACGTAGCTCCGGCACCGTGAGGCGAACCCAGGACCGGCTGTAGTGGCACAGGTTTTCCGTAGTTTTCCTGGGCCCATGGAATCGAGTGCCATGGTGAATGCGCTATAGTGAGGGAAGTCGGATGCGGCCGCATGGGAGCCTGGTTACTGATCCGGACCAGACCCTCTGGGGGGGGGGGGGGGGGGGCTACTGACCCGGGCCGACCCTGTAATAGGCGAACGCCTCTATGCAGGGTGAAAATATATGAAAAAAAAAAACTGTATATATCTTCACATTTTTCATGAAGATAGATTCACGAGGAATAGTACGAGGTACATCGCAAATGTTGCAAATGTATGAATATTCCGTCCCTGATATTTCATAATTTTACTAAGAAAAAAAATCAATGTTTAAAAAAAGACTATTTTTTTCTAGCGTGACTTCACCCACAAAAAATGGTACACGTAACTTTTACGAATATATATATATATATATATATATATATATATATATATATATATATTGTAATTCCCCGATATTCTATTGGCCATCAAAAGTATGGATTTTTTCCTCATAATTAAATGCTATTACATCGAAAAAGGTTCTAGTTTAAGTGAAAAGTGATTGAGTATATTTAAGACCTCTTACCATCCGGTAACGTAGAATCGACATCACCAACAACCTGTGCGAAAATCTTGTAGAGAGGTTCAAGAATAAATTCAATGAAGCTTCTTTGAGCGGTGTTGTGGGGCGGTTTTTTGATAAATTTCCGAGTCTTGGAGTTGAAATAAATATCACCCCAAAGGCGTTTGGCGAATTCTGCAGCATTTAAAGATGCATGATTTCGTGCGTAGAGGGCAGCGAAAGATTTTAAGGTAAAGCAAACGTTGTATTCTGAACTGGCGAAGCAAACATTTCCAGTGGTAGGTGAGAGGAAAGTTGGATTCTCCGAGTCAGAATATATGGCGATAAGGCCATTTATTTCGTCAACAATGTGTCGTAATTTGTAATAAGCGTCAAGAGGTGGTAATTTCAGTTCCAGGACAAGACGATCGATTTTGTTGATACAAACGGTCAAAGCGAGTTTTTCTTGTAAGGCATGTTTGAGAAGACGTTCCGTATTTAACATTACACCTTCCGCAGCGTCGACCACAATAATAGCACCGTCTGAAACTCGAATTGCTGCGGTCGCCTCATCCGAAAAATTCACATGTCCTGGAGTATCAAAAATATTCAAGAGATAAGATTTCGACTTGACGTCTTGTAAAAGTAATGTTACGGGTGTGGCTTTTGTCGAAACTCCTCTTTGTTGCTCTGTAAACAAAGTATCCGTATATCGGAGAGGTTTTTCATCCGTCACGCTATGCATGTTCGGATGAGTCTGTCGTACGAGACAATCAACGAGCGTTGTTTTCCCATGATGCAGATGACCCAAGAGCACTACGTTACGAATTAAATGCGGAGCATCCATCATATCAGCCAAAAATTCTATATTGTATGTTGTGCCTGGCAATTGTTGCTGTTTGATTTGAAATTTTGGTTTCCGAACTGGTGCTATCAGAGGCTTGTCCAGCGGCTGAGCGTCTTCCTCTTGAACGAGCGTCTCTACCTACAAATTTTAAATCGTTTCGGTAAATCCTTAGGTTGTTCTTTTTTCACTTCTCGTTGAATTCCATTTTTTAAATAAAAACTTGCAACTATTGGGAAGTTCTTTAGCATTTTCAAGATGATTTAGAATTCTCTTTTACTATTTACTTAATGATTAAATTAATACAAAGTTAACAAATGTACCATATAAATTAATGTCGCATTGTGGTCTAGAATGCTGTTTTCCGAGGTGATTTTTAAGATAGAATAAATTTAAAACTATTCGAGTTTTTGTCAAATGTTGTATACGCGTTTATTTTTTCTTTAAAAAAACGCACAGTGTAAAAAAAATACACAAATTTTATCTTATAGTTTTGTACGATTTAGTAAAAGATTCGCGGAAAATAACTTTCAATTGACGACGAGGGTGCCTGACATTCTGTATATCCAAAAAAAAAACCTACCGTATCCTGAATCTGTATTAGTGTTGAGAGCAGTGGTACCAGAATCAGACAGAATTCATTTTTTCTATCTTTTACGGTGCATAAACAAAAGTAAGGATTATTTTAAAC
Source organism: Rhimphoctona megacephalus (assembly GCA_963989365.1). Lineage (NCBI taxonomy): Eukaryota > Metazoa > Arthropoda > Insecta > Hymenoptera > Ichneumonidae > Rhimphoctona > Rhimphoctona megacephalus. The sequence goes on along the minus strand of OZ022422.1, from coordinate 12,168,843 downwards.
CCGATTCTGGTAACATTACTGATAAACAATCTACTGAAGATGTGTACCAAATTTCAAATCAGTCGGCTAGCTGGTTATCGAAATATCGTGGTTGTCAATTTAGAACGCCTATATTTAAGAAAACCTCTGGGAAATTGTTTTTTTTTTCCCTAAAAATTGGTACGTTTTGCTACAGGAAAGGAAGGATAACTATGTGAACAAAATTTCAAGAGTTTCAAATTTATTGTATCCTAAAAATCATATCCGAGAATAGAATTCTACAAAACAATATGGTCTTGTAATTAGATTTATGATATAAAAAGAATTCTTTAAATGTCAGATAAACGTCAGATTAAGGCATCGTTTCATGGTACGTCTTAATGTTTATTTTCCCTGTACTCTTTGATGGATTAGATTTTTAAAATACACAATCTTGAAAAGCTTTCAAGCACATATGATTCAGAGAAAATTATTCAAAATTAAGTAATGACCAAAATTGGAGTTTCTCAATAGTTTACCTCGCCAGAAACGAAACAAGCTTCCATAAGTTGAACAATTCCTTTTTTGCTATTGAGATGAGTTTACATTTTGGTATTATTCAATGTTTCTGCGCATAACCATTTTTGAATTATTTTGATATAGTCGGTTATATTTTCATATAACTGGCAGATGGTTAACGTAATCAAACATTCAGAAAAATTGCCTTCCATTGAATAATCGATGTGTAGACCAATGTCTCGCTAAGCAGTGAAATTGCGAAAAATAATTAGAAAATAAGTAAGAGTATATATATTTTTTGAATATATTGAGGTTTTTCTTTGAAAATTAATGTTGCTTCGTAGCCTGGGGATTGACTTTTTCCAGAACCATGTATGGCTATTTTGGCTATGGATGGCCAAAATAATGAAAAAAATAAATAAAAAATGTTGTGTTCATTAGTGCAGACCGTGGTGAGTATACATACAATGTCGGGCTCTGGTGATCTAGCAAGATCAAGCAGCTTCAGGTGCAGTCAGTGCTTGGGTAGGTATCGCTTAGCTATATCTATAGACGTACGGAATGAATACTGAGGAGGAGGCAATCTCTGAGTTTTTAAAAACGTTTACCAACTGAACCCTCTTAATAAAACAACTGACTGTATCAGCACAGATTTTCCAGTTTCCCCAGGTCCTTGATCAAATGTGATACAGTAGCGCATTAGGAAGGAATTGCTGTGGGCAACACCCTTGGGGGAGAGGGAACAGGGGCCTTGCAGGAAAATGGTAATTAGTGGAGTCAGGTAAAAACTCGACATGCAGTGACAATGGAACAATGAAATAAAAATAATAAAAATTTTAATGCTGTTCCTCATTCGATTTGAGATAAAGTAGGTATGAGATGATGTTGCAACTGTATTTTAAACAATTCCAATAGGTGGTTGTTTATCCTAGAACCTCCTATCAATTTACTTGTCCTCAAAACCTTCGCTGAGGAACAAATGTTTGCCAATCGTTTCACTAACATGGACTATTTCTCATAGGTGAGGGTTTCAAATTTAATACGGGAGAAACTTACATCAGGTCCATAAACTTCAAGGGCGCTCGGATAATAACGTTTATCCTCATGCAGTACAACAGCCATAGAGGATTGTTCGGCTTGATCCCGAAGCTCATCCTTATCTTCTTCTATTTCTTCGTCCGATCGATCACGATCTTCAGCGTCGTCACCAACATTGCCATATTCATTTTCGTCCTCGCTCTCGGATGCTAAATCCGGTCCGATGTAATTACCAAACTCGTCGTAAAGATCGGCATCCATGATTAATAAATGTACTAGATGATAATAGCATTTTATATTAGCATAAAAAATAACACAAGACGTGAAAACATTAAAATAAACAATAGTATGTTTTAACCTAAAATGGCATGAAGTGAATTTATTTTTTCAACGAGTAAACCAAGTGGATATTCAATCAGTTAAAACTTGATTAAATAACAATATATCAATATCTGATAATAAAAATAAATCAATATGAAAATTAAAAAAAATACTTACCGCGAATAAAATTAAATCATTTATATACAACACATTCACGAATGATATATTTCTACGGTAGGTAGGGTGTAAATTAGTCGAAAAAACTATGGACGTGGAACCAAGAAACAAAGCGCAGTTGTCGTGAACGAACGCTCACGACCACTGACCACAGATGTCGCTATGGTAGGGTATAATGTGGTGATCCACAGCTTCTCAATGTCGCCACTACGCGGCCAAAAACGTCAAAACAATTCTCACAAGTGGTTGCTTAGGTATGCGTTTCTATATATAACGATGCGCCGCAACGCTACAACATCCTCAGCGCGTCTAGGGCACGGTGCGGTCACATAGCCCTACTGACGAGTCTGTGACCGTACCGAAGACGAAACGCAAAGATCCCTTTTTTTCGCCGCCACGCTAGCGTGGGGGATCTACTTTACCATCTGCCTGACATCCTATCTTACCGACCACGAGACGTTAACTATTATCCACCAGTTCTAATTCCTCAATTGTAAGGTAACGCGCTTGTCTCACCGACAACGTTACCTCCTACATCAGGGGGCCTATTACGGTTCTCAGCAAGGAGACTAGAGAGAAGGAGTGAACACACCGTACTTAAGAAGTGTTCCCAAAAATTGGTAGAAAATGAGAGACGCTGCGATTGCAAAGTACAAGGTCAGTTTCACGTCGCTGAGGATTATTATTACTATATGTATTAGAACTTTCGGTCACGAACGCTGCAGTGGCAAAACCAGAAACTATAGCATCAACGTGTTTTGGGCACACTGAAACTACAAATTGGCCTGCCTATGCTGTGTTCACTCCTTCTCTCTAGTCTCCCTGGTTCTCAGATTGGGTGAAAATGACGAAAGTGAGCTGCTCACCCAATTACGGTGAATCTCGCTTGTCGAAAATGCGAGATTATACGCGTGAGTTGACTCGACACAAAATTCTGTGTCGAAAACAGCTCTGCGCATGCGTTGCTTAGTTAATGTGTCGTTCGGGGGTTCGTGCTGCAAGGGTACGAATCAGTGGCATATCGTAAGTGCAAGAGAGATAGTTGCAAATTCAAAAGTGAATTTTTTGGAGACGATTTAACCAATAATAAAAAATGCTCAATCAGCAAATTCTTGCCCTCCTCTTGCGTTTGTTAACAAAACTTTTTTATAATCGGTCCAACTGTATTGAAAAATTTCAACTTTTCAAATTTAAAGTGAGGTTAGGTGACTGATTCAACAAACCCTCAAAGCTGTGATGATTTCAATTGTATATCAGTTCAATCTTCATAAAATATAGAGATATTAAAGTTTCGGTGTCATGTAAGGTTTCTTTTTTTTTTGAATGTCTGATTCTTTTTATATCGAAAAAAAAAGCCTATATACCGTCGAACAGCCACCTTTTTTTAAAACATCAAACAGCGTGAAAATGTGAGATCCCTAAACCGGAAATACCTAGTGATCTCGCTTTTTCACTTAGGGAGTTCATCTGATGATCGAATTAACAAACAGATATCGATAAAAAAATTCAAGTACCCTTATGAGTATCTAAAAAGTCACCTGTCCAAATTTCAGACCTCCCGGATACTTTGTTCGTGAGCAATTAATAAATAAAAATTGTCTAAATTAACGTGGTCTCTTATGGACGATCGTGTTTTTCCCATTTATAAACGTGAAATTTGCAACCATTGACAAACAGTTTCGTCAGAAACTTTTGTAATGAATAAAACAATATCTAACGAACATTTAGGCAGCTCGCTCAGATCCATTAGATACTTGTGAGCTTCAGAATATTATAATTTGTCTCGAGAAATGGTGATGTTCGGGAGGTTAACCTCCATATTACACCAGCCGCATGGTATGACGGCAACGTCGCAACCGCGCGCTTTTTGAATTGAACTTTACGAGTAACGTAACGTGCGGTAAACTTGCACAGCAGGAGGCTTATCCAGACTCATACAAAAAAAAAGTTATTTGATTTAAAAAAACGATACGAAATAATAACATAAAAAATTGAATGAAAACACATATTTTTTTGAAATCGTATTTAATGATAATATAATATTAAAATCACACAACAAAGTATAAAATCTTCGATCTACAGTTAACTTTAATGTAACTTAAAAATTATTTAGTTTAATATTTTTGGTTTTTATCTTTGGAACAAAATTCCACCATCACACAAAAATTTTTTCTAAAACATCACAGATTTTTTTCCAAAAAATCACAAATTTTTTTTGACACGCTTCTAGATTTACTCACTTTTACATTTCCATTTTCATCCTCACCCAACAGATTCATCAAACCCATCAATTTATTTTTTTGGTAAACTTCCAATATTAGATCGTAGCTGATATCGGCAGCAACGATTTTTTTTCGAGTAGCAAGTGACGTATATGCTTTTAAAGCATCTAGCTTTTTTAAAGCTTTTGGCAACTCCTCGTCGAATTTTTGCTTTTCGATTGCGTCATCCCATGTCATCGTATTTTTGAAAAAAATGTCATTAGGAATGCCAAGTTTAACAATTACTTGCTCAAGCATCGCAACATCATCGACGGCATTATGAGCGTTAGACGTTGATATTTCAAGTGTCTTGGCTAGTTTTTCTAAGGTATTTTCCCCTTTCCCAGTTAGCTTTGTGACTTTTTTGATTATGGGCAATGAATCTGAGAAGCCAAATATTACTGCTTCAAAGTGTTGAGTCAGTAAACTTTTTTTGATAGCCCGTACGAGCCTTGGGCGATCAAATGTGCAGTTATGTGCAACTAACATGCATTCCTTGTTCAATCCCCCCAGGAAATTATAAAATTGCAACAATGCGTTTTGAAGAGTAACCGATTCGACTACTCTCCCATGTAGTTGTAGCTGCGCTCCGACTGTACGTAAACCAGTTATATCGCTTGCTTTTCCATCAATTCTCTGGGTAGGGGTCACGTAAATTGAAAAATATGAACTCTCGTGCTTAGCAGCTATTTGCAAAATATCTGCGGATTTAGAAAAACCTCCAGTTTCGAGATCAAAAAAGACCAATATGCGTGATGAAGAACCGTCCTGAATTTCAATTACAAGAGGCATATCAGCGTTCAATAATCCCATGTCCGATTGGTATGTTTGAGACCCTTCAGAGCGTTCTTTCTTGTGTCGAAGTTCTGTTTTTTTTGCTTTTAGAAGTAAACGTCTTTTTTTGAACTCTCGGGAACATGACCTCTCATATCTCTTGTTTGCGTTCGAATCCACTGTTTGGCTATACTTTTCCGTAAATTTCGCAGGTGACAAAGATAATTTTTCCGACAGTTCCTTCACGTATTGTTCCCCGTTATTTTTTTTATTGATTGCGCATGCCAGTCGAGCGTCACTGGAAGCTGTTGTACCGTAAAATCGCGTTTTTGGTGCTTTACTCGCAATTGTTGCGTTTAGGCTTTCGTTGACATTACTCGATACTCCTGCTGCAAACCTGTCTGTTCTAGAAGCTACAACGTCAAACAGACACCGCAATGCATCAAATAATGTTTCGCTCAGAAATCCATCTCCGATCGCAGAATGTCTGTACGATGTCGGGTCGGCATGGTAGCCACACCATGTTCCGCAATTTTTGTGGGTATTGAAACAATGTAACGGAATGTTTTTTATTCCTTTGGCCATTTCTACGTGATCGCCTATATTCTGAGCTACGCAATAATTGAAGCAGCGTTGAAGATATTTTATAGCGGCCGGAGTGAGCTCTTTGTGATTTTTTTTTATTTTATAAAGTTCGTTTACCACCCCTTTACTTGTATGATTTTTGTCGGAATGTTTTATTACTTCATGCTGACTAGCCGCACGTACTGCGCTTATAGCGCTACTATCGTTATCTCCTATCATAACGCCTATTTGAACGTGGCATGTTTCGAAAATCGAATTTTCGGTTGCGAGATGCACTGCGGCTGAGGACTCCATCGCCTTAGCAGAACCTTCAAAATTCAATCTGCAGTCATGATCACTAGGGTCGTGTCCTAGATCACATTATCGACACTTTCTGTTTTTCGAAGTGTACGAGAGCGCTTTTTTAGTAAAAAAGCCGATAAGAGCCGCAGATCCCGTAAGACTATCATAGTCACGTCCAGTGCCTCTTGTTGACCACCCCATGTCGAACGAAGCCGCAATACGCACTACATCTTCTGGTAGGATGTCAGTAGGATTCCTCGGATTTATTCCAGACAAAGTCGGAAAAAGGAAAGAAGTGGTGAGATGGGGCGGCCTGTAGAAAAATTATTTTCAAGTAATTTACGACTTTTATTTGTATCAAAGTATCATAGATTCACTTAAATTTAACAATACAATATTTCAGTATAAATTATTACGTAAATAATACCAACCACTCGTATAATTATTACGAGTGGTTGCAGATCGAGCCTCGGAAGTTGGAAAATCAGCGTATCTGTTCGGCACATTTTCAAATAACCGATTTCATTGAAAACGACCCCGCAAAGGGTAAGCGAAGGTTAAATTTTAATGCACTACCAGCTGAGAGTACTTTCGCTAGTAATCTGGTTCCGTCAAATTCCTCCATTAAACCAACAACCCCGATTGAATCGGGACCGAGTGTTTCGGAAGCCGCGGATGTTTTTCGATCGCGTGATGTGGCTGCGGAGCCGAGTAATGATCCTCCTTTATCCCGACGAGAGATTCTTTTAATGAAGAAGAATGCAACATTAACTATGAAATTAAAAAAAGCTGGTCAAGAGATCCGTAATCTTAAGAGGAAAAGTGTAAAAAATTTGTCTATTCTTGAAATAATCGATGCCGCTTCGCATTTTCTTGATGGAAATCGTTTGCTGCTTTTAAAGATGCAATTAAATCATATTAAAGTTTCGCCGTGGCTGGACGAAGAAAAGCAGTTTGCTTTAAGTTTATTTTATACGTCGGCCAAAGCTTACAATTACTTAAGAGAAAAGAAAAAGCTTCCTTTGCCTTGTGTTACTTTGATTAGACAGTGGGTAAATGATTTAAATTTAACGACCGGAATCAGTACTGAAGTCTTTGAGTTATTATAAAAATAAAAGCTTCGACATTAGATGAACATCAACGTCAATGCGTTTTGATGTGGGACGAAATGTCAATCAAACAGCTGCTGGAATATAATCCGAAGGTAGATGTTATAGAAGGGTACGAAGATCTCGGTCATCTTGGCCGTAGCGATAATGTCGCAAAATATGCGCTTGTATTTATGCTCCGCGGTTTAACGTCATCATGGAAACAGCCGATTGCATTTTACGTCTCACATGGAAACGTTAATGGTGCGCAATTACAGGAACTTATAACCACGGTTGTGAGTGCTGTATTTGATGCTGGATTCGTTGTGAGATCCATGGTATGCGACCAAGGGGCTCCCAACAGGAAGGCAATTGACGCCATGGGAATAAATGAGGATAACCCGTTTGTGATGTTATCAGGCCATAAAATTTACCATAATTACGATCTTCCTCATTTGATTAAAAGTATCCGGAAGAATTTATATTGAAAAAAATTTGTCATAGGAAATTCGCGTTTATCGTGCAGCGCTATTAGAGAACTGTACAATGCGCAACGTAATAAAGCGTGTAAAGCTGCGCCTAAACTCACCGATCGCCACATCGATCCAAATCCTTTCCAGCGAATGACCGTGCGGTATGCTACTCAAGTTTTTAGCGGGTCTGTCTCCCCCGCAATGACTACCGGAAGAATGACGGGAGATTTGAAAGATCCATGTAACATCGCGACAGCTAACTTTATTAAAAAATTAAATGACATTTTTGATTGCCTCAATAGTCGATTCGCGAACGATCCTAATCCGTTAAAAAGGGCATTACCAGACAAATCCCCTCAGGTACAAAAATGCTTAGAAAGTGCGCTTCCCTGGATAGATCAATGGACCGTGGAGGGGGGTCCAAACCCACCTTGTTTTTCGGGATTAAAAATGGCTATAAAATCAATTTTGATGTTGCGGGATGATCTACGCGCGGAAGGAAATCTTTATCTTTTGACAACTCGTTTCAATCAAGACCCGCTAGAAAATCAATTTTCTGTTCTGCGAAGTCGTTCTGGCCATAAGGACAATCCATCTGCGAAACAGTTTAGACACAATTTGCAGTATGTAATAAATATCGATTTAGAAAAAGCTCCGAGAGGAAGAAATTGCGAGGAAGACGGAACCGTTACATTGCTCGCAAAAAAAACAAAATTGAAAACTGGCGTTGTTAGCGAAGAATCGGGTTTGTTGGTTCCTGGAAACGACGCGATGGAAAAAATTGTTAATGATGATTATGTGGATGTGATCGCAGACGATTTGCTTAGCGAAATCGACAAGACCGTGGACGACGAAACAGATCAAACAATTTCAACATCGACAGAGACCGAACAGAATCATACTGAAGTAACTTTTGAAAAATGCACGATGAATTATGTTTCTGGTTACTTGCTCCATGGATGTCTGGAAAAATTTCAGTGTGCGAAATGCTAAGAACTTTTTGTTAAAAGTAACCAGAATTTTGAAAATAACGTTCAACTTTTAGTTTTTTTCAAAGCGTACAAAACTTCTGACGGACACGAACTTGGACATTTAACAGCTCCTGTCGACAAGTTTCACACTTTGATAGATGCTGCTTACAGACCGTTTCAAAAAGAATTTTCTCTATACGCGCATGAAGTCAGCATTGGCAAATACCTCAGGCGATGCCTGCACGAAACATTGACAGCGACTGACCGTGACTTCTGGCTGACGAACGCTGGCTGTCAAGACCATCGCGATTTTATAGTAGATTTGTTTGTTCGCACACATCTTTATAATTATCTCAAGTGGAAATCCCGTAATACGAGGGCTGCAGCGAATAAAAAACGACCAAAGAGCGGCGTCCTTGCGAAACCGAACCGCAAGATTTTCAAAGTTTCTCACAGCTGAAGTGAATTTTTTTGGAAAATTTTCTGATTTTTATTAAATACAGTCTTCATTAAAATGCGTTGGGTTCGTTATCGTTCACATGAAATATATTTGATTTTTTTTATTAGCAAATCACTTTAAACTCAACGTCTTGTCGCATTTTCCAGTTAAATTCATTGATTCCCCATTTCCCTGCCCTACCTTATTCCTTATGGTCGGTTTTTTTTTCTCTATCTAAAGGCTCGTTGATCTTTTCCTTGGATGTAAAAAAAACCAGCCATTATTCCTTCCCATCCTGACGAAAAACACTCGCCACCTTCACGTGGTTTTCGACGAGTAATATCAATCAACATTATCACCTGCTTCAGTTTCTCATTTTATGGTTTATGTTAATACTAAACATGCACTACAAACGCTTTACATGTGTACACGATGCTTGATATTAGCTAAGAGCGAGTCCAATTGAAAAATACAAGGTAAGATTTGCGCATTCACTTTATATAATAACGCTAATTGAAGGTTGTTAATATTTTACTATTATTATAGACACATTTTTTATATTAATGAAATATTTGCATACTTTACTTCGGCAGACAAATTTGGTAACGAGTGATTTTTTTTATCAATGTAATTTAAATCGTTGCGTTTAATGGAGAAATAATAGGTCAAAAAATTGATTCGGCCGAATATTTATTTTTCTTTCTATTATAATGAAAGATCATTTTTAATAATAACAGGACTCACTATTATGTACATAAATTATTGAATTCGATCGAAAAATAATTAATCATAAAAAAAAAAATTCTTCAACACCAGGAATCGATCTATGGACTGCTAGCGTGCAATCCCCTCTTTACTTCCAAGCACCCTCTAGTACAAGAGCGAGCGAGAAAGAGTTATGGTTGCTCGCACATAAGTGCAAGCAAGATAACATGAGAGTGGGGGTCAGCTGATGCTTCGAGTGTGTGCGCCACACCGATACATCGCCGCGCGCTCTACAGCCCATAGGTAGAACTACATTTTCTGTGCCAAAAGCTAACACGGGCCCTGTTGTTCCATGTACATCTATGTTCTCTGATTATATATCGCTGTCACTGGGGGGGGGGGGGGGAGTACTGTGGCGATCCACAGCTTCTCAATGTCGCCACTACGCGGCCAAAAACGCCGAAACAATTCTCACAAGTGGTTGCGTAGGCATGCGTTTCTATATATAACGATGCGCCGCAACGCTATAACACCTCCATAAAGTTAGCCGAACGACTTAAACTTTTCGAATTTTTTATTAATCATATCTTTCAGTATTCGTTCAGTGGTTATCAGTATCCTAATTAAAATGTTTAGTGGTAACTAGTTATTTTGTAATTAAATAAATAAAATTTGGGTTAAAGTTAGTCGAACATTTTTTTATTTTTCGTGCAATCGATTAGACAAAATTGTAAATTGATGTAGAATCGTTCGGTAGTCACAAATGTTTAAATTGTAACGTTGAGTAGTCAATAGATTATCTAATAACTTAAAAAAGCTATTTGCGACCAGTAGGTGGGGTTTAGCCGGACAAATAGGTTATTACCTAACTAATTGTGTTCTAATGACTCTTGATCGAAAAAAATCATTTGGTAGTGATTAGTCGTGCAATTAAATCGTTGGGTGATAATTAGTTTAATTATAACGACCAAAAAAACCATATACGCCAGCGGACATCGTAGTAGAGAGGCTCTAATTGGTCAATAGCAAGATTCAACGGCAAAATGAGCAGGAAAACTCGGATTTTTTGTTTATTTTTTAATCAATTTAGTACATATAAATTGTAATATGAAAAAATCGTCGTGTATTCATTGCTATCCTATTCGATGTGTTTGTAGTTAATTAATAACATATTTAGGAACAGTTTAGAAAGTGAACTTGAAAAACAAAAAATAAAGAGTAATCGATTATATTGTAGTAAGAAAACATCCGCTTTCCTGTGTGTGCTTAATTTAATGTGGATTCTTATAAATTCTATATTTGTTGTTAATGAAATGTTTTTTATAATTTAGAAACCCTCGTAAACCGAGAAATCCTTCGACTTGACTCTAATGGGTGCTTTCCATTTACTGACACAAGTCGACTTTTGTCGCCAAAAGTGCTTTCCATTTGATTTGTGTCGCCGTGAGTCGGCGACACAAGTCGACTCGGAAAGCCTCTGCTAGAGTTGTGAGTTTATGAGAGTTGAACATCACACATACAGTACACTCACAAAGGAAAGTGTGCGGGAACCACGGCCTTGTATGTAAGACCGTGGCGGGAACCAAAACGTCACAATACCCAACAAAAATACTTGATAGGCACGATAAACAAAGGCGCTTCATTGACACGATAAATACAGATTCACCAAACTTTAAACTGCATTTGATCAGCTGCATTTACTAAAAAATGAAAGTAAGTGTAAAACAGATAATTAATTACTATACGAATAAAACGAACTAACTGTATATTTATCTGTAAAAATCAGCAATTCTTTAGTGCATAACTCAGCTGTGTGCACATACAGGTTAGAGTCCATTTTGCACACATTGTTGTGTATAAATAATTCTTTCACATTATAATAATTGTTTTTTGTGTCAATATTAAACGGAACATTTCTCTAATTTCTTTCTTAATTGAAATAAAATGGTTATTATTTTTTTTAGCGCATAACATTTGACGAATAGAAGGCCTTGCAGATAAAAGGGAAAATAAAATTATTGCCAATAACATCGACATCGCACCAGCAACAGAATCGACCACAGTCAAAAATAGAAGTTCAGGAGCAAACCGTAGAAAACTGTGGTAAACAAAACACTGTTACCGCACATGAACTTGAGGAAAATCTGGAAACGAAAGTTGTATGGACCCGTTCAGCAACTCTTGCGCTTTTATCTGCGCGTACGAGGCAAGAGATATTGAGGCAGACCGAACAAAAAAAATAAAAAATTTTGGCAAGCCATCGCTCACGAGCTAAATGCTTCTTCGTTGATTTCCAAACAGGTCAGAATTATACTATTAAAAAGAGGATACTAGTTATATAACTACCTATTATTATGTACAATTTACATTTTGTCAACTATATATAACTGACGATCAAGCACGTTGGAAGTTTGCATCTATAAAAAAATCATACAATAAAAAAAAATATCATAACCGAGGAAGTGGCAACGATCCAAAATCTTTCGACGAATTTGAGGAGCGTCTGTCGGAAATTTTAGGTGATAAAAAGGTGTCGATGATCCAGTTTGCAGTTCTTTTAATTCACCACTACCAGATTTCGTTAATACTCCACAACAGCAACATGAAAATAAAACCAAACTAAAGAAAATAAGGACACAAATAATATAGGAAGCAAGATTTCAACTTCTCCAGAAGTTAAAATCTTCCCAAGCGACAATGTACCTCATACAATAAAACGTAAAGTTGCTCACGGAACTGGTTCGAGAATTGCAAAAACGAAGATGAAATTAGAGAAGCAATGGCTACAGCATCTCAAGATTATACAAGAAGAAAAGGCTGAAAAAAAGTTATTAGCTGAAAACGAGAATAAGCGGAAAGAAGAAGAATTACAATTAAAAAAAGAAAAATTCGATTTAAAACAAAAGGAGCTACGTTTTGAAGATTTAAAATTGGCAAAGAAAATGGAAAGACACAGGGAAAAAAATGAATATAGAAAGAGAGAAGTGCAATCTTCTAAAAAGTATTCTGGACCAAAAAAATACTTTCATAAGTTAGAGTGCTTTATTGATTAATGCGGTTAACGCCTTCAAGACTTTAAATGTATTTCATAGTTTTGTTATATACTGTATAGTATTTTAATATCTATAGTTTTATACTTGTAGTTAATACTTATAGTTTTATCAAACCAAAGTTTTTATGTACTTAAACCCAAACATGGTATTATTAGATTTGTTCATGCTAGCTGCACTTTCTACATTTATCCTAATTTTTTTTTTAATTTATATTACTGCATGTTACAAAAGTATAGAAAGTGCAGCTAGCACGAACAAATCTATTGTTTCTCCCCAAAAACAAAATAAAAAAAGTTTTGATTCAAAATCTACAGAATTTATTTAATATTTACAGTTATGCAGCATAAAATCTCTGGCATATACATTTTGAATTATAAATTTATTGCTTATATGTATATAATATACAATTTTATGAAGATGAAATGGAGTTTATATAGTACAATTTTGGAAATATAAATTCTGTTAAATATGTAGCAAATAAATTTTAAATTATACATCTATTGCTTACATTTATCTATTAGTAAATGAAGTCATCGAATATCATTGGATTCGAACTCTCAATTTCTAACTATGTATTTTCTGGAAACATATTGTTAAACAAGTATTCCCGAAGATTTCTTGGGTCTCTTTGTGGAACATCCCTATCCTCATTTACATCTTCATTATCTAATATGTCATTCCATTGTTGATCAAGTTCATCGTTGAATAAACCTTCCCCATTATCTCCGTTAATGAAACAAATATTGTGCAATACGCAACACACAACAATAACGCGTATCGTAAATTGAATATCTCGAAGTGGAATCATTTGCAGTAAACGAAAACGACCCTTAAGGGAACTGTATGGTCTAGAAATTTGAAAAAATCGATTTTTTTTTTTTTCGATATGTCGAAAGTATAGTATCTCAAGAATATACTGTGAAATTTTCATGCGGAAATTCTCAATATTACAGCTTCTACAGCCCATAACGCAGGTAGAGAGCGGTCCGCGCGCTCCTAACGGGTCTAGCGCTAACCGGTAACCTAATCGGAGCGCAGCAGCTGTCCCAATCCTTCTCCGAAAATATATACCTGTATATAGTACATACTATATACCTATATATACTTTTCCCTTCCCCGAAATATACCTATTGTCGAACATTTGTGAGGGAAACGGTCATTTCGCTTTCCCCTGACTTGATCAGTACAACGTTACGTTTTGACGAACCAACATCGAAAATTTTGAAATAAAATATCAGAAAATATGGATAGAAAGCAAGGCCGTGACTCTTCTAGACGACCATCTTCTGTAGGTCGCAAAAGATATTTCAAGGGCAATCGATTCACTATCGAAAATACTAGCTGCGAGTATCGAGCGCCAACCGTAGGAGCACGGACAACTCCAAAGAGGCTCGGACAGCTCGAAGAAATGAAAGGAGTGAGGAAATCTTGAATTATGAACGTTCCGAAGGAATCCTATATGGTGCCGGAATCGCGGATTAACTGTAAGTATTCAAAATTTGCTCAATTTTTGAAAATATCTGTACCTCAAACTTTAAACTCATTTATCTCGAAACGACTTTTTTCGGCACTGCGCAGGTGAAAACAAAAAAACTATTCAACCGAATCACTTGAAATTTGGATATGTTGTTCACAACATGTATGGCTATCGTCGGAACTACAATCATAATTTTATTTAAATAATTTCTTATTGTTTATACTAAAAAACTAGTGAAAAAAAAACCCGATTTTACGAATTTTTTTTCAAAAGCGCGCCATTTTGTCAATTTTTAATTTTTTCGATTTGTTCTAGTCCCGACCATAACTGCACTCTTTCTGATTAAGAATCTTCTTGAATTTTGTGTTTCAGATGAGTAGAAGTCTCGGATCGATCTTCACCGTCCGGGTCGGATTTTTCGAGAGGGTCGTCTTCAATGCCAATTATATGATAATAAACACTGTTTTTAAAATTAAAAAAAAATTTTTTGTATACTTAATAAAGGTAGTAATAAACCCGAAAAGTTAAAACATCGATTTTTAAATTTTTTATGGCAAAAAAAAATCGTGAAAATAGGTGAAATTTTCGTGCTCTAGACCATACGGTCCCCTTAAGAATGCCGAGGGCTCGTTCGACTACTACACGCGTTTTAGAAATTTGCGTGTTGAACTCATCTTCTTGAACTGTTAAATTTCCGTTGTCTCGAAAAGGACAAACCAGCCATGTTTGTGCTACACCATTATATCCTTTATCGCCTAACAAAAAGCTATTGTTAGAAAAAATTCTTTCGCGATTCTGTTCGGCTGCTACAAATAGATCGGATCTTCTTAACATTCTGGCATCGTGAAAAGAGCCCGGGTCCCCGCAATATACGTTCGTGAATTTTAGGTCGCAGTCAACCACAGCTTGCAGTAGAATAGAATAATGTTCTTTCCTGTTAAAATATACCCTACCATTTCCTTCTGGCTTATTAATATGAATATGAGAACCATCTAATGCGCCAATACAGCCACGAATACCTGCTACATTTTCAAATCTCTCAGATATTCTCACAAGGTTATTTCCTTCTGGCCATTTAATGAACTGAGGAACAAGGGTAATGATCCAATCAATGACTCTTCGCACTATGCGAAATACAGATGATATGATATGAATGAAATATCAAAGAGATTTGACAGTAATCTATGTGACTCCTTGTTGCCGAGAAACCAAAGTGTCATTAATAAACACAATTCAGCAGGTTTCTTTTCCTTTCCAAAGGTATGGGTCGGAATGAATCCACTATTTTCCAAACTTCCTGCAAATATATTGACGTATATGTACCAGCTTTTTTTCTTTAAAAACATCAGTATACCATAACGAAATATTTGTACATAATTACCTAATAATATGTTAACAATTGGTCGCTTCAATCTGAAATCTTCCCTAAACTCCTCATCGCTTAGCATTAACAGTTTCGAGAAAATTTTGCACACGCTGCCGTTCACGTCCGTCTATTAGAAAGTGGAAAAGGGGGAATAAAAGATCATTTTCGTAGTCATCTTCTTCTAATAGCGGAATGAAACCATCATTGCTTGAAGAATCTGAACTGCTGCTGCTGCTATTATTTCTGCTGCTAGTACTGCTGGATTCATTCAGCAGGACAATTAATAGAGTCTCGTCCATCTAATAAGATCAATAATTTAATTTTGAAATAACATACAATTGTAAATTGCAAAAATATATTTCAGCTCTTAGAATTATACACCATGAACATGAATACGTTACTCTGTAAATTTATTCATATTGCAATTATTTATGTAGTATATATTACGTTTACGCTATTTAAACATAATACACAGAAATTTAAATACATAAGCAATCTTTTACATTTTTATTTACTCACCGCAAAGCTTAAATTTGTTGCCATTACTCTTTTCATATTCTAACCTCACCACTTCGTGCACATCAGCTCTCGCGCAAATGTGTGATGTTCCATTTATTCGTTTTCGAGAGTCGACTCGAGTCGACACGAGTTGACAAGAGTCGACACAAAAGTCATGTAAATGGAAAGCACCCAATTTCGAAACGAACGATTCGGGGAAAAAATTTGGGAGGTAAATTCTATGAAGGAGATCATGAAACAAATTGGGGAAAAACAAATCATTCGCAATGATTTCTTTATCAGGAGAAAGTCTGCTGCAAAGCGAAAAATCTTGACCTCGGCTGTCAGCATTTTCGTCGCGATCAGGCAGTGGCAGTTCACGATGAACGTTGTCTGACGTTGAGACAAGTCATCTCTAGAGTATTCAGTATTGCAGATTATAAGAAATACGGTATAGATTAGTCAATGATAAGTCATTGCGACTTTTTTTCTGTTACTTTCGTTTTACTTTCGAAAAGTTTGAGAAGTCTGAAAAATGTTGACATCGAAAATAACTGCTATCGTCAGAAAACAGAACTTTCCGCACACGCATCATTACGGGAACGAACAAAATACATTTTTTTTCTTCGACATTCGCTTATTTTGTTTTTCTAAGAGCTATTCGTGTACTTTGATGACATTTGGTCATTTTGATGATGGTCATCAAAGTTTTTAAAAGTTATTCAAGTAGTTTGATGACTGTAAAAATAGTAGGGTGGGTTTGGGTCCCCTTGCGGTTATTTTTTGAATAGTTGGACATGTAAAAATACTATTTCCACATGTCCCACTATTCAAAAAATAACCGCAAGGTGACCCAAACTTACCCTACTATTTCTATAAAAATTTTCTATAAAAATTTCTATAAAAATTTCTATACAAAATTTCTGTAAAAATTTTTATAGAAAATTTCTGTAAAAATACTATTTCCACATGTCCAACTATTCAAAAAACAACCGCAAGATGACCCAAACCCACCCTACTATTTCTATAAAAATTTCTATAGAAAATTTCTATAAAAATACTATTTCCACATGTCCAGCAAATCGAATAGGATAGCAATGAATACACGACGATTTTTTCATATTACAATTTATTTGTACTAAATTGATTTCAAAATAAACAAGAAATCCGAGTTTTCCGGCTCATGTTGCCGTTGAATCTTGCAATTGACCAATTAGAGCCTCTACTACCATGTACACTGGCGTATATGGTTTTTTGGTCGTTATAATTAAATTAATTACTGCCCAACGATTTAATTACACTACTAATCACTACCAAACGATTTTCTTTCACTCAAGAGTCATTAGAACACAATTGGTTAGGTAATAACCTATTTATCCGGCTAAACCACACAGACTGGTCGTAAATAGTTTTTTAAGTTATTAGATAATCTATTGACTATTCGACATTACAATTTAATCATTTGTGACCACCGAACGATTCTACATCGATTTAGCATTTTCTCTAATCGATTACACGAAAAATAAAAAATGATCGGCTAACTTTAACCTAAATTTTAGTTATTTAATTACAAGATAACTAGTTACCACTAAACATTTTAATCAGAATACTGATAACCACTGAACGAATACTAAAAGATACGATTAATAAAAAATTCGAAAAATTTAAGTCTTTCGGCTAACTTTATGGAGGTCGCTATAACATCCTCAGCGCGTCTAGGGCACGGTGCGGTCACATAGCCCTACTGACGAGTCTGTGACCGTACCGAAGACGAAACGCAAAGATCCCTTTCTTTTCGCCGCCACGCTAGCGTAGGGGATCTACTTTACCATCTGCCTGACATCCTACCTTACCGACCACGAAACGTTAACTATTATCCACCAGCTCAATTTCTCAATTGAAAGGTAACAGTGGTGTGAACTTGGCCCCCCGACTTTGACTTTTTAAATTTTTTCTAATTCTAATCGTTTGTGTTTCGTTAGTGGGTTATTGTTAGAACAAATTAAACGTTTGTGGGATGAGTTTATCGCTTAAAAATCAAAAATCAAAATTAGCGTGAAGTTAGCTCCCCCGATTTTATTTTTAAAGCTTTGGGAGTTTAATTGTAGCTCAGTCGATGCGAAATCGTTTGTGAGAAACGAATATCACAATAAAAATGTCTGTTAGATGCTTGTTCGTGTAAAAAAAGCAAAAACAAAATTTGGTTAAATTTTTCCGAACCGGTTATATTACCCGAAAAAGTTCCCGACAAAAAATAGAATCATATGATTTTTTGCTGGCGACGGACAATAATTTTTGAAGCTTTGGGAGTTTAATTGTAGGTCAATCGATGCGAAATCGTTTGTGAGAAACGAATATCATAATAAAAATGTTTGTCAGATGCTTGTTCGTGTAAAAAAAGCAAAAACAAAATTTGGTTAAATTTTTCCGAACCGGTTATATTACCCGAAAAAGTTCCCGACAAAAAATAGAATCATATGATTTTTTGCTGGCGACGGGCAGTGTAGACAAAGCGGAATCGATTGAAAGTGGAGAATATCTCAAAATTACGTCTGTTAGATCAAAGTTCACGTAAAAATATATGAAAACCATTCTCTGGTATCGATCATATTATTCACAAGAATGTTTATAAAGATTTCATTTTCGTCGCGACAAGATTTCCCGCCAATGGAGTACAGTTATATAACGAAAAAAGTGGTTTACGCAGAATCCCGGAATAACAAGTGATGCGTTTTGCAGATTATGCATGAGGTCGTGTAACGAAAAACTCCGTTCCATTTCCCACGACGATGAAAATTGTCAAAAGGATAATAAGAAGTAAAAAATTTCATTTTTGGTGCAGCACAATCTTTTGCTCGAGGGGTGTGATCATAACCAACAAAGCTGGTTGTACAGAGGCTGTACTATCGCGGTACAACGGATGATTCTTTTTCAGATACTAAGCGTGTGGCTGTGCTTTAGAAACGTTTCATTTTTGGCGGAGCAGGATCTCTTGCTCATGAGGTATAATAACCAATAAAATTGGTTGCACAGAATCCAAGAACAATAGATGATTCATTTTTAGGTTATGTACGTGGCTGCGAAAAATTTTGGTTTTTTCTGTGGGAAGACCTCTTATTAATAGGCTGCAACTATATCAACGAAGTTAGTTACACAGAGTCTTAATACAAAGCATAATTGTTGTGATTGCACTCTGCAAAATTGTATTTTTGCTGTTGGAATATGTGTTGCTCATTGTTTGTGAATCTGTAAACATCGCAGCAGAATGGTTATATAGTCTGTCACAATTAAAATAACATCCGCAACCTGAAAACGAATTATCTGTTATGCTGTAATCCGGGGACTCTCCAAAATCAATTTTGTTACTCATAATTATATCCTATTTGCAAGATATCTTGTCACAGAAATGATCAAAATTTTTTATCGTACAGCTATATCCAGAATCAAGAAATCAATCATCTGTTCTCCTGAGATTCTCGTAAACAAATCGTGTTGGTTATATTTACATAGATAAATGAATGACAAAGCAAACCTCATAGACAACAAAACTTAACTATCCTGAATGCCGATCTCTCTAGGAAGGAAAAAAAGAGAAGAAAACCGAGAAACGAGCATGGGCTATGAACACTGTATGAACATCCATTTTGGCGAATAAAATTTTTTGTTTTAAAATTCGTTATTTTATTATATCTGTTTCAGAGAATGTAGCGTTCGCTTCAATTGTGTTCAATATACTCTCATCATCATCATACTTCGGGTGAAGGTCATAGATTCTGTACTGTTGCAACTTTTTTCCTGTGTTTAATCTCAGAAGAAGCTGGAAAAGTAATGATTCCAACAAGGCAATCAAGGCAGCATAGAAATTATTTTTTGTCCAGCATCTTATGTTTTTAGTTTTCGTAGTTCTTAGTTTCGATTTTCAAAAGTGTTTCAATAAAATCATATATTATAAAATTGCATATATTATCATTTTCACAGTAATTATTACAACTTCAAATTATTTACATGTATCTCGACAAACAAGAAAGTATGCAAGCCATTGAAAAAATTGAAGTTGGGCATTTGCAAAAATGATTTTTTGCATCAATCATTTTCATCTTGATATCCGTGAATTTCATGCTTTTTGATAGCTCCTAATTTGAGGACCAAATTGCCAACTCATCAATAACAGGTTTCTGACACCCAGCAATGAGTCTAGAGTACATCTTAAGATGCAAGAATGCTACATTAATAACTTACCATGTTGACAATTTTGAATTATACAAATTGCATTACGGTATATCTTAAAATCGGATCACTACAATTGATTAAACAATTTTTGACTTACACAAACAAAAAATTAGTCACTGATAACTTTCTTAAGGAGGTTGTATCGTTTCTCATGTAAAAATTATTTTCCAACTTTACACAATAAAATTTTGTAAATAGAAAGCTTAAGACAGTATTAAACTTCTGGTGGAATATGCCGATGATTCATCATCTTAAAATTGAGATATTTATTGTTGAAGTTCGCAATTTTTTGAAAGCTTCCATAAGAGCCCATGTTAAACTTGTCATTTTCAACAATGAATATCTCGATTACCAGGCGGTGAAACCTCTCCAAATTTTTCACACATAATTAAATGCTGTTCAAGAAGATTCGATTCAAACCTGAGGGGTTTTTCCCTTGTGAAACCCATATACTATGCAAAACCGTATACTATTCGAATCGGGATTCAAAGTTGAGGGATTTTTTCGTTTTGAAACCCATATACTATTCAAATCTTCGGGATTCAAATCTAAGGGGCTTTTCCCTTTTGAAACCCATATACTATTCAAACCCTCGGGATTCAAACCTGAGGGGTTTTTTCTTTTTGAAACGCATATACTTTTCAAACCCTCGGGATTCAAACCTGAGGGGTTTTTCTCTTTTGAAACTCATATACTATGCAAAACCATATACTATTCGAATCCTCGGGATTCAAACCTGAGGGGTTTTTCCCTTTTGATACCCATATACTATTCAAACTCTCGGGACTCAAACCTGTGCGGTTTTTTTTCCTTTTGAAATCCATATACTATGCAAAACCATATACTATTCGAATCCTCGAGATTCAAACCTGAGGGGTTTTCTCCTTTTGAAACCCATATACTATTCAAACCTCCGGGATTTAAACCTGAGGGGTGTTTTCCTTTTGAAACCCATGTACTACTCAAACCCTCGGGATTCAAACCTGAGGGGTTTTTCCCTTTTGAAACCCATATACTATGCAAAACCATATACTATTCGAATCCTCGGGATTCAAACTTGAGGGGTTTTTTCCTTTTGAAACCCATATACTATTCAAACCCTCGGGATTCAAACCTGAGAGTTTTTTTTCCTTTTGAAACCCATATACTTTTCAAACCCTCGGGATTCAAACCTGAGGGGTTTTTCTATTTTGAAACTCATATACTATGCAAAACCATATACTATTCGAATCCTCGGGATTCAAACCTGAGGGGTTTTTCCCTTTTGATACCGATATACTATTCAAACCCTCGAGACTCAAACCTGTGCGGTTTTTCCTTTTGAAACCCAAATGCTATGCAAAACCATATACTACTCGAATCCTCGGGATTCAAACCTTAGGGGTTCTTCCCTTTTGAAACCCATATACTATGCAAAACCATATATTATTCGAATGCTCGAGATTCAAACCTGAGGGGTTTTCTCCTTTTGAAACCCATATTCTATTCAAACCTCCGAGATTCAAACCGGAGGGGTGTTTCCCGTTTGAAACCCATGTACTACTCAAACCCTCGGGATTCAAACCTGAGGGGTTTTTTCCTTTTGAAACCCATATACTATTCAAACCCTCGGGATTCAAACCTGAGGGATTTTTCCCTTTTGAAACGCATATACTATGCAAAACCATATATACTATTCGAATTCTCGGGATTCAAACCTGAGGGCTTTTTCCTTTTGAAACCCATATACTATTCGAATCCTCAGGATTCAAACCTGAGGGGTTTTTCCCTTTTGAAACCCATATACTATGCAAAACCATATACTATTCGACTCCTCGGGATTGAAACTTGAGGGGTTTTTTCCTTTTGAAACCCATATACTATTCAAACCTGAGGGATTTTTCCCTTTTGAAACGCATATACTATGCAAAACCGTATATTCTATTCGAATTCTCAGGATTCAAACTTGAGGGCTTTTTCCTTTTGAAACCCATATACTATTCGAATCCTCGGGATTCAAACCTGACGGGTTTTTCCCGTTTGATACCCATATACTATTCAAACCCTCGAGACTCAAACCTGTGCGGTTTTTTTCCTTTTGAAACCCATATACTATGCAAAACCATATACTATTCGAATCCTCGAGATTCAAACCTTAGGGGTTTTTCCCTTTTGAAACCCATATACTATGCAAAACCATATACTATTCGAATCCTCGAGATTCAAACCTGAGGGGTTTTCTCCTTTTGAAACCCATATACTATTCAAACCTCCGGGATTCAAACCTGAGTGGTGTTTCCCTTTTGAAACCCATGTACTACTCAAACCCTCGGGATTCAAACCTGAGGGGTTTTTCCCTTTTGAAACCCATATACTATGCAAAACCATATACTATTCGAATCCTCGGGATTCAATCTGGAGGGGTTTTTTCCTTTTGAAACCCATATACTATTCAAACCCTCGGGATTTAAACCTGAGGGATTTTTCCCTTTTGAAACGCATGTACTATGCAAAACCATATGTACTATTCGAATTCTCGGGATTCAAACATGAGGGTTTTTTCGTTTTGAAACCCATATACTATTCAAACCCTCGAGATTCAAACCTTAGGGGTTTTTCCCTTTTGAAACCCATATACTATGCAAAACCATATACTATTCAAATCCTCGGGATTCAAACCTGAGAGATTTTTGCCTTTTGAAACCCATATACTATTCAAACCCTCGGGATTCAAACCTGAGGGATTTTTCCCTTTTGAAACCCATATACTATTCATACCCTCAGGATTCAAATCTGAGGGGTTTTTCCCTTTTGAAACCCATATACTATGCAAAACCATATACTATTCGAATCCTCGTGATTCAAACCTGACGAGTTTTTTCCTTTTGAAACCCATATACTATTCAAACTCTCGGGGCTCAGACCTGAGGGGTTTTTTCCGTTTGAAACCCATATACTATTCAAACTCTCGGGATTCAAACCTAAGGGATTTTTCCCTCTTGAAACCCATATTCTATGCAAACCCGTATACTATTCGAATTCTCGAATTTCAAATCTGAAGGGGTTTTCCCTTTTGAAACCCATATACAATCCAAAATCCTATATTTTTCAAACCCTCGGGATTCAAACCTGAGGGATTTCCCCCTTTTGAAAGCTATATACTATTCAAAACCATATACTATCTGGATCCTCGGGATTCAAACCCAAGGGGTTTCTCTATTATGAAACCCATATACCTTTCAAAACCATATACTATTCAAATCCTCGGGATTCAAACCTGAGCGGTTTTCCTTTTGAACCCCATATACTACCCTAAACCATATATTATTCGAACCCTCTGGATTCAAACCGATTTTCCCTTTTGAAACCCGTATACTATTCAAGACCATATACTATTCAAACCCTCGGGATTCAAACCTCAGGGAATTAAAAAAAAATATCAGGAACAAACTGGAGGAAAATGTTTTTCGATGTTTCACAGATGTTTCACGTTCAAAGATGTTTCGGACCCACCCAACTATTTTTACGTGTTCAACAATTCTATTCACACATCCCGAAATGCCCCGGACCCTCCAACTATTTTTATGTGTTTAACGCTTCCACACACACATCCCGAGATGACTCGGACCCACCCAACTATTCCTACGTGTCCAACAATTCCTAACACACATCCCGAGATTACCAGGACCCGCCCAACTATTTTTACGTGTCCAACGATTCCACACACACTACCCAATATGGTCTGCACCCACTCTATATTCCTCAAACCATATTATTGAAAAAACAGCTTTTTTTAGTTTTGACATTGAAAATCGAATTCGCAGGTATTTTCGCTATCGTATTCGTGATCAGCGAGTCAAGATATATATCTATACAAAAAATCAGATCAATCGAAGGTATGAGGTTTTCGGAACGCCATAATTCGCCGATCTAGAAATAGATTTTCAAAATTCGATATCTCGAAAAATTGTCAAATCCGCCGAAAATCCTTTGGAGGCAAATTTTATAATATTAAAACGAAAGTGTGTGCCAATTTTCAGCTTAAAATTCGGTTATCAGTTTTCGGAAGTTTATCCATACAGTTGCAGCCTATTGACAAGAGATCTTCCCACAGAAAAAACCAAAATTTTTTGCAGCCACGTACATAACCTAAAAATGAATCATCTATTGTTCTCGGATTCTGTGCAACCAATTTTATTGATTATGAGCACGAGATCTTGCTCCGCCAAAAATGAAACGTTTCTAAAGCACAGCCACACGCTTAGTATCTGAAAAAGAATCATCCGTTGTACCGCGATAGTACAGCCTCTGTACATCCAGCTTTGTTGGTTATGATCACACCCCTCGAGCAAAAGATTGTGCTGCACCAAAAATGAAATTTTTTACTTCTTATTATCGTTTTGACAATTTTCATCGTCGTCGGAAATGGAACGGAGTTTTTCGTTACACGATCTCATGCATAATCTGAAAAACGCATCACTTGTTATTCCGGGACTCTGCGTAAACCACTTTTTTCGTTATATAACTGTACTCCATTGGCGAGAAATCTTGCCGCGACGAAAATGAAATCGTTATGAACATTCTTGTGAATAATATGATCGATACCAGGGAATGGTTTTCATATTTCTTTACATAAACTTTGATCTAACAGACGTAATTTTGAGATATTCTCATAAATCATATGTGAAAATTGAGATATTCTTAAAAAATCATATGATTCTATTTTTTGTCGGGAACTTTTTCGG
This sequence comes from Rhimphoctona megacephalus, assembly GCA_963989365.1. Taxonomy (NCBI): domain Eukaryota; kingdom Metazoa; phylum Arthropoda; class Insecta; order Hymenoptera; family Ichneumonidae; genus Rhimphoctona; species Rhimphoctona megacephalus. Next base: position 12,143,904 of record OZ022422.1, on the reverse strand, counting down.
GTAATATAACCGGTTCGGAAAAATTTAACCATATTTTGTTTTTGCTTTTTTTACACGAACAAGCATCTAACAAACATTTTTATTGGGATATTCGTCTCCCACAAACGATTTCGCATCGATTGACCTACAATTAATCTCGCAAAGCTTTAAAAATTAAATCGGAGGAGCTAACTTCACGCTAATTTTGATTTTTGATTTTTAAGCGATAAACTCATCCCACAAACATTTAATTTATTCTAACAATAACCCACTAACAAAACACAAACGATTAGAATTAGAAAAAGTTTAAAAAGTCAAAGTCGGGGGGCCAAGTTCACACCACTTAAGGTAACTCGCTTGTTTCACCGACAACGTTACCTCCTACAATAATGTAGTCCCGACGTTACCGACGGCTTATCCACAATCCGTCACGCCTTACCGCGTAAAACTACCAAGAATGATATCCCTACGGTAAGGCGTGGCGCTAGCCTCGCCCTCCTGTTTCGGCAAAAGATACGAGAAAGAAAATTTAGTCGCTATTGAGAGACACGCGCACGAACACGTTTAATAAAAGAATTGACTACGAAACTATATATAACTTTATATATTATTAAAATAAGAGGTAAAATTATTGTTATCTTTAACCTAAAATACCCGTGTCTTGTTAATTTACCCTACAATAAATTGGTCGAAAAACGAGACGACGAAAGTAACTAGGAATAAAACACACCTCTGTGAATTTGGCCGACTGATTTTGGATTTCTGAATTTTTGTTTACGTCAATCGTTTGTCGGGTTCTTGTCGGTGATTGCCGGATCAAAATCGACGTTTGTCGGAAATTAGTTAAATAGAAAAATGAATAACAAGAATCCGTGTGAAATTAGCCGATTTTTTTTCAATTTTGAGATATCATAAATTTTCAAACACCTAATCAAAGCGCAATCGTTTGTCGGACACGAGTTCTCATAATTAAAAAGTTTATTGGAAGTTTGTTCATTAGAAAAGTATAAAAAAAACATTTTATGTGAACTCTGCCGATTTTTCTCAAATTGTAAGATATTAGACATTTTCCAAAGCCTAATCGAAGCCCGATCGTTTGTCGGTTACTAATTTTATAATTAAAAAGTTTGTCGGATGTTTGTTCATTAGAAAAATATTAAAAAAACATTTTATGTGAAGTCAGCTGACTTTTCTCAAATTATTTTTCGCTTACCTTAAGGTAGATCTTTGCATACGTGATCTTTGCAGTACCTATTATAGACCAAAGTTTGCAAATGCAAAATTGACTTTGAAATTATAATTTTATTATTTTCGAAATATAAACAGCGGAGAATGGATATTTTTATACGATTTTATTGTTCAAAAAATGTTTACTAATTGAAATTTGACGAGCGTAGTGGATTATAAAACGTGTTATGGCCGTTACTGTCATCTGCCGAAACTATCAGTTTTGTTTATAACCTATATAGAGTATTTACACAAAGGAATTACGCAACGACAGAGATTTAGCCAGTTTACCAATTACCATTAATTCTATCGACATTTATCAAATACGGTAAAAACATTCAAGAACAAGAAAGAAAAACAGTCAAATTGGCAAACTGTCACGTCTGCAGGCATGTTCTAGCAGACGCTGAATACAGAGTTGCTAAGCGCTCTTTCTCCTGTCATTCCTGTGGAAATCTCAATCATTTATAACGAATAATTTTTTATTTTTCAGTCGATTTTCAACGGTAACGTCCAAAAACCCAAACACTTTTATATTCAGGAATATTCGCGGAATACAGTGATCAATTTTTTTTTACGAAATCTTGGAAGTACCAAATGTAAAAATTCAATAAGTCTTGACGTGCATACGATTTTTCTATGCTCGTAGGGACAAATCTCTGGAAACAGTCGATTTTCACGAATTAATTACTACCAAACTAGATGGTAAATAGCATTCAAGTTGCAAATATCAATTCATCTCGTATTTATGTGTAACTATAAAAATTGTTAGTCCTTCATCTTGGATGGTTCAAATTCACCGATCTACCTTAAATTTTGGTTTCACGGAGGCTTCGGCATAGATACATCTATATATATATCTATATATTGGCATGTGTGTGTGTGTGTGTGTGTGTGTGTGTGTGTGTGTGTGTGTGTGTGTGTGTGTGTGTGTGTGTGTGTGTGTGTGTGTGTGTGTGTGTGTGCGTGTGCGTGCGTGTGTATATATATATATATATATATATATATATATATATATATATATATATATATATATATATATATATATATATATATATATATCTAATAAACCGGATTTTGGTTTAGAGTGAAAAACTATTTTTTTCTTGAATATACAAGATTAAAGAACCGAAATGCCGCTCCATTCGAGTCTTTAAGCTTCATAGAACTTCAGATAAAAAAACACTTCTTAAAAATTTAAAAAATTTCTACAGCCATCAAATTTCTTTATGTTGAGTTCAAATTTGGAGGTTCGTCTTCTTTTGCATTTTTTTAATATTTTTTTTCAAATAAAAAATCACTTTTTAAAAATTTCAAAAATTTCGACAGTCATCAAATTTCTTTATATTGAGTTCAAATTTGGAGGATCGTCTTTTTTTAGAAACTAATTTCTCGGAAAAAATCGGCAGCCAAATCGCTGACTCAAGCGCGCAGGCTGCGGTCAAAATATAATGGATCTGTCCATATATAAGCTCTACGAAGCTTAAAGATTCGAATGGAGCGGCATTTCTCTTCTTTAATCTTGTATTTTCAAGAAAAAAATAGTTTTTCACTCTAAACCAAAATTCGGTTTATTATATAATATATATAATATATATCCGGTTTATTATATAATATATATAATATAATATATATTAGGGTAGTTAAAAAAAATCGATATTTTTTTTTCGAGGCGCAAGGGAAAAATGTTAGTACATTATAGAAAAGTAATTTTCCCAAATTTTGAGCGTTTAAAAAAATTTTTTAAATAGCACTCAATCGACTTTTTTCATTTTTTCTATTTTTTGTTGAAAATCACGACAAATTTTTTTTTTCATTTGTTCTCTGGGCCGAAAATGTTACCAATTTGAAGATAAGTAATGCTCTCAAAATTTTGACACTCTGAAAAATTTTAAAAAGCTGCCTCAAGAAACTGTTTTAGGGTTTTTTTCTATTATTCACGATCCTAATACAATAAATGTATGTATTGGATCAAAATACAGTTTTTTGATCATTTCCGTGCTCGGAAAAAAATCATCAAAGCTACCTCAAGCGGTTTTTTCCATTTTTTTTCATTTTTAGCCAAAAATCTTAATAAATGATTGCAACGACCGAAATAATTTTAAACGATGTGCCAAAAGTATGTAAGTGATGGCCTAAAAATGTTCAAAAACCTACCACGTTACCTCAAAGATCCAGCTAAACCATAGATTCTTTTATCGTGAGAAGAATATTTCTTGCCATGCTCGCTCACAACATACAAAAGGTATTGCTATTGGTCATTGTTCTTCGTGATAAGACCGTAGTAATCTTTCATCCCATAACATATCCACTCACCTGTATCGTTGACAACTTACATACCCTCAAATATTATCAAGTACGTGTTGTAGTTCTGATTACTCTTCGAAATTATATGATTCATGTTCAAGAAAGTTGTACGGTCGATAACGCTTTTCAAATCAAGCTTATATAGATGATGGTGGGACATGCTAAATGGAGTAACTCTTCGTTCAATATTCTTCAAGCAGTAAGTTCCATCCAAGTGTCCTTTCTATAATGAAATACCTTAAGGTTATAGATTGAGAACGAGCATAATACAGTTGTTGCGGAATTACGTAGCCTGATTTTTTACCGCTCGTCTTTCCAAGTCTGGACAGTCTCGAGTTATCGCACGAGGTTCAAGCCGAGCAGAACTATGGATAACCTCTCAACACTTCCGGAATTAGAATTATTAATCTTTTGTAACAGCTTGTCATCTCACAAGGAACACTACTTTGGTGTACGCCTCCGATTTTCTTGAAACTCCTGTATGTGAAAGAGCATTGGAAACTAAGAGACACGTATTTTTTTTTATCGGCAGAAAAACGGTTTTAAGGGGTGAAACCACCCTTCACAATAAGACAGGGGGTGGTTTTGCAGTTTCTCCAACAAGCACTCAACCGATTTCGATAAAACAAAAACCAAAATGTTTCTTATTCAAAGCGATGAAAATTCCACCACGCGAACGAAAAAAAAAGTTAGGGAGTGAACCACCCCTGCATTTATCTGTTTCTCACCCCACATTAAAGAGGGGTGAATATAATGGAATGGAAGGGGATATTTCCATAAAAACATCAAAATAAAATTCACATGTTTTCGTATTTTTGAAAAATAGCAACCTTAAGGGGGTGAACTTTCCCTTATTTGAATGTTCCTATTGCCGTTGCCTTTCCCCAGTTTTATATGCTTTTGCGGCTTCAAAATATCACAACAGCTCCGAATCAACGTTTTCTCATGTTGCGAAATTAATACAACACCCTGACAGCGTGAACCACCCCCTCTCGATTTTCCTCTTTATTCGCGATTTAAAAATTTCTCCATCTGTTTTGTTCTATCTGCTTCCCTTTCATCGGCGTTACGAATTTAATAGTTTTAAGCACGTATGCATATTTACATTAACCTCAATCGGGACGGGGCGGGGGGGGGGGGGGGGGAGAGAAGAGCTACTTCTTATTCACTACGATTCCAATTGTTATGTCTGAATAAGTTCCACAAATAGCAATTTGTCTCGCCTATGTACAAGCATATTTTTAATACGAGCTTAAACACATATTAACAATTGATCAAGAAGAATTAACCCAGAATTGTATACATTGCTTGACCCCTGCTTTTCAATTAGTGATTTAACATCTTGAATAAATTTTTCTCCATTTTTCTGTAGAAACGCTGTTCCTCCACAATTTTTCTCGTTACAAATTTATTTATTTTTCTAGAAACAATGCGATACAATTTCTTAAATTCCCATAGCTATTTATTAGAGACTCTAAATCGTATATCTTCATCGCCGATTTCTTTTTGTGCCTGTAGAGCCCACTTTTGAAGGTCAATATCATTTTTATATTCCGCAATGTATATATTCAGAAATTCGGGCTAGTTTTTCTGTATAAGTACCACCTGTGTACACTTGATGTGTCCAGCGTCGTAACTGGCATGTGGATTTGACAGATCTATATTTTTGCTTAACGGTTTCGATACTGTAATTCTTTTTTTTACCAGATCTCCAGTATTCCACAGCTTTTTTTTGTAATCATAACTCGGCTCATTGTCACTCGAATAAGCGTCGGAATCGACATCTCCATCATCTTTTTGCCATATGGTATCTTCAACAGCATTTGTTTCGTACTTTTTAAACGGTTCTTGAAAATCTAGAGTCTCTTTCTGTATCATCTCAACTCCACTGTAATCTTGCATAGAATCAATTAAAAAATTTTCCTTCATTTCTAGTTTATGCAATATTCATAGCCTCAAATGTAGTCAGTAACAGTTTAATAACGCTGATTAGATTAACTTTCATGCTGATAAAAATGTTACGCACAGCACACCGAGAGCACAGAAAAGGAAACACAATTCGAAGCTCTCTTAAATATATACTAGTACAATGCGAATGGTAACCATCTTTTAAAGCAAGTATCAGAACAGAAAAATATTCATTTATCTTGCAAAACCTGATAACGGTTTTATCTAATATAACCACACTTGAGCGCTTTGAAAGGCGATGACTAATATTCGTCATGACTAATACCCCGGGTATTAGAATGCCAAAAACATCAGGTGATCATGACTACTAAATAACACTCTAATCTAGTGCAAATACCATGATTACATATTTACGCCTCTATTTTTTTTATATAGCGGGTATTAGAATGCCAAAAATATCGGATGATCATGACTACTTGATAGCATTCTTATCTAGTACAAACACCGTGGTGACATCTCTACGCCTCTATTTGTTCTTATGATTAATAAAAGTGCCTTGTAGGGACACTAATTGTTGATCAGCATAATACCTAGTAGTTTACGCATAGATTACGATTTCTCCATTATCATTAGAATAGTAGTTGTGGCAGCTTCCTGCCTCCCCCCCCCCCCCCCCCGGCCCTATTAAAGTTAATGCAAATATGCATACATGCTTAAAACAATTAAATACGTAACGTCGATGAAAGAGAAGCAGATTGAACAAAATAGATGGGGACATTTTTAAGGGTTTACATACGTCCAGCAGCACCTAAAACGCGCTAAAAGAAAAACTGTTTTTAGAAGAGATAGCAATAGAAATTATTAAAAATAATTTTTACACATTGTTTATTAGTATTTAAACTTTATAAAAAAATTTATTTCATTTTTTTTTCAAAAATTACAACATAAAAAATCACGTTTCCCGAAGCACTATGAAAAAAAAGTTGCTCCACGGTCGGCATCATTTCTTCTTGAAATGCTGATCGATCTGCAAAACGTAAAAAAATTCTTGTAAAATGAAGTTGTAGTTATAGTCTGTCGAGCCGGATTTTTGAAATTCGAAAAATTTTGACAATTTACGGCAGTTTAAAAAAAAGTGTGCATTTTGTGTCATAAATGTCACACTTTAATTATGTTTATAAAATTTTTTAATCACAACATCAAAAATCCAACTCGACAGACTATAGAGAAAACAATTTCGAATATTAAAAAAAAAGCATCAAAAAATATTAAAAACTGTATGAGTTATCATGCAGACCGTGCCAGAAAAAGTAGTTTTGAGAAAAATGCATTTAAAGTTTCGTGACTGCCCAACGTGACTGCGTTGGGCAGTCACGTTTTCTATAATAACTTTTGATCTATGGGGAATTTGTACAATCGACTTACATAGAAATACGCCTAAAACTATAGAGAATAATAATCTGTAAAAAAAAAATCGATTTTTTGAAAATTCTGGACGTATGTAAGGCCATAAATCGCGAATAAAGAGGAAAATCGAGAGGGGGTGGTTCACCCTGTCAGGGTGTTGTATTAATTTCGCAACATGAGAAAACGTTGATTTGGAACTGTTCTGATATTTTGAATCCGCAAAAACATATAAAACAGGGAAAAGGCAACGGTAATAGGAAAATTCAAATAAGGGGTAGTTCACCCCCTTAAGGCTGCTATTTTTCAAAAATACGAAAACATGTGAACTTTATTTTGATGTTTTTATGGAAATAGAACCCCTTCCATTCCACTGTATTCACCCCTTTTTAATGTAGGGTGAGAAACAGATAAATGCAGGGGTGGTTCACCCCCTAACTTTTTTTTTTCGTTCGCGTGGTAGACATTTCATTGCTTTGGATAAGAAACATTTTGGTTTTTGTTTTATCAAAATCGGTTGAGTGCTTGTTGGTGAAAATGCAAAACCACCCCTTGACATGTCTTACTTTGAAGGATGGTTTCACCCCATCAAACCGTTTTTCCGCGGACAAAAAAAAATACGTGTCTCTTAGTTTCGAATTCTCTTTCACATACAGCAGTTTCAAGAAAATTGGAGGCGAACACCAAAGTAGTGTTCCTTGTCAGTGGGGCATTCCGCATTGTGTGATTTCAAGATTATTTTTAAGCTGCTACGCTACAATTTTTCTACATTGCATTCGTTTTATCCGAATGGTGCTAATGCTCAAATTGATGTCTTTGACATTTACTCCAATAATTTCAGAAATTACTGCACATATATTTTTTTAAATTTTTTCATTTGGAAACGTGCAGAGGAATCTAAATCATTATTTTCAAGTCGTTGGAACCTGAAGATTGAACGGCTTCTTCATCATCGAAGTCTTATATTTTTTCGCGCAAGACGAGGCAATCAGAAGATTGGTCACAATTTCCATTTGTTAAGGAAAACAAAAGACTGATTCAATTTTGTTGATACATGTCAACATAGTTTAGTCCTTGCAAACATGTCAAAAATTCTTGTGGAAATTGCAATAATTCTCCGTAAGTATTGCGAGTTTATAAAAAATTATATTTATTAAATGACAAGTTCATATCTGACGACTTGCATTCTGATCAAATTTGAATTATTTTGTGTGTACTTAAAAATTACATCGTAAAATATTATTTCAATAAAATTCAATCAATTGCCACGTAATTCGTCTAATTTCTCGTACTAATTTCGCTGTCACAGTCTGCTGATATTTTCTTTGCTTTTACCTGCGATCCTTCAATAACACGGGATATACTCTTGCAACGATTCCTTTATTTTTCTGTCATCAAATCTACCTGTCTTGGTATCAAAGCGTGGTATGCTTTTTTTTCGAAATGTCGAATAATGCATTGAACATTTCTCCAAAATGCTTTTCATTCAGCGTTTGCATCGGATTTTTCCGTAAATCATTTTTCCCAACACCGTTTACTCCTAGCGTAATTTTTGTAATTTTTGCATACGGTCCCGAGATAGGATCATTGTTATTCTATGTCCGTTCCGAATATTATCTATGCTCTCTACAACCTTTTGAACACCCTTCAGAATAAAAAATTTGAGAGAGTTGGGTTGTTGAAATTATAGACTCAACGCTCCTCTGCCAGTAAACAATTGACGTTCAATAAATTCTTAATTACAGGCCAAACGAAATAAATTTGAGCACTCTCGATATCACGAGCGTATGCGGTCACTTTCAACAGTATCTTTTCGCGTTTACCATTAAATACTCGGTGCTAAGCCGCCACCGCAGCTCTTGATTCGCTTCCCTACAATCACCACCACAGAGACTTGAGTCAAACGCGTAACGGCTTGTCGCATGAATTTTTATATTCTTGTTTACTTTAGAAAAGACAGCCACTGTTTACATCGCTGACCGTCCAATAATTGTAACGAGTACGCGAGTATTGTTTTGGAGTAAACATGAACTCTTGAGAGACAGACCGCGGAGCTGTTATACGGCCACAGCGCCATTGGTTGGATTACCGTCCGCGCAAGCCTTTACCGCGGTAGTCCTTGTAGTACAGTGAAAAACGATAAACGGGAGAAAATACTTTTGAAAATGACCGCGTGTAATCGTGATACTGTGAACGCTCCAATTTATTTGGTTGAGATGGAAATTAAGGAATTTATTGAACATAAATTACCCACTAACAAAGAAGTGTTGAGTCTTTATTTTTACCACCGTAACTCGCTCAAATATTCTATTCAGAAGAGTACTGAAAAAGTTGTAGAGAGCATAAACAATATTTGGGGTGAAAGTGGAATACCGATCTTCCAACCTCGGGACAGTATTCGAAAATTGTCAAAATTGCGCCTGGAGTAGACGGCGTTAAAAAAAAATGCTTTACTGGAAAATCATACGTAATTGCTGAAGAAAAGGCTGTTTGAAAAAATGTTGAATACATTATTCGACATTTTAATAAAGAAAGCTTACAACGCTCTGACGCCAAAACAGATGATTTTTTAAATTGATCAACAAAAAAATCGCTGCCAGACTATATTGTGGGTTATCGAAGGATCAGAGAGAGAAAACGTGAAAATATTGGCAGATAGTGACAACGAAATTGGTAATGAGAATAAGACAAATTACGTGGCAACTGATTAAATTTTATTACGACAGTATTTCACGATGCAATTTTTTAATATATACAAAATAATTAAAAATTGTTCAGAATAGCAACTTTCAGCTATAAACTTGTCCTGATTTGACAAATATAAAGTTTAATAAATTTTTAATGCTTAAAGAGGGTTTCTGAAAATTCCACAAGAATTGTTGACATATTTGTAATCACTAAACTATGTTAATATGTATCAACAGAATTGAGTCAGTCTTTCGCAAATTTCCTTAACAAATGGAAACGCGAATTTCCCTAACGAATGGGGTAACCAATCTCCGGATTGCATCGTGTTTGGCGGAAAAATTTCAGTCTTTGATAATGGTGAGGCCGTTCAACTGTCAGGATCCAACAATTTGTAAAGAACTGTTTCAATCTTCAGTGTTGAGTTTCCTCTGTAAGCTCCTAAATGGAAAAGAATTGAAATCGTCACAATGTCAGTGGCCGCTTCACTTGATAGGACAGAAACATCCGATAGGAACGCCTTCCATTTGTGTGTAGCGATTTCTGAGAGCCATGAAGTAAATATCAAAGACGCCAATCTCAGTGTTAGCACCATTCGGAGAAGGCGAATGCAATATCGAGATATTGTAGTATCGGAACTTAAAAACCATCTTAAAATCGCAAAATGTGTGGTGCTCCACTGGGATGGAAAGCTGCTACCAAAGATCGAAAATCCTAGTTCCGGAAACGTTGAGCGGCTTCCCATTATTTTGTCCGGCTTAAACACCATGCAATTATTGGGAGTACCTGCACTTGAAAATACGAGCGATGATAATCAGGCGGTATTGATTGTTGGAACATTGAAAGAATGGAATGTTTCGGATTATGTCAAAGCTTTGTGCTTTGATACAGCTAGTATCAACACAGGTACGTCAGTTGGTCCCAAGTGTATATTGGGCAGCCGCCCAGCGTATCAACTGTCTAGTGCAACTTGCTATCGTAGTAACTCTCCAACCGGCTCAACTGCCCGTTGTGCCAAGTGTTCAACCGTAGCAAGTCTCTACCGTGTCAACTGGAAATTGTCTCAACTCTACACCGGGCAACTGTACAGGCTAACAAGTGTTCAGTGCAATTTGCTATCGTAGCAACTCTCCAAGCGACTCAACTGCCCGTTGTGCGAAGTGATCAACCGTAGCAAGTATCCAGCGTGTCAACTGGAAATTGTCTCAACTGTACACCGGGCGACCGTGCAGAGTATCAAGGGTGTGGTGCAATTTTCCACCATAGCAACTCTCCACGCGACCCAACTGCCTGAAGTGCCAAGTATCCGATCGTAGTAAATCTTCAGCGTGTCAGCTGGGAATTGTCTGAACTGTGCACCGGGCAACTGTGCAGAGTATCGAGGTTGCAGTGCATTTTGCCATCGTAGCAACTGTCCGAGCGACCTAACTGCCCAAAGTACCAAGTGTCCGAACGTAGCAGCTATTCAGTGTGCAAACTGTCGAACGTAGCAACTGTGCATTGCACCAATACTCACTTTCCGCGTGGAATTACCCATACTCAATGACGATCGCAGCGGGTTCATTTTTCGATGTACCAACTGCCCTTTCGATGTACCGATTCACCGAATGAATGTAAATTATGTTACTCTTAAAAAATTCGCACATATCTGAATAATATATATTAGAATAATTCGTAATTCCATTCTTCTTAATGAATTTTACCATAATTACCATATTAAAGCTATTTGCACGTTAATTAAAATGTATATTTATGTGATGCTTCGTTTGCCGGGACGATTATCTGACATATGTGGTATTTGCCGGGACATTCGGCAGGTTCCAGGACTGTCCCGGATAACTTGTAGGTCAGGCGGTGCTTTCAGAGAACCCTGGAAAGCACCGTATGGCCAAGTGTACCGATTTCAACCTAAGGTGGTTTTGCACCTGGAAATAAAATCTTCAACTTAGTCTGTGAGCTGACAGGTACCAAGACTATCCCTGAACATGCCCTCAGACCTAATATATATATATATATATATATATATATATATGTATGTGGTAAAATGTTTCTCGTTGTTTTTTTCATTAAAATGCTTATCCGAAGTACCTTCAATTTCGCAGCCAAGGAAGAGGTAGATTCGGGGTTGCAAGGAGCTTCATTGTAACTAGGAGTGGCTTTTTAAGATGGCACGATCATAACGATAATAAGGATGTCGAAGACGAACCGTTAATTTAAATTTCATGATTTAAATATCATGCGCATTCAAGTGATCAGCATCAATGTAATTAAATCCGAACTAAATAGGATTGGCTCTTTTTAAGATTTGTCTGATAGCAAACAAAAACAAACAATGATGTTTGAGATTTCGGGAGTGCTGGAAAGGCGTTTTATTTAATTAACCGAAGAAACACCAGCTGTCCGATTAACAATGGATATGAAACAATCATTATCCAGATATGTCTCCGCATATTGAAGTTTTTCGTTGATTAGAAATTTTATGGACATTCAATATCATTTTCAATATTTATCGCGGGCAAATTGTAAACTCTACTAAAAGGACTATTGTAAAAAAGGACGCACAGTTCGACAAATCACACATATTACTAATAAATCATACACGATAGATTTAAAATTTTTTTATTAACTTTAACAAAATTGATTTTTGAACGATTATTCTTCTATATTATATAAAAAAGACTATATTATATAGAGAATGAACATATTTAAACGAAGGCAAAGCGAAGCCAAGCATTTTACATTAGGTGGGAAAATTTTTAACTATTTTTATATTATTTTACCAACATTTTTTTTGTAATATAGATGTGTTTTTAAAAATAAATACAAATTTTTTTTCAATACCATACACGTTGTGTATTAGTGTATGGCTGACGGCATACCGGGCACGTCTGCCTTGGTCTCATGTAATTATCGACATCAATAATGTCATCATTAGCGATATCGATATGACCTTGCTCACGAATACGGGTCATGCTATCAAAACAGCCTGTACAAAATGTAAGATGCCCACATGGCATAAAAACTAAAGTGGTGGAGTCTCTAGGCATCCTCGACATGAGTTTAGATTAAATGAGAGAGGTTCATTTCTTGATTCCACTGTTCAGCTTGTTGATGGCCTCGGATCGCCACCAATTTTTTGGTACACCGGTACATCATCGTATGTAGGACCGTCATCAACAAATATTGGCTGGATCGTTACATTACGTATTATACGTTTTGGGCTCGCACGAACGACCGCAGCAGCCTGCTCTCTTTCAGCTAATGATTTTTTTTTTATAAAAAAATGGTTATTGAGAAAAAACCATTTCAAAATTCACAATTTGTATAGTCGCTTGACGAACAATAATTCATTCAATAACAAAACGTTGTCTTTTTCTATAATTCTGTACCTAAACGATATGCAGGACCGTCCTCGGCGAAAATTGGCTGGAGTACTGCATTATGTATTTCGCGTTCTGGGCTCGCACAAACAATCTCAGCAGCCTGCCCTCTTTCGGCTAATGAATTTTTGCACGCAAAGCAATGGATAATAAAAAAATAGTAATTTTAAAATTCAGAATTTATATAATCGCTTGGCGAACTATAGTTTATTTAATAACAAAATATCGTCTTTTCCTATAAGCACATGCCTATATAGTTATCCTCGTCTTCGTTGGTGCTATCCAAATATGCGTCGACTGCAAATAAAGAACATTTTTCAGCGGAGTAAGTTAGTGCCAAGATATGTATAAAGTTGAAACATATATGCTCACGTCTCCTGTTTTCATCATAACGGCGGATTATTATACGCCGACGATGTTGAACCGCGGTCGTCATGAAATCAATCATTGATGCATCTGAAAAAAGGTGTAAATTATAACTTTCTATAATAAATAAAAGAATAAAGTTTATGGGCTTACGTACACCTAAAGAGGAAAAACATTTTAATTTTTAAAAAATATTGTTATCCGTTAGTCTCACCCTTTATATATAATTGCCTAAAATTTTCCAGGAATCGATAACATATTGCAGTTATATGAAAAATATTTCATCTCAATATGACATGTTCAAACATCAAAATGCTTTTATGAAAAATGCTCTTTCTGAAAACGGTAATCTCGAAAACTGAATGCCCGATTTGGATGAAATTTAGTATAGAGGACCTTCACACAATTATCTAGTCTTTGTCGAGGGATTTTTCTTTTAAACGTTATACTTTTCGTTTTGCAAGTAAACAAAGAAAGAAATTTGCCAAAATCGAGACTGTAATACAGTTTAAACCTCTGCCATTTTGCGAAAAATGCATGAAAAACATTTCCGTCTCGATAAAGACTGGTTTTTTCTTCAACTTTAATAAAAACGTGTTGTTTTATCTTTGGGTTGATTTGGAATCGCGGTTACCGTAAATAGCATTTTGCAAAAAACTGCTTTAGAAAACTACAACCACGTTTTTACAACTAAACAACAACACAACTTATGTTTTTAATGAAAATGTCTACTTTTACTCGCAGCAATATGTCTTTTTAAATAAACAAAAAAATTGTTTCAATGGATACAGTTTTTCAGTATGAAAAAAAAATTATTGAAATTGATCATATTTTTCGCACCTCTGGGTATATGATAAGCTCTTAAGGTGATCTACCAGTTGCATGAGTGGGGGGGGTCGATAACTGAAAAGTAGATACACGTTTTTTTTGGACACGCTTGATATTTCGAGAAAACGGAGAGTTACACGTTATTTTCTTCTTATCAGAGAACAACGCGTAACTCTCCGTTTTCTCAAAATATCAAGCGTGCCCGAGAAAAATGTGTATCTACTTTTCAGTTATCGACCCCCCACTCATGCAACTAATAGACCACCTTAAGCATAAAAAATCACCTTTACTGACCTTGCAGAGGCAAATTTTTCTTGCGATGCACGAATGCGGGCGTTCTCTTGCAACTGTCTATTACATTCCCGTCGCCTTAGATTTAAACCATTAATTGATCGTTGCCAATTCGAATTTATTGTTTTTATCATTTTCGCGAGCTTCTCTGTAGTTGAGAAGAATTTTATTAATCGGGACTCATGTGCAATAAGACCATGATGACTAAGAAGTGCAATATTCACCACAGAGCGTCCACACGTTACCATGGGCATTCCCCAGTCGAGCTAAGATGTGACGGTTAAAATTCTCCGCTATATTATTTGTCCGGATAGGACTATCCGACACATTTAAAATTTCGGCTCGGGATACCCATTGCCTCTGCAGGTATCGTATAAATCGATCCACAAACGGATATTCAAGGGCAGGGTGTCAAGTCGACATGGAGCAACTTCCCGCTGTGTCATCTGCCCCGTGTAACTCACAATCGTGTAATTCTCCAGCCGTAGAAAGTACGCTTTGTGCCAAGCGCCCGTGTCATCTGCCCACAGTGCTAACATGAATTCGTAGCCGCTCAACATTTCCCCGACGCTCGCGTATCCCCATTTTTCAACGTTCTCCGCGCGACATGCTGGTGAATGGTCAAAAGATCAATACAGGCTATGAATGCACCGTCAAATTTGTATCCAAAGTTTTAAGATCACACAAATTTCACACAAAATAATCCCCCTTCGTTCGTTTCATTTTGACGTTCTTGGGCGCTAGCTATCAAAATAGCCCTTTATGTTTTGAAAAAGAGAATTTAAACCGTTATGCGGGATTAATCATAAAAAAATAAAAATTAAATAAGACAATACCAACAATGAAAAAGTGCGTATTTATGACCCTTGACTTTTGAGAGAGACCCCTGATTTTTACAGGAATGAGCAATTTTAATAAAAAGTTATGGGCTGGACAAGTACTCTGTGCATATACGCTCAACGTACGGTGGTGAACGTTCATCAAATTATTACCAATCAAACAAAACTGTGCTATCATGTACGGACATAAATTCAAGTTTTTCTTTTAACATTACAAAAGCACGGGATATTATGCGGAACTTCCTGTTCCTGCTTGTTTTTCGTTATTTTAGCCACGGCGCAGGCAATGTTGTTTCATTAGATCATATAAGTAAATACTGTTTGGCAACATTGGTCGCGCCATAGCCAAAACAAAAGTAGTTACTCGACTTAGGAGATCCTAGAAGCAATGCACCAACTGCATGCCCTACGTTGCCGGTATCCATACGTCCATATTGATATCTTCTCAGCCACCAAAGAAATACTTGTCCTAGTACTGATATAATAAATTTTACTGCTGCACGTAACTTAGATGGTGACCTTTTTTCATTTTTTTCTAAACTATTGATACTTCTTACATACCAATTATAAGTGGTATTTTTCTCATCTTGATAACACTGATATTTTAATGTTTTGTTCGGTGGAAATAAATTCAAAGTAACATTTATTGTGAAGTCTGGTTTTTTGGCCGGATATTTCGTGATCTATTTGGTTGGTTTCCCTCCGGGATATGAATAAAATTAGTAAATAAATTAGAGAACGGTTTGAAAAATAAAAAACGACCGAAAACCGTCATATTCAAGTATATAAGAGTGCGGCAGGGCTCGCGCAAGCTTTCTTTTAATACTTGGCGTCGAGCCGCTACCGCGTCTCTTGATTTGGCAACATTGGTCGCACCATAGCCAAAACAAAAGTAGCTACTCGACTTAGGAGATCCCAGAAGCAATGCACCAACTGCATGCCCTACGTTGCCGGTACGTCCATATTGATATCTTCTCAGTCACCAAAGAAATACTTGTCCTAGTACTGATATCATAAATTTTACTGCTGCACGTAACTTAGATGTCGACCTTTTTTCATTTTTTTCTAGACTATTGATACTTCTTACACACCAATTATAAGAGGTATTTTGCTCATCTTGATAACGCTGATTTTTTTATGTTTTGATTCTTGTTTTGTTCTGTGGAAATAAATTCAAAGTAACATTTATTGTTAAGTCTGGTTTTTTGGCCGGAAATTTCGTGATCTATTTGGTTGGTTTCCCTCCGGGATATGAATAAAATTAGTAAACAATAAAAACAAAAAGAATTAAGTGGGGTTTTTGGATTTTTTGTGATATCATACGGAAATGAGAGACCACCAATGTACTTGTCCAGGTTTTTTTCCCCCGGGAGGGGATTTTTGCAATTTGATATCACTTCTTTTTTCTATAGTATTTTCATATATTTCGCTTTATATAGACTCCAATAGAGTCTGTATATAACAAAAAACTTACAACGTGATTGCACCATTACATCATCGATTTATTTCAATGACAGGAATCAGAACTGCTCACACTACTAATTCGACATAAGAGAATGAGACAGATTTTCTACCACAAATTCATTGTTATTGAGGTTGTTTAAATATAGGAGCGTTTCGTTCCTGTGATAAGAAAAAAAGTTATAATGTTTTCAAAAGAGTTAACTACAGACTCAAAGTATTTTCGAGATGTCAGTAATTCGTTGATAGGTTATTATTCGATTATAGCTTGGCAGGAAGATGTTATAGAAGAGACCTCAAGTACTAGTTTTTTTCCCAAGGCAAAAATTCAGAAAATTAAATACTTTATCATTAGCTTTCAAGTTGTGTATTAGAATAAGGCATTCAGGGACGAAAAGGCAGCGAGGATATTAACAATTTCGGTCTAAGCTATAAATAGATAATTATATTTAAGGCAACCCGGTGGTCTAGAGCTCGAAAATTGTAGGTATATTGCGGAATTTGTTTTTATCATAAAAATAAAGAAAAACGATACTTCACTTTTCAGGCTTATTATAACATCAATTGTGACTACAAAAAAAATTATTTTGAAATTAAAAAAAAAAGTTATTATAGTAGCCGCTGAAGTTGACCCTCTCGAAAAATTGGACCTGGACGATGTTAGTCATTTTGGATCTATTATTTATCTGAAAAATAAAAACCAGAAAAATTGTCAATCAATATGAGTGCAGTTATGGACGGGACTAAAAAAAAAAAATTGAAAATTGACAAAATGGCGCGCTTTTGAAAGTGAAGTTCTAAAAATCGGGGTTATTTTTTACCAGTTATTTAATTTAAAAAATAGGAAATTATTGGAATAAAAACATGATTCTAGTCCCGTCGATAGCCATTCATGTTGTGAATAACATATCCACATTTCAGGTGATTCCGTTGAATAGTTTTTTTTTTCTATAACATCATGCCAAAAAAAGTAGCTTTGAGATAAATGAGTTTAAAGTTTTAGGTACAGACATTTTCAAAGATTGAACAAATTTTAAATACTTACAGTTAATCAGCGATTCCAGCACCATATAAAATCCCTTCTGAATGCTCGTACTCCTCGGCTATTTCACTCCTTTGATTTTTTCGAGCTGTTCGAGCTTGTTTCGAATTTTCTGTGCTTCGACGGTTGGCGGTATATATTCGCCGCGCGTCACGGTCTCGCGCGAGTTGCTCTGCTTGTGGCCCGATGGTGATCACCATCGGGCCATGGTTTCCATAATTTTCAACAAAGCTGCAAATCCTTCATTGAACGTACAGGCAGCAATATAAGAGGTGATATCAATGATTTTTTTGCCAACAAACTGATGTTTTGGCGCTAGTTGCCACACACAAGAGTTGAAACTTTCATTATTGTTCTGCGTATTACTACCAATACATCTTTCCAATAAATTATCTAATGTTAATTCTTCATAAATAGGTTTTAATATTTCTTGTGCGTCATCGTCCAGAACCTATTGACGGAGCGAGCGGACCGCTCTCTACCTGCTAAACCGGCTGTAGAAGCAAGAATATTGTGAATATCCTTACGAAAATTTCACAGTATATTCTCGAAATACTATACAATCGAAATATATTTAAAAAAAAAATCGATTTGTTGAAAATTCTAGACCACCGGGTTGCCTTAACTTTACTGTCAGGAGCCTCAGAATTATTATTCTTTCAAAAATGAAATGACGGAAGAATATGATGCATCATCCTTGACTTACAAATTGTTTTATAAAACATAGAAAAAAATTAGATTAAAAAAAAATTCAGCCGAAGTAGTTGTCGAATGTTTTTTCACTTAAGGTATTACTATCACAAAACGACTTCATTTAGGGTCCTTGCAAAATTTTGCATAAACGTTCTTGGCACCAAAACTGACGGTTTTCTCCTATGAAGGAAAATTTTCTGACGTTTAGAATTTGAGATATTTAATTTGCAATTTTTTATTTTCTCCATCTAAACGCGTGTAAATTAAAGTCGCATTTCATTAAAAAGTTGCAAAAATGGAGTTGCAAAAAAAATGTATTTAAGATTTTTCTTGCAGATAGCCAGAAAGGCCATGAGTCGAAATTTTTAAAGAAAAATCCTAAACACATTTTTTTGCAACTCATAAACGATACGCGACTTAAATTTACACGCGTTTAGATGGGAAAAGTTAAAAATTGGAAATTGAATATCTCAAATTCTTGACGTCAGCAAATTTTTCTTCATAGGAGAAAATTGTTAGTTTTGGTGTCAAGAATATTCATACAAAATTATTAAAGAATCCTAAATAAAGTAACTTTGTGATAGTAATACGTTAATTTACATAATGTATCGGTCATGGTGACAACCTCGCCAAATACTTCAGCCGAAATTCTTTTTCATCTAATTTTTTTTCGTTTGCAATCTTTTTTTGCTTCGGACTTTTATTGAAACAGAGTTTTCATTTTCATTCTGGTTGGTAAAACAACTGCATTTTCGAACTTGATCCTTTTCTCTATCAACATTCAACATTATTTGAAGATTTTATGTCACACGATAAAGCCTCCCGTACTTGGCCACATATATTTTAGTATAGCTCAATTTATTTTATAACTTTTTGCGAAACCCAACCTTAGCTTTTCGCGAGGATTAACTCATTTTGTCTTGTGTGATTTGAATTTATTTGATATATTTTTTTGAGAGTGATCACTTTTCTTACTTATTGATAGGATTTGATTTTCTCAGGGATTTTTGCGAGAAAAGGTTTTTGCAGTGTATGTATATTCGTGGAAAAATATGGGAACGGCGGTCAACAAATGTACTTGTCCAGGTTTTTTCCCTGAGGGGGATTTTTATGCATGTTTATTTTTCGCTAAGACATAACATCTATCCCCTTTAGTCTGTCCTCTCCGTCCGCTTTTTTCTGCAATCTTTTTTGTATCGGTGGAATTGAAAATAACATTGCTCCACTTATTCCAATCATACCACCCGCGACGAAAAAACCCGGATCGTAAGAATTTAGCGCATATATCGTACAGCCAACCTGAGAAAAAAAACAGATTATTTCCGGAAAATATGAACGCATCAAAAAAATACTTCGAAATTTCGAATGAAATTCAATTTTGATTCATTTCAAACATGATTTTTCATTCACTTTCATTCACCGTTCAAAGTTATTATATTGGTTAGAAACTGGACGTCTGATAAAAAAATTATTCAAAGCAAATTAGTTTTCAAAAAAACCAATTGAATGCACGAACTTTTCAAGTAACTTTTTCTCATTGTGTTGTGTTTGTGGTAAAAAATATTACTAATCCACTTTGTTATTGATAGAAATGGAAGACAGATTTTTTTCCGAAATTTTTCGCTTTAGATAAATGAAACATCAAAAAACCAGTTATACGTAATTGGATAGAAAACATATCGAATCCATTGTAAAAAAAAAGTTCGTGCTTTCTTCATTCTTATTTTTATGAACAAAGTGAATTTATGATATTTGCAAATACCATTTAGAATAAGAACTTACAGATATAAATGTTTGAGGCTTCCGAAAGCCTTAAATATTTATAACAATAATGGCCGTGAAAGCCTCAAAACTAGAATTTACAGATATTTTAATATTATCTTTGAATTTTGAAAAGTTCACAAAGTATGTTACGGATATTTTAAAACAATAAATTCAACAAAGCGGGTAAACTTAGATTAGTACTATGCCCAAGAAAATGGATCGAGTTGAGTTGTACCAGTTGCATTATCTTCGTGCAAATTTTCGTACCATCACAACCAGAGCATCCGTAGAGCAAATCTTTTTGAAAATATTTTTCAATTCGTTATACCACAATAGGAGCTAAAAAGTAGAAATACTGAGCACACATGTTGCTCAAGGGAATTTCCAAAGTTTGTAAGTATACGTTGCGTTCCAATAAAACAAATTTTTATACTTCCAGAAAAAAAGGAACCAAAGACTTTCTGACAATTTTTTGAATTAATCATGCCACAACTCAAGCATACCACACATTGGGCTCAATAAAGTTTATGAATTTTGCATGTAGCCATTGCTTTTCGAAGCCAAATTTGAATCCCATCCAAAAATGAGCAACCGAAGAATTTTCATAATACAATTATCAAGTCCTAATAATGCCACTATTCGAGCCAAAAGGTTGAAATATTGGGCACACTTGTCACTTCATAGATATTTCAAAGTCTGTAGGTATCTGTTGCAATTCAATGATACAAATTTTGATAATATCAGTAAAAACACATCAAAAGACTACCTGAAACAATTTTTCAAAATTTATTATGCTACAACTAAAGTGGGGAAGTGAAAAAATATAGCTCAATTGAGCCGAATGAAATTCTGAAATTTTGCATATATTCATGGCGTTCCGAAGACAATAATTTTGATCCCATTGACAAATGAGCAACCACAGAATTTTCATAACAAAATTTTTAATTCATAATGCCACAATCGGAGCCAAAAAGTGGAAATACTTGGTACATTTGTTGCTTTACAGAATTTCCAAAGTCTGTAGGAATCCGTTGCAATCCAATGATACAAATTTTGATAATATCAGTAAAAAAACATCGGAAGACTTCCTGAAACAATATTTAAAAATTCATTATGCTACAACTAAATTAGGGAAATGAAAAAATGTAGCGCACATTGGGCCCAAAAAAATTCTGAAATTTTGCATGTATGCATGGTATTCCGAAGCCAGCAATTTTTAACTCATCGACAAATGAGCAATCGAAGAATTTTCATAACAAAATTTTCAATTCCTAATGCCATAATCAAAACCAAAAAGGGAAAATACTTAGCACATCTGTCGCTTCACAGAATTTTCAAAGTCTGTAGGTATCCATTGCAATTCAATTATACAAATTTTGATAATATCAGTAAAAACACATCGGAAGACTTTCTGAAACAATTTTTTTAAATTCATTATGCTACAACTAAAGCGGGGATGTAAAAAAATATAGAGCATATTGAGCCAAACAAAATTCTGAAATTTTGCATATATCCATGGTGTTCCGAAGACAATATTTTTGATCCCATTGACAAATGAGCAACCGAAGAATTTTCATAACAAAATGTTCAATTCATATTGCTACAATCAGAGCCAAAAAGTGGAAATACTTGGTACATTTGTCGCTTCACAGAACTTCTAGAGTCTATAGGTATTCGTTGCAATCCAAAGATACAAATTTTGATAATACCAGGATATGGAGTATATACCGCCATAGTCTTTTGATATAAAGATTATTATACGAGCCATTATATTAAGTTTCATTTTTTTGATAAGTCGAACGTTCTTCCAATGGCGACGATGTAAAGTTCAAAAATGAGCGGAAATCGTCCAATCTCGAGTAAAGATACACTGCACGTCTTGCCTTTCTCTTTAATACTTAGCGTCAAGACGCTGCCGTGTCTCTAGATACGACCCATTTTGACATAAAGATATATCATTACTTACTACCGTTATTATCCAGATGCATCCATATATATCCAGATGCAGGTTGACAGTGTATTTGTCTATTAATTCATCAAACGCGAGATGATTCTACACCATATTTTGGATAGAAAAACGACGTCGGAAATCTTTTGAAATGGACCAACAATTATCATGCAAGGAACATTTTATGATGTACAAATCTTATTATAGCAAGCGAGGAACATTTTATAATAAAGAGTAAAGGGACCAATAAAATAAATTGTCAACGGTTTAGAGTAAAAAAAAATACTTATTAGACACTGCTCAAAACTTGGCATGATAATAACAAACCTTGCCATATACATTTTTTTGACAAGCATTATTAGTTTTATAGAGTTTCTTTTCCAAATTTACATCGATTCACACCAATCATGATTAACAGTTCAACATACACCATTTCATAGTTATCAAAGAAACGAAAAGAATGATTTCTCAAGAAATCTTATACGAGGAACATTTAATCGCGAAACAGAAAAGAGATCGCTTTCGTTTCCGTCGTAGAGTTAAGTGTGGAAAATAAAAACTGCAGGGTTAACAATAATAAAAAAATGCATATTCATTTCAGCACTGTTCGAAAGTTGATTAAAAGCACTTCACTATTTTCACACCATCACTTTCTTATTATTACTGTAACCAAGAGTCGATCGAACCTAACCACGATATTTATAACCTCACAACTGTTCGTGAAAAAAACATTAATATTTTCAATACTGTTTAAGCCACGAGATTCTAATTAGTCGCGATCGAAAGGGGGAAAAAATAAAAAATACGGGAATTTGAATGAAACTCTAAATTGCTGTCATTGAATTTATATTAAAGAAATCATTTTTGGATCATACGTCTCGCACTCTTCCGCGGTAAAAGTATATACACTCGATAAGACTCGGTCCAGCAAACGATAAAACCGTCACTCTTGATATTTCACTCTTGATATTAAGATTATAATACCAGCACGTATTTTTTATTTATCCCGCACTTCGTCAAAACTCCGTTTGTTTACACCATTAGAAACTGACAGATGGTTGTACAATATATAGATATAGATATTATCATGTGACGTCAGTCCGCGACACTGCCGTGAAAATAGCCCCGGGGGAATGAGGCCTTTGATGGTGTTATATACAGACACGTAAAATTCCTAAATGGGTTAGTAAATTTTGCATAATCTCAAGCCCGTGCAAAGTTTTTTCTCAGGAATTACGCCACGAAGCATGCTGATTTCAGGCCCATTCGAAAGTTAATTTATTCATTAATCTCCAGTTCAATTTTCAAGGCCTCAAATGACTCATGAGCTTCGTAAATAAACGAAATGACATGCCGATTTTACCCCCATTACCGCGAAAATTTTTATTAGGAGAAAATATAGTCTCGGCGAACCTCGGGCCAGCAGACGACATAGCTGTCAATGTACTTGTCCCGAGACTCTATCGAGTCTCTTGATACGTGTCGGGACCGAAAAAAAGTGCCTTTGTAAACAATCACGATACTTGGAAAAAAATCGAGGATCTTCGGGATTGTAATTTTTCGAAAAATTTCAGTCCGAAGATCCTCGATTTTTTTCCAAGTGTCGTGATTTTTTACAAAGGCACTTAGAAAAGAATCGAGGATCTTTGGACTCTGAAATTTGTCGAAAAAAGACAAAAAATCTCCCATGATAGGTTAGAAACACGTTTCATTCGATTCTCTATCTAATAGCCTATACATGCCGGGGCCGAAAAAAAGTGCCTTTAAAAAAAATCACGTCACATAGAAAAAAATCGAGGACCTTTGGACTTTGAAATTTTTCGGTGTCCTTAATATCATGCTACCGACGGTACTGCCTGTCTGCTTTTACCGACAAACAGGACTAGCGAACCTGTCGTCAAAAGCTGGAACCCGCAACCCACGGCGCGGAGTGCCAATTAGCCACCGGCACGCGTCAGACGCCTCGAATCCAATATCCCGGATTCCTCATCCAGTTTTTATTGAAATTGTGTAAAAAAAAATTTGAAAAGTGCTGTGAAGTGGTGCAATTCCGGGTCTAGTCCATTCCATTGTGCAAGATGTATGTGAAATGCGTGATAAAACAATCCGTGTGAGTGACGTAAAAACTATCATGGCCCGAGCATAACGCCTCGTACTTTCCATAATTTATTGTGGTAGTAAAAAAAATGTGGCATGAAAAATGGGACCACACCCGGAATCGTGTGATTAAAACAAATTTATTTGCATTTTTTTTAAATTGCGTAATCCTAATATTCGCGACGAAATCCGGGATCTACGATTTCTAGTTGCATTTTTTGGCACTTGGCGCTGCATATGCCATCGCTCGATGACTTAAGGATGTATGCCCAAAATATACAATTTAAATTTGACCTTCAAATTTAAAATATGTTGTAGAGTGAACGATGCTGCGTCGATTAGAAAAAAAATAATTAGACTTCACCGTATAGTTATTACGTAAATTAATTGTTTCAGTCCCATTAAAATACATGTTAATCGTAGCGGAAGTAGCCTAATTTGAAAGAAAATAAGAAAATAAAGCCCGTGATATATAAGCATACAGATTAAAAAAAATATTATTGGAAACTTAATTTTTTTTTACTATTTAAAGAAAAAAAGAACCCGATGTCACCGTCGTATTTGTTCAAAAATCTAAAAAAATAGTAGAGTCGTTTGGGTCATGTGCGTAAACTGCCACTACAGCCGCCATGTTAAATGTGCGAAACATGGAAATATGGCAACGTTGCACGCGCGGGCAGTACGAACCGAGTGTACAGTAGTAGTGAGAGAAAATAAATACAAGCGTGATCTAATCATGAAATGTCAATGCAAATATATAATGCAAGATAAACATGAGCTATATAAATAAATTAACCAAAATATTTTCTTTATGAATTTAGTTCAATCAATACCAGAAAGGGAAAAGAAAGTATAAAAAAATGCATGATTCTGGAAACGAAACATATTTATTTATAAAAAATAAAAATTAATTAGTGCATATCAATAATGTTTAAATATTGAAATTAAATATCATAATTTGCTTATTCGTAAGCGTCGAAATCATCGGAATCACGTTCCTCGACTTCTTCACAGTTATATTCATTTTTTTCAGTGTCGCTATTTAATTCGCAAAAAGTTTTCTCGTTGTTGTTCAAATTTTCATTTTTCGTGAAACGTTCGAGCTCTTGAATAATTTGTTCAATTACTCTACTATTTTTTGTGATTCTCGGCCTTCCATCTACACTTTCGCAATTAAACAATGTATTAGGTTAGGAAACTAGCTGTAAAACGACACACTTTCCGGCACTGTTGCTAAATTTTCTCGATATATAAACGGAATTTTTTGATTGGTTGATAGAACGGACATTAGCTCCAGTAAAAACCAGTCAAATGAAGAACTAATTTTTCTTAAAGTTAATAACTGTAACTTTCATCGGGTTGATTTGTTATGTATAATTAGTATTAATTAATAAAAAACATATTTATGATTGATATCTTATATATAATGATCTGTTTGAAAAAACAAATAGATGTACTGCGGATTTGACTGGGCATACATCCTTAAATAAAAACACAGCACATAATGAGTAATAATGATCGCAGCGAAACGCATAACCTAAAATATATACATATATATATATATATATATATATATATATATATATTGACGAACTCTGTAGTAAGACGCGCGGCAATTTGGATTGAAATTAGCAACGCACAACAGCGTAAAGTTATCGATAGTCGAGGACTACCTTATCTTTCGATATGGCAAAATGAGTTTGAATGTGAATATTAATTATTTCAGCGAGTTTGCAATAGATTTTAACAAACTATTTTTAAGAACATTGTCTGTCACACACAGAAAATACATGCAAAAATTGGTCAAGACAGTTGTCACCGTTTCGGAGAAAAGTGGTGACAAAGAAATAACCCCCATCAGCTGATCGCAGTGAAACGCATAACTCCCGTCTTTTTGCTCTACGGGCAGTCGGGAGTTAAATGAAAAAATATACATCTTACATAAAATGAACGAATATTATAACCATAATCGAATTGAGCTGTGGTCGGGAAACGTTTCTATGTCATTGAATGAGCAAAAGGAGACTTCTCCCGACCACTGTTCAATTCGATTATGGTTATAATATTCGTTCATATTTTATGTAAGTTGTCAATTTTTTTCATTACCTACATTTTTCGTACACTCATTGAACTTTTTATTCTCCGGAATAAATTGGATAATAAATAAAATTGGAAGTTACACTTACCAATTGAACAATTCTTCCCCTTTTTATTTTACATATTATCCATGCTATTTTTAATCCGTATTTATACTTTAAACGTTTTCAAGTTCACTATTGTTTTTGCTGTAGGGAGTTTTCCCACTTTTTTAAAACAATTTTTATTTTTTTCACGGTTGTTGTATTGTTTTGTTTTATTTATTTATTGTTTATCCGGTTTTTTTAAATATGTTTTCGTCAAGTTATACTATTTTAGCAGTTAGAAGTTTTTTGTTTTTTAAAACAAATGAATAAGAAATTCAATAAAGTTAAGTAAGAATAAATTCAATGTTTATCAAATTTGTTTGATACAATTAAAATTGTATTCATAAATATTTTTGTGTTGCGTTGTTTTTAGGTAATACAGTTTTTTATCTCTAGAATTTCTACAGCATTTGCAGTCCGGAGTTGTTGTAAATTTATATATTTTTTTCAATCATTTTTCAGTAATATACAACATGAAAAAATTATTGATTTTTTTCATGAATTGAATTTATTAGTGAATTTGTCTTCAACGGATATATTCATTGATAACACAATACATAATATTCAATTTAAAAGACAGAATATAATAATATGATAGATAAATGCGTCATAATCTAAAAAAGAAAAAATATATAGAACTCCGTCGAAAACGGTGCGCTGCAGTCTGGAGTGAAATTAGCCACGCACAACAGCGTGAAATAGTCAATAGTCAAGGACTGCCTTATATGGTCATTTTGCGATATGGTCAAATGAGATGTAACGTTAATGCTAATTAACAAAGCAATAAGTTCGCAATAGATGTTAACAAACTACGTTTAAGAACAATGTCTTCCACACTTAGAAAGACATGAATAAAATTGGTCAAGCCATTTGTCACGGTTCAAGGGTAAAGTGGCGACAAAGAAACACCCCTCCATCAGCTGATCGCAGTGAAACGCATAACTCCCATCTTTTTGCCCTGCGGGCAGACTGTCGTAAAGTTAGCCGAGCAATTTTAAATTTTCCACTTTTTTATAATAAATATTGTGAGGTGGTCGCGTGGTGGTCACTGGTAGCGTAATTAAAACACTTGGTAATTTATATTTTTCAATAAATAAATAATTCAAAGTTCCGGCATAAAGATAGCCGGCCAAAGTTAATTTTGCGCAAAATGATTTAGCTGACATGCTTAAGGTATTCCTTTCGCGGAGGGCCGTATTTTTTGGGCGCATAAGCGGGGCCCTCCACATTTGTTCATAAATTAGGCTGCATTTTGTTTAAAAAAGTTATAACCAATTATTAGTCTGAACTGTAAACATAAATCGAAAATTTCAGCCTAATTGTGTAAATTATGAAACTTTTTGATATTCTTTGGAGAGCTACAAATGTCAACAACTGCACTGTCAAAGAGAAAAGCTGGACTTATTGTATTTGGTTAAAAAAAATAGTGAAATATGAGTGAAAATACGTATAAAGTACGCAGTGACATTGGTAAAAATGTGAGCCAATTTGTAACGGGCAAAAACAAGAATAGCGTTAAAAATATTGTAAAAACTGCCGAAGATAACATAACCTCTTGAACGTCATGGCTACGAAAAATCGTCTGCTGATCACATTCTTTCAAGTTCTATCGTGAATATTTTCTTCAAACGTCCGGTGACTCTCTGTTTTTATTGCTGCTACGGAATCTTTAGAATTTATTTTAACGCAAGACAGTTTATATCAAACATCTATCATTATTTAATATATGAATTATTCAATAGAAATGTGAGCAACAGGTCATTTCCATAAAGTGTCGTGTAAATTAGACGATTTTCAAAGTTATAATTCTTTTCTAAAGGTTCGGTAACCTGACTCAATATTTTTCCAGTAGACTGGAATGTGCTTTTACTTTTATGTAGAAAAAAATCCGTGAATTGTCAAATATTCGAGTTCGTGAAAGGAATACCTTAATCGATGCAGAATCGCTTGGTGGTCACAGATCGACAAATTACAACCACGCGACCACCTCACAATATTTATTATAAAAAAGTGGAAAATTTAAAATTGCTCGGCTAACTTTACGACAGTTGCGGGCAGTGGGGAGTGGGAAAAATAGGTGGAATCGCGGTACTTCCTGTAAAAGTATCTTATAGAGACTTGCTTTTGAATGTATTTGTCTCAAGTCGCTTCCAACTCTTAAAAAGTCAAAAAATTAATCATTTTTTTTGCGTTAAATTTATTCATGAATTTTTCTTCAGCGGATCTTTTCATTGATAATGCAACACATAATGTTAAATTTAAAAAACACAACATAATAATATGAATTAAATTTGTGAGAACCTAAAAAAAAGAAAAGATAAATGTCCGTCGAAAACAACGCGCGGCAGTCTGGAGTGAAATTAGCAGCGCACAACAGTGCGAAACAGTCGATAGTTAAAGAGTTCCTTATATGGTCATTTTGTGATATGGTCAAATGAGATGTAACGTCAATTTTAATTAACAGGGCAAGTTCGCAATAGATTTTGATAAACTATATTTAAGAACACTGTCCCCCGCACTTACAAGGAAAGGTACTTTGGTGTCCCCCTCCGATTTTGATAATTTTTATATATGTTATAGTCCATCGAAAATTAAGAGACACGTAATTTTTTTTATCGGCTTAAAGTTATTTTTAAGGGGTGAAATCGACCCCCAAAGTTGAGCATGTTTTGCATCTGGTAGAGTGTTTCATATAGAAGCACTTAACCGATCGTAACGAAACCAATTGCAAAACGTTTTTCACGTCAAATAACCTGTATATAATGTTCAACTTCTTATGCACCCCTATTACATGGGGATGATTCACCCCCGAATATCCAGAATTCTTTTGTATAAAAAAAACTTGCAATCCGATTTCAATAAAACAAACGCCATTTTGCAGAGCAAAAAAAATAAAATTGACGTATTTTTGGGTTTTTCTCAGATTAAAAAAATTAAGGGGGTAAAACACCCTTAAAATGTCAAATTTCATTTTGAGCACTGTCCCCTTCCGATTTCAATATTTTTTTTATAAAATGTAGCTTATCGAAAAATAAGACCACCTATTATTTTTATTGGCTCAAAATTATTTTTAAGGCGTGAAATCAACCCCCAAAGTTGGGCATGTTTTGCATCTGGTAGAGTGTTTCATATAGAAGCACTCAACCGATCGTAACGAAACCAATTGCAAAACGTTTTTCACGTCAAATAACCTGTATATAATGTTCAACTTCTTATGCACCCTTACTTACTGCAGGGGGGTGAACCACCCCCTGACATTCATAATTTTTTGTATAAAAGAAAAATTGTCATTCGATTTCAATGGAAAAACCAACATTTTGAAAAGCAAAAAAAAATTATAGTGAATGTGTCTAGATTTTTCCAATAAAAAAAATTAAGCGGGTAAAACACCCCTAAAATCTCAAATTTCATTTTACGCACTTAAATGATAAAATTCAATTCAATTGGTCTCATTATCATTGCGTATCGACTTATATGCTAAATAATATTTATTTCGCATGTACATCGGCTTTTTAATTATATGAAAAATTGAGTACTCCTACATCTTCGGTGGTCGTGAGCTTCACGATTTTTTATTTTTGTATACACATGGTCTGTACACAAATATATATATATAGGTTATACATAGGCGCTAAAATCTTTCATGTAGTAAAAATAGATTCCAATTCAAATTTTCGTTTCAATTATCATTCCTGAACTTAATGATTATATTTTGAACAGTAATGATGTTCTTTGAAGAAATGTTTGAAACAAAGTGACTTTTTACACCATGAACATCTTACTACAGCCACATTTGTGCAGCCTTCAATTTCACATTGTGTTTGAGATGACATACCAAAAGCGAATTCAACGGGATTTTCGAAATGCTCAGGTCGTTCTTCTATGTACCCACTTTTGAACCAGGCATATCGAAATAAATTTTCGTACCTCGGAGATGATAATTGATTATGTACTAGAGATTGCAGCTTGATTATATTATTTCGTAAATGTAGACTTAAATCATAATCAAGTAACATGACACTGTCTGAAAAATGTCTGACATAATTTTTCCAAATTCTAAATCCGAAGACATCAAGTGGCTGGATATTCCCTGTTGTTCCTTTCGGTATGATCATTGTAACAATTTCTTTGTTATGTGGTGTAACTTCCGTGACAACACTAGGGCAATGTCCACTCCATGACTCTATTAAAAGCACACTTTTCTCACCGACATTTGGGAAGAACACTTCTTGAAGCCATACTTTGAAATGTTCTATAAATCAATATGTAAAAATTAATAGCACATCTATTTTTTATATTTGAATATTACATACCAACGTACCTGATGTAGCCTTGCCAGATTTTGAAACACTTATAAAAACATTGGGAGGTCGAAAAATGGTTCGTTCTACGATTGGCCCCAACCGCCCGGATGGCTCTTTTAAAATTATCAGAAGAGGTGACAACAATTTTCCTGCTGCTGATATTGTCGGCTGGATGGTGTAGCTATGGGTTGTCGCTGAAACGGATTGTACAAGGCATTCTACTTGTTTTGTACCTTCTTCTGTTAACGTTCGCCCTGAATGGACTTCTAATTGGAAACCACTTTGATCAGAATTATAAATATTTTCCAAGCCATATTCCTCAATTTTCAATTGAACTGCGGAGACAAATTTATTAGCATCGTTTTGTAATATGTCCTTTGATTCGAGAGTCTTTCTTGTCACGAATTTATTTATTTTTCTACTTGTTATTCGATGAACTTTTTTAAACTTTTTTATCCATGTTGGCGAAGCCCTGAAACGCAAATTCTCATGCCCAATCAATTTTTGGGCTTGTAATGCCCATCTCCGAAGATCGATATCGTGTACAATGAGACCTGCTTCTATGGCGCTTTTTAAATTATCGATTGTATATTCAGAAATGCGCGACAATTTTTCCTTGTAAGTTCCGCCTTTATTAATTTGTTGAGCCCAGCGCCTTAATTGGCGCACAGATTTAACGAGTTTAAATCGGTTTTGGACTGTTTCTATTTTCCTATTTTGTTTCGTTTTTGCACTTCTCCAGTACTCAACAGCTCTTTGTTTGTAGTCGTAGCTCAAATCTTCTTCATCGTCAGTACACGTTTCAGGGCTTAATGGAGATTCTCCAAGACCCCATTCGATGTCATTATCTTCGACAGGTTCTACTATGACATCTCTAAACGGTTCTTGAAAATCTAATGTCGTATCTTCGACGATTTCTAACTGATTGAACTCTGCCATAGAGGCCTTCAGAATTTCCGCGAAACTCTCTTTCAATTCCACTTCATTATTGTTAACAGGACTGTCAGGAATGTTCATTACCTCGAATGTAAGAAACAACAGTCTTATTACGTTCATTGGATTGATGGACATGTTAATAACAATACGGTATTCACGATAGCGGACACGATAATGACTGATCAACAGTCGAACAGCAACTTAACTTCTGGAATAATATAAAGTCAGTTTTACCTTTTTCATCTTGAGTGGGCGGTTTGATCTGACATCACCACGAAAACAGCATTTTTATTTGGTTTTCGGATATACCTCAAACATTAGCCTGAGCGAACTGGCTTTTTCAAGAATACTTGGGGTCGAGCCACTATAGCGGTTCTTGATATAAATAAGAATATGGCAAGGCATGAGCCAGCTTTGTTTACATTCTGGGCGGTGAATTGCTGATGCGACTCTTTTGATATTTGAGTTTTTTTTTTATTTTCGTAAATCGTTCAAAATAGAAACTTATATAAATAGAACGGATACCAACACTTCTTTATAAACGTGAAGCATGTCAGAAGGGCAGCGGATGTACATGCGAAATAAATATTATTTAGCATATAAGTCGATACGCAATGATAATGAGACCAATTGAATTGAATTTTATCATTTAAGTGCGCAAAATGACATTTGAGATTTTAGGGGTGTTTTACCCCCTTAATTTTTTTTATTCGAAAAATCTAGACACATTCACTATAATTTTTTTTTGCTTTTCAAAATGTTGGTTTTTCCATTGAAATCGAATGACAATTTTTCTTTTATACAAAAAATTATGAATGTCAGGGGGTGGTTCAGCCCCCTGCAGTAAGTAAGGGTGCATAAGAAGTTGAACATTATATACAGGTTATTTGACGTGAAAAACGTTTTGCAATTGGTTTCGTTACGATCGGTTGAGTGCTTCTATATGAAACACTCTACCAGATGCAAAACATGCCCAACTTTGGGGGTTGATTTCACGCCTTAAAAATAATTTTGAGCCAATAAAAATAATAGGTGGTCTTATTTTTCGATAAGCTACATTTTATAAAAAAAATATTGAAATCGGAAGGGGACAGTGCTCAAAATGAAATTTGACATTTTAAGGGTGTTTTACCCCCTTAATTTTTTTAATCTGAGAAAAACCCAAAAATACGTCAATTTTATTTTTTTTGCTCTGCAAAATGGCGTTTGTTTTATTGAAATCGGATTGCAAGTTTTTTTTATACAAAAGAATTCTGGATATTCGGGGGTGAATCATCCCCATGTAATAGGGGTGCATAAGAAGTTGAACATTATATACAGGTTATTTGACGTGAAAAACGTTTTGCAATTGGTTTCGTTACGATCGGTTAAGTGCTTCTATATGAAACACTCTACCAGATGCAAAACATGCTCAACTTTGGGGGTCGATTTCACCCCTTAAAAATAACTTTAAGCCGATAAAAAAAATTACGTGTCTCTTAATTTTCGATGGACTATAACATATATAAAAATTATCAAAATCGGAGGGGGACACCAAAGTACCTTTCCTTGTTAGAAAGACATGAAAAAAGGTCAAGATATTTATCACCGTTTGAGAGAAAAGTGGCGACAAACAAATACTCCCCCCCCCCCCCTCCTATGAGCCGATCACAGTGAAACGCATAACTCGCGTCTTTTTCCCCTGCGGGCAGTCGGGAGTTGAACATAACTATTTTTGGATTTATTATGTTTTTAATTAATTACATAAGCCAAGCTGAGCAAAATACAATTAATTATAATCGTCTTTTAATGTCGCGTTTGACGAATTGAACGATATCTTGTCGAAATCGGTTAAGTCGATCTATCAGTCATTCAATAGGTAAAAATCCTGCTACACACTTTTCTCTGACACAGTTGAGTTTTCGAGAAAATCAAAAGTCACACATTGATCTCTTTTCATCAGAGACTAAGGTGTAACTTTGCATTACCTCGAAATATCAAGCGTCGCCGAGAAAAAAGTGAATCTGCTTTTCAGCTGTCTCTCTCGCACTCACGCAACTGGTAGAGTGCCTTAAGGAAGTTCTGCTCGAATTTCAAAAAGATGGTAGGTCTTTGAAATTTTAATAGCACTTTCGGAAAAATCCCTGATAGACAGTTCGCGGCACAGTGACGGCACGGTGACTGCACACCATGGTAATCTTAATGCCGACTGCACGAATTTCTATCTGGGATATTCCGCGTGTACCTGCAAAATTCAAACGGTAGGACCTCTGTGAATTTGGCGCACCGAATTTGGATTTATGATTTTTTTTAAATGTAAATCGTTTGTCCGTCGCTTGTCGGAGATTATCGGATCAAAATCGACGATTGTCGAAAATTAGTTAATTAGAAAAATTAATAACAAAAATCTGTGTGAAGTTAGCAGATTTTTTTTTTAATTATGAAATATCATAAATTTTCAAATGCCTAATCGAAGCGCAATCGTTTGTCGGTTACGAAATTCATAATTAAAAAGTTTGTCGGATGTTTGTTCGTTAGAAAAATTTAAAAAAAAACATTTTGTGTGGTCAATCGATTTTTTTCAAATTGTAGGATAGTATACATTTTCAAGATCTTAATCGAAGCACAATCGTTTTTCGGTTACAGATTCTATAATGAAAACGGTTGTCAAATTTTCGTTAATTATAAAAAACAAAAATAAAATTTTGTGCACTAAAAAAAGAAATTTGTTGAATCAACAAAATGTGTGTTAAATCAACAAATTGTGGTGAACAAAATGAAATTCGGCAACTCAACAAAAATTTGGTTAATTCAACCGCTTAATTTGCTGGTTCAAATAAATATTGCTTACTATGATGAAAATATTGTTGTATCAACAAAATTCTTGTTCAATTAACAAATTTCATTTCAATCGCCACAATTTGTTGATTCAACAAAAATTTTGTAGAAACAACAAATTTCTTTTTTTAGTATGTCAAGATAGCCGACTTTTTTGAAATAATAATGTAATATAACTTTTCAAAGTCGAAGCGCAATCGTCTGTCGGTTGTGAATAAAGCCGGTATATAAAAGAAAATAAGCTAATCATTAACTTATTTTATTTTATAATTATATTGTACTTATAATAAACAGTACAACTAGCAGTTTTATATTTTTACAAGTTTTACAGTGTTAAAAAATATGGAAAATATGTTTTTCATTACTGCTTCACGTTGAACGATTAATTGGGGAATTAATCATTTTTTTGTTTCAGTCGAAACCAGAGTCGACACCTCCTTCTGTCACCTTCCCTTGTGCCCACTCCACCTATTCTCCAATTTCAACTTTCTGTCCTCACTCCGACTATTAAGATACTTACTCTCTTGCTTGTAACCCTTCTGTATCGAGAAAATATACAGTCTTCTGTGTCTAAAATTGGTCCAAATAAGGTGAAGACAATTGCGATGACCCCAACAATTAATATTTGTAAATAAATAAAATTTTGGACTAATTTTTTAAAATTGATTTCATAAATTACATAGTTTCACTGCATAGTGATTTTGGATGGGCTTAGGTTTCTTTCAACTCTTAGAGTTTAAAAAAAATTACGTTGTGCAATTTAAAATACATCAAAATTTTTACAATAATTGTTTTTATTTTATTGAATATAAAGATTTTCAATAAAATACTATTCGAGATCATGCATAAATGCGAAATAAAACTATCTTTTTGGTTATAAGTAGTATTCATTTCATTTTCTATGAACAAATGATTTTCCTAGAATCCGTGCGATGTTGACATTTGAAGCAATAGTAGAAAATTTTTTTTAAATCAACGTCTTCCGAGAGTAGTCAAATGTGATCCGTAAAAGGGAAGGATCGATAAACCGAAGTTTTATTAGCCCCTATCGCCCTAACATATCGCCTTGGAGGCCCTAGAGCCCTCCAAGTGTGGAAATGTAATACCTCATTCAAAAGATACGTGATATTTCAATTAACGGGACAGACCTAGTTGGAACGTCAAAAAAAAGGCCTTTTTTCCGATTTTTTTTTGGTCAAACGATAAAATAATTCACAACAAAAGTTCTTCCGTTTAAAAGATACATATGTAATGTATATGTTGCAATTTTTTCAACGCAATACATATCGAAATAAGCTGGTGACCGTCAATTGCCGAGGACGCTGCAAAAAAAAACACGGTTTGCGGTGATCAAGCTCACGCTGCAACGGCTCATCTGAAACAAAAAAAACGGAGGGGATTTTTAGTTAATGATATAATGCTCCGGTTGAACGAAGGGTTTTGAAAAATTTCCATTTTTCACAAAATGGCGGCCGTTAAAAGTCAAAAGTGTTTTTTTGACCAAAATATCAGTTCCATTTTTTGCTATTAAAAATAAAAATAATTATCCAAAAAAAAAATCCTTCGTTCATATGGAGGACTACCATGTATAGAAGAAGTGATATAAATTTCAACCCGATCGGTAAAGCCGTTCTCGAGCTACAGTGATCACCGACTTCAAAAACATGGTTTCGAGAAAAACGCACTCAAAGTTTTGAGTACGGTTTGCATGGCTCAGACACGACGTGCTACAAAGTCTTGTATTTCGGCGAATAATGGTCCGATTTACATTTACCTGGGCGGAAAATGTTCGTAAGAGATTCTACTTTTTGAAAATGAAATAAAAAAAAATCGATTTTTCGAAAATTCTAACTAGGTCTGTCCCGTTAAGGAAATGAGAGCGGGTCATATTAGTTAATAGAGTCTTTCACTACAATTTTGGAAATAAGCTACCACGAGTGGCCATATACAGTACAATATCATTCCAAAATGGAATGACAATTTTTTAAATAAGTAAACATTTTTAAGTTATTTTCGTTACGGAAGCTACAGCGTTTTAAGTTGTTAACACGACTCGATGGTACATAGGAAAAAATTACTGTTGACAACGTCGCTCGTACATAGTAAATTGACAAATTGAAAAGTTTTTCAAAAATCGATAAAATAAGACTTTACAATTTCACAACAACGATGGCTCAACTTCTCTTTTATATACGCAACGTTAGTAAAAAAAATATATGTATTGTAACGCTTTTCCCGTCAAGCGTTTCAAATTATATTTGCTCTCGATACTTTCTGGACGCCAGTTCAAGATAATTCTTAAACAAATTTTATTTGAAATTATCGAAAACAAAATAATAAGGTTTCCCGGTCGTAGCTGTATTTTAAACCAATTGTGGTAGAGGGGATGGGTCCATTATACAAAATAAATTTTCACACCCAACAATTCAACTCCGGAATTACAATAGCTTTTATTTTTAAATGACATTAAATTTTGAAGAAAATAATATTTCCGGAAAAATTATGGCGATAGTTTACAATATTTCTAAATATTCATTTGACATTCGATAGTTTAAAAGAAAGTATAATTTTTAATTTTTCGAAAATAATTTCATAACAATAAATATTTGCCTTTCAGCTCGATCTCTTACGATAAAATCAGTAACGTTAAGGCCACACCTTTAACGTACTTTCAAACGATAGACAAAATCGACAACGAAAATATTATAACAATTTCATTTACAACTATGGATCTCGAGATTGGGCTAAATAAAATACTAGAATTCCTCTCGGCAATTCAAAATAAGACTTTAACAACGACAATTTGCTAACGTTTTAAATTGCGGGACAAGACGTTACTCGAATCTTCCAAACGCGTACATACCCCGAAACAATATCGCTCTTTTAAATCTCAAAATTCACAACATATACTCATGAGTACAAAACGGTACGAAATCACAACAAAATAAAATGAGAGCGAAACGACGGCTCACCGCTACAATTTCAGAGATTGAAAATCTGGATAAGGACCACGGATGCTTGCACTTAGGGATGCCGATCCAAGCATCCAAGCAAAAGGGATTTTCGTAGAAATCGATTTTTGTCCAACCGATAATCGATTTCTTAAATCGATTCTTTCTAAGCGATTAATTACCTGAATTGGTCTTTTGATTGCAAGATCGATTATAAATTCTAAACTACTCTAAACTCCGGACAATAATTTGCGCTGCTATATAAAAACCGCGGGATCTTATGTGGGCGAGGATCTGAGGATTAATGTAATGTGCCCTCCGAGGTTAAATTTTGTGCCAATTGAAGTTGGCTGGAAGTGATGACATCTTTTATATTTTTTTCCATTCTGAACTGTTTACATTTTATATTCTATTGGCCAACAGAACCTTTCACTCCGCCTTCCGGAATCCGCCTCCATCTTTCTTTCATCACCGGCTATTCACGATTACGAACCACGAGGCATGCCATACATTTTTTGCAAAATTAAAAAATATTCAATCCACTAATATGTGCAATTAAAATAAAAAAGTGTCTGAAAAAATCGGGTGTTTTAAAATCGAAAATGATAAAGTGCACTATCGCTGAGTATGTATCAATATAAACGAGAACGTGACTGGTTACATGTATAAGCGTTTACGTTTATTTTACGTATTTATTTTTGTTTGAACTAATAAATAAAAATATTTGTTCTTGATACGGTGGTTGTTACTTTTGTACCTATATATAACAAAAGTATCCTTGATTTTCAATTTCTTTTATTTTATTTTATTTATGTTATATTTTCCATTTTTCATATCAATTTAATGAAAATCGATTCTAACTGGATCGATACTTTCCTACTCAATCTATTATGGGATAGATTCGTTGGATTATGATTCGATTCGATTCAATAGATCGATTTTTTTTAACGATCCGGCATCCCTACTTCCACTCGATAATTCCGATGGCATCGGGTTCTTGATCGAAGACGGCTACGACTTGAGAAAAGACGTCCTCCGTCGCTGCTGCCCAAAACTCGAGTCCCCGATAATTTTTCCGAAGCGCGATTTCGCGGATTAGGGTCCTGGCCCTCCACCCTTCGCCTACTTATGGGAATCTAGATTTTTCTCGAACCTTCACCCTCTCCTTTTAGTATTCGCCAGCTATATTTGAATTTCGAGTTTCAATTCGAAACGGGCGCGACGTTGATCAACGATGACTATCCGTCCGAGGTTTACCGAAGATCCCCGATGCTGATTGACGCATCGTCGAGTTCGACAGCTCCGGGTGAGAGCTTCGAGCTAGCGACCTCGCTCGATATTATTTTTCGCGCTCCGTCGATGACTTTGACGACCGAAATTTCTCAAGCCTTCCCTCTCAACGATATAAAGTTCTGACAATGACCATAATTCTCTCTCCCCCTCCCTGCCTCCCTCCCCCCCCCCCCCTCTCTCTCTCTCCTGCGATGTTTTTCGATACCTGAGACCGTCGCTGGCTCATATATAAAAAAAATTATAAAATAAAAGAAATTAATAATCAGTAAATACGCTAGCATTTGGCTTTTCTCGTGCCATGCCAATTGTTAACCAATTTGTGACGTGGGTAAAATTACCACGTCACAGTATATTCCTGCGACACTATAGAGTGAACCTGATACAAGATTAACAAGATATGAGTGTTGAAAAAAAATTATAATAAATCGGAAAAACAATCATAAATATCTACTTACCGCTGACATCATTGTATTTTTTTTATAGTGCTTCGAATAACAAATAAATAAAATAAGTAAACATGCATAGTGTATACATTAAATATTCATCCATTTTCAATGATAGATGTAGTCCGAAAGCTCCCTAAACTACTTCGAACAAAAAGAAGAGACGAAGTCAATTACTTCACAATTAAATATTATTAATTTTTGTTTCATATAATATTATTCTCTATGTATATACTTCCAGACACCTTCGTTATGAGTATCCGACATGCTCACAAGTTTTGCTCTGTATTCTACACATTGAATCTTATTATCTGTTGAATATATTGATGAGCAATATTTGGATCAAATAAACTTGAATATTTGAATAAAGCAGAGCATGTAAAATAATCCAGCTCCTAAACCCAAAATAAAGCTACTTGTAATTAAAAATAGCTTCATATGTTTGAAAACCTTATGAAGTTGTATTTTTTTTTATAAGAAAACTGATTTAAAAATAATTCTCTCTGGACATTCTAACATGCTAGAGCCTAACAAAATATAGTCCGAAGTTTTTTGGGTGCGTTATAGTTTAAAATGTACTGTTATTTAAAGTAAAAAGTTTAGTCTTAAGGGGTATGAACTGATCTTTATTGTAACAACAAAAAATGTATAAAATATAGTTAAGGAACCATTGGGTGACAATATTTCAATAATTATTGGTACGGATTTAAGAGGCTCTATTAGTTGCGTGTGTGCGAGAGACTTGACTCAAAATTAGATACACGTTTTTCTCGGACAGGCTTGATATTTCGAAAAAAAAAAAGTTTCACCTTATTCTCTGATAAAAGGAGAACGACATATAACTTTTCTTTTTCTTGAAATATCAAGCCTCTCCGAAAAAACGTGCAGCAGGATTTTTAATGACCGTACGGCTGATAGATCACCTTAAATCTAAAAAATTCTCAGTACACTTTCGACAAATCAACTATTTCATAATATGCATTTCCCCAATTATTTACTAGATTTCAGAATTTCTCAATTCAAGAACAAAAACATTTTCCAACGTTTGAGTTCAGTAACGCAATTTCCGCTTGGAAAATTCGAAAAACAACTTCTGATTAAAAACAGTTCACTAACTTCATGATTAAGTGAAACTACTCAAGTTGCAAAATTTAC
The DNA here is from genome assembly GCA_963989365.1 of Rhimphoctona megacephalus. Taxonomy (NCBI): domain Eukaryota; kingdom Metazoa; phylum Arthropoda; class Insecta; order Hymenoptera; family Ichneumonidae; genus Rhimphoctona; species Rhimphoctona megacephalus. Next base: position 12,103,603 of record OZ022422.1, on the reverse strand, counting down.
ATAATAGTCCAACATCTCCGCCTTTTATTCATGCTTCGATTTATAGAATTTTTCTCCCCAAAATATTAATAATATCCGACGGTACAGTAAAAGAATTTATTTCTTTTTTCTAATCTAGGAACTGACGAGTTATACGTCATTACTCTATTAAAGAGAAAATTATTGTAAAACTTCCAAGTTTTTGATTTTTTTTCCTTTTTCCTTTTTCCTTTTTCCGGTATACTTATCAGTCAGTTACGACGAATTTCTGCACCAATGGAAAGGAGCACTACGAACATATTAAATAGAATAATTTCCATAGATTTTAACACTTTATATCTCGCGTAACGACAAAAACGTAATTTATATCCGACAACCGTTTTCATTATAGAATTTGTAACCGAAAAATGATTGCGCATCGATTAGGCTCTTGAAAATGTATAATATCCTACAATTTGAAAAAAATCGGCTGACTTCACACAAAATGTTTCTTTTTTTTAAATTTTTCTAATGAACAAACATCCGACAAACTTTTTAATTATGAAATTCGTAACCGATAAACGATTGCGCTTCGATTAGGCATTTGAAAATTTATTATATCTCATAATTCAAAAATCTGGTAACTTCACGCAGATTTTTGTTTTTAATTTTTCTAATTAACTAATTTCCGACAATCATCGATTTTGATCCGTCAATCTCCGACAAGCGCCCGACAAACGATTTACATAAAAAAAATCATAAATCCAAATTCCGTGCGCCAAATTCACAGAGGTAACAAACAAGATTGACCACCTACTTTCTGCGATAAAAAAATCGTAGTTACTTCCAAATTGCACAGAGCCTTATGATACGTACTGTTTTGACGTGAGAAATGATTTAATACCATGCGGTTAAAAAGGTGGTGGCTCATTGAAAATTGGATCAAGTACAGACTTATATATTACAGTGGCATAGAAAAAAAATGAACCTGATTTATCACACGTCATGAGATATAACGAATTAAATTATAAAATTTTGTCGAATTCCTTGGGATATGGCCGCACAAGCCATTGGAGCGGCAACTTCGCAGGGCAGAAAAGAAAGACAGAAAGAAAAAAGAGAGAGAAAGGAAGAAAGAAAAATCAGGTTGGCAGCAGTGCGGCTAGCCTATGTATAAGCATATGGACCCCCCGCGCCCCGCGCGTCGGTCAAAGTAGGAGCAGAACTTCATTGAGCATAGGGCAAAGAGGAAAAATTATACGAACGCCACGTAAAGTGGTACACTCTACCCGTCTTGGCTTTGTCGTAGTTGAGTAAAAAATATCGCAAAAAAACAGCATATATGCTGTAAAAAAAGTTGAGACAAGTACATTTACTCCCCCCAATAGTTGTTCCGGTAAAAAATCTCCTTCTGAACGCGAATCCTAACCAAAAGTTATAAAAGAGATTTCCTCCAAAAAAAACTAACCTTGCAAAAATTCTCTCATTCACATCAAATCATCTCACAAAAGATGCCAATTCAAATCCGACCAAAAATTAAGTCTAAACTTTACAAAAATAAATTAAAACTATAAAAGCATTAATAGTAAAATACATTAAAGCCTATTAACCTCTAATAAAAAATGTTACAATTAGTTAAAAATATAAATGTGCTACAGTAAAGTTGTTCTACATAAAAAAAAAACAAGAATAAAAAATAAGAATGACAAAAAATTCGGATACAAAAAAAATTTTAAAGAAAAAAATTAGATTGAACAAAAAAAATTTCGGCCGAGGTACTTGGCGAGTTTGTAACCATGAGTGAATTAAGTAAATTTAATTAAATTAAGTACATTCTATGAATGAATAAAAAAAACTCGCCAAGTACTTCGGCCGAAATTTTTTTTTCAATCTAATTTTTTTCTTTTGAAATTTTTTTTGTATCCGAATTTTGTTAATTCTTATTTTTTATTCTTGTTTTTTATGTAGAATAACTGTACTGTAGCACATTCATATTTTCAATTAATTGAAAGATTTTTTATTAGAGGTTAATAGTAGGCTTTAATGCATTTTACTATTGATGCTTAAGTATTAAAAAATAAAAATAATGAATTTAATTTTATGTTGAGAATTTTTCATGGTTTAGGCCTACTGGGGACCCGCCATGTAAAATAATGGGAACGCATACCACAACACCTCATGGGTGATGCGGAAAGATGTATAATGACATAATTACGTATTGACTGACGATTTTAATAGGGATTATGAATAATTAGGCTAGATATTTGCTAAATGCGCCTGCTAGATGTGCCGCGGGCGAAGTCCGCGGGCACAGCTAGTATTTTTATAGTTTTAATTTATTTTTGTAAAGTTTGGACTTAATTTTAGGTCGGATTTGAATTGGCATCTTTTGTGAGATTATAATTTGATTGGTAAATTTTTGTGAGGCTCTCTTATATCTCTTTGTGGGTTTTTAATTTATTGAGAACATTTTTGCGGGGTTCTCCTATAATTTTTTGAGAGATTTGATGTGAATGAGAGAATTTTTGCAAGGTTGGTTTTTTTGGAGGAAATCTCTTTTATAACGTTTTGTTAGGGTTCGCGTTCAGAAGGAGATTTTTTACCGGAACTACTATTTGAGGGGAGTAAATGTACTTGTCTCAACTTTTTTTACAGCATATATGTTGTTTTTTTGCGGGTATTTGTTGACTTTGTGTATGAAATTCATAGCTTGCCAATTAAACATGTCTATATTGTGTACATATCGGAGTGATGCAAAAGAATTAACATTTTTTTCGGTATTGCAGCAAAATATGGTAACATTTTCTCAAAAAGTGATTCTCTCGAGAATCTGATCCTGAATAAAAATTTTAAAGGTCGTTCAAGCGATTTTTTAATGATTTCGGCTAAAAATGGATACATGATCGAATTTCGAGCTGGTGTATCGCCACTATATTCGGACTAAAAATGCAAGATAATATATTGATCTAAGAAGTGTTCAAATGAATTCAGTTTTCGTAATTAACCGTCAATACTTATAAAATTATTAGATTACTTAAAACGTACAGTAGTTCTGAGAAGATACGACGCATAAAAGAACAACGAACAAGTAAAAACTTCAATTTTTTTTATTTTTGTAAAAAAAAAGTTTTAAAAAATATTACACCGAAACATCCGTGCCAAGAGATCCACGGATCAGAAAATATTCCACAAGAAATGATACCGAACAAATACTCCAATAGCATCAGAATGCATCGAAAGTTTTTAAATAAAAGTAATCATAACGCAACGAGATTTTGAAACAAAAAAAGTATGCGCACAAAATTTCGAGAGCCAAAGTTTGATTGGAAAAAAGAATTTTGGCCGAAGTACTATGCGAGTTTTTCTTTTATAACGTTTATTGATCACGAATTATATCTCATGAGCAATAGGTAAAAAAAAATGTGTGAAGTACTTATGAATTTATTTTTTCTCAAATCAAATATCTTTTCGCCCAAAATTATTTCGCATCACTTGATTCCGTTTTGGGTTGCAAGTGCAAATAGTATTTTCATGTATTTAAGGTCTCTATCGCTCTAGGGTGGTTTAAAACAATATATAATTCAAACCTAGGGTGGTTCAAACCCAAAGTGGTATCATACACCATTCTCTCAGTTGTATAAAAAATGAAGAAAATGGTTTCCAAATAAATCTTATTATTGCATGCAAGGGACACTTTATGGTAAAAGAGAAGAGGCACCGTTTTCGACTCCGTTCTAGAGTTCTACGTTCGGAAAAATGGATTGTTGGCGCTAGGGTTAATAAAAAATATTATCTATTTAGACACTGTTCAAAAGTTTATTTATTGAATTACCCTTTATATTCCCACTATCACTTTTCTCTATAATAAAAGTCACTTTAACCAAAAGTTGAAACTGACCGCAATCTTTATAACCTCACGACAAAGATATTAAATATTCACCGAATGCGAGTTTATCATACACCATTCTCTTAGTCATAAAAAAAAACGAAGAGAATGGTTTTTAAATAAACCTTATTATTGCTTTCGAGGAACATTTTATGGTTAAAGAGAAAAGGGATCGTTTTCGACTCCGTTGTAGAGTTTACGTTCGGAAAAAAAATTGTAAGGGCTAGGTTTAATAAATAAAATTATTTATTTAGGCATTGTTCAGTAGTTTATTATTACACTTTATTTTCTCACTATCACTTTTTTATTTATAATAATAAAAGTCACTCTTTACTCGTCTATCTATAAATGCGACTCTAACGAAAAGTTCAAATTGACCGCGATCTTTATAACCTCACGACTGTTTTAAGAAAGATATTGGTCAGTTGTCATATGCACGATCGATCGAATATCACCAGAATTTTATACCAATATCACTAGTGTTGCTAGACAGCAACTGCGAAAAAAATAGTTGAACATCAAAAATGTGTGCAAAAAATGCTGAATTTTCGGAGCAACGATTAAAAAAAAAATTAATATTATCGATACGCTTTAAGCTATACGAGGTTCTAATTAGTCGCGATAGAAAGAAAAAAAATACCTGAACTTGAATAATCCTCCAAAACGCTGTTATTTAATAAATATTAAAGAAACAATTTTTGAAAACAGGTCGAACCATGGTGCTTTCTGTAAAAGTGTCTTGTAGCACTCGCTTGTAAATGTACTTGTCTCGAGTCGCTACCGCGACTCTTCATAAGCATATTCGATCCTTTGAAAATTCGGCCAAAAATTTGCACAGTTGGAAAAATAATGTTTTCAATTTGAGCTGGTAGGAAATAGAAGGAAGCATTTTCAGCTGGGAACTAAATCCGTAGCGCAAGAAGTAGGTTGCAGCCGCGGGACACTAAATTCTGGCTGGATAGAAGTAAAATACAAAAAAAAAACGTGGAAAACAAGGCAAGAAGAGATCTTTCTTTTTTTTTAGAATAGTAGAAATACTGTAAGGAATAAAGAAACATAAAAAAGAATTGTTCTGTTACTGCTGCTGCAAGCGGAGTTAGGGGCTACTAGTGGCAAGGTGGAGGGGCATCGCGTCAAAGGGAGGGGAGGGAAGCAGCGGCCCTTGTGGGTTATATGGTCGCTTGCTTGCGAGCAGCCAAACAAAGAAAGGCGACGCTTAAACTACGTGTGCTCTGTGTGTGTGTGTGTGTGTGTGTGTGTGTGTGTGTGTGTGTGTGTGTGTGTGTGTGTGCGTGCGTGCGTGCGTGCGTGCGTGTGTGTGTGTGTGTGTGTGTGTGTGTGTGTGTGTGTGTGTGTGTGTGTGTGCGTGCGTGCGTGCGTGCGTGCGTGCGTGCGCGCGCGCGTGTATGAGAGAGAAAAAGAGACATTTTTTATTTGATTTTATTTTCATACTCTAGTCAATCTATGGGTCAAAAGGTTAATAAACTTTCGGCCATATTTTAAAAAAGATACCTAGTTAATAAATTTTTGATAAGTTATTTAAACATCTGTTCTGAGACTAGGAAAAAAAACAAGGCAATTGACTAAATTATTTAAGAGTTATAACAATTCTGATTTCCAAAAAATGTACATATTATCAAATGGGAAAGCTATTACTTAGTGCACTAAGTAGATGAAATACGCGGAGAAAAGAGTACCAATTTTTCGAAAGTTTGCAAATATGCAGATTAGACATAGATAGAGAATCAATTTACAAAAGAATATTTTACACTTACTACATTATTGAAGACTAAATACATAGTCTCATGAAATTGATGTTATAATTCAAGTTGGTGACTCACTCACTATCGAATTGTGGCAACATAGGCAACAGCTGATATATAGGAGAATCGCAAAGCTTGTAGTTGATTGAGGTAGTTTTGTAATTTTTTTTTCAAATCTTCGGAATCACCTGAAATTTTAACATGGTGTACCTAGACACAATCTTCATGAACCTATTCTCAAATGTTTAATTCGAAATTTTTAATTCATTTTAATTCCTAGGGCCAGTTGTTCCACCTTCGGGTAAAATTTATCTGACGGTTGAAAGCATTGAGTTCCAGACCTTTAACCATCGGATAAAATTTACCGGGAAGTGGAAAAATCGAGCCTTAGTTTGTTAGATAATTGCAATTAAATATCGCTTTGTTTGCACGCGATCCCTATACCCAACACGTGAACGGATGGAACTTTGCTCACATTTTTCATCATGGACGCTAGACGAATCTTAAGATTTTTAAATAAAAACACTCGTGTATGCAGTACTATTGTGGGATTAATTTAAAAAACAGGCATATTTTGACTCATTCGTTCCAGAGATATCAGCTGACAAAAAATATTAATTTCAGGAGACGCGGAACAGAGACACAATCAACCGTGATGAACTAACAGAGTAAAGCTACGAGTAAAGCTCGGGAATTTGAATCATATTTTTGCCCGAGTTGTATGGCGGGAAGGAGTTTAATTATTTATTTTCACAGCAAATTAAATTCAATTAATGAATTTGAATTAATTCTATTAATTCAATTGAATTTGAATTAATTCAATTAATTCAAATATATATTAAATGCATAAACAGGCCGTAAATAATATTAAAATCAACGGCAATAAAATTTTTCTTTTAAACAAATTAAAACGTTGCGAATATGTTATAATAAAGTTATAGCTTGTTTTTTGAATGTTCAACTCTCTATCAATAATTTCTTCGCTTTTGGTAACGCGTGGTTTTTTTGGAGGTCGCTCTCTCAGATAATAATTTCTTCATTCTAGAAAACTTTCGTTGTTGATCGTTGATTTTATGTTGAACAGCATTTGCTCGACATATAACCGCCACATCATTAAATTCTAAATCACGAGTTGACATTTTTGCGCTTTCATTTCGATAACAACGAAATTAGGGAAAATACAGCTACTGTCATGCTCAACACTACTAACAGAGGGGGGAATCGCGCTGTTGCCGAGGACTTATTCATGCATACGGTGAGACTGTGTAGGACATATGGAGTGTACAAGCCCTGTTAAAAGTTTCTATGCCACAACATCATATAGGAATTGGGTTTTACTGTACTGCAGCGGTCGAAATTCTTAATTCATACGTGTACCTACAAAACTACCTTAACCTCAAATTTTATATAAGAAATGTTCAATGTTTCCGCTTCTTATACAATATGCAGGCAGTCAATGCAACAAAGTACTATGCTGTCATGTTTTACTCCCCTGTTACAATTATTAATTCAGTATTTCAGTTTCAAATAGTTCCATATACATTTACATTTTTAACTGGTCTTGGGAGATCATTAGATATTTTTTAAATATTAATTCAAATAATTGCGACCTAAAACTTCACGTTTCACAGTTGGATTCAACGCACTTTCACGCTCTAAAGTTTTAATGTTTTTATTGATAAAACCTTCAAAATTGTTAGAAGAAACACTAAAAATCGAGAACAATGCATTTTCGTAAAAAATGGGTCAGCCAAACTTCTTCATGCACTATTTTTTTTTACTTTAGATGTGTAAAATAAAGCAATATCAGTGAAATAAGAATTTTGAGCACTTTTGTCTACGATTGTACCTCCTCCTAATCATATAACAAAATATACAATTCACATTAGAACTCCTATCGAAAACAATCGTTTTGCTCTTTCGAGCAGAATAAAAAGCAGCTACATTGAAAAAAGATATTTACAACGAATACGCAATATTATGATTGTGTTAAATTCATACTTAATATAACAAAATTAATATGAAGGAATAGCAACCATGCCAAAATATAACCATTATTACACGCTTACGTATAAATGAAAACTAAGTTAAGATAATAAGCGATAAGCTCAACAATAACAGACGAAAAGGAAAGATGATTACGTTATCTTTGATATATCCACATATGACTTGATAGAAATTCTGGATTGACCCTCACGCTGTCCCACATAAATGTTTTCGTCGTCGATCCAAACAAATTCAGTTTCGGCACCTTTCTGCTGCGTTGCAAGATGAAGTCAATGAGTAAAAGGAGCGACCATTTTTTTAATTTCAATGGGAGTGAGAGAACGAGAGGGAGAGCGACTGATTGATTGATAATATATTTATTCCTAGGACACATTCTTGAGGCAAGATTTAAAATTAATTTAAATTACATTGATTATATTTAAAAATTACAATTACATATAAAACATCTGTGATAATGTATGACAAAGCAGTCAATAAAGTGTTACGCAGAGAAAAAATGAGGGAGAGAGAGACGGGGAGAGGGGGGATAGACTGATTTCGGAGCATAAGAAGATGAAAAGGTTCCCAATATTTGTTTCGTCAAGCGTAATGACTAGAATATGGGAACCTATAATATTCATTCTGAACCTATGGACATGTTACTACATGCAACGTACGAAAATGACACTAGAGCCCCTTTCTTGCTGTGCGATTCTTCGTGTGATAGCGTGCGTGCAGTTTACAAAAGCACCTAACGAATAAAATCGTGTATAAAAAATCGCATATTGAGAAAGGGGCATGGTGTTTGATTTGGAAGCTTTACGCGAAAAACACAAAAGAACGCGCGATATTCATAGAAGCAGCTGTAGGTCATAAGTTGGTGTTAATTATCAAGAGACTCGGGACAAGTACATTTGAAGCGCTGTTCCAAGCATTCGCCGAGTCTATACTTTCTCCTAATAAAATGATTCGTGGTGGTGGCGGTACAAATTTTATGACGTTTTGGCTAATTCTAAGTATGTATTGAAGAAAAATCGGGGTCTCAATGATTGCTCTCGATCCGGGAAAACGTTGCATAATGCAGAATTGCATAAAGCGAATTACATGACGTCCTGGCAAGATCATCCACTCGTGTGGTACAGCTGACTGTTGTCAAGTAGGAACAAGGAAGGTGATGGTCGAAGAAAGGGGGAGAGGTTGAGCGAGAACTGGCAGAAAAGGGAGTGAGAGGGAAGACGCAACGGGAGACCGAATGTTGGGAATAGTACTGTGATGCGCCCCAAGCGGCCAAACGTGGGGAAGGTGCGGAAGAGAAGAGGCAACGAAACAAAGCAGTAGCACCCAAAGAGAAGAAGTTTCGTACTAATAAAGATTTTTAAAAAATGAAATGAGTACAATTAAAATTCCGCAAAAAAGTATTAATTCATAATTTTACTTGATTTTTATTTTCTATGAGCGTCAGTCTCTATGTTCTTAAATAAGTATTTTTCATCTTCCGCTACCTCGCTTCAATCTTACATATGTGCTTAGCTACACATACGCTCTCTGATAGAACATAAAGAGACCTTTGTCCCGTTTCACCAATGACGAAAAAGTCGATGATACGAGAGATAATAAAAGAAATTTAAAACAAAGGAACAGTTTAGGGTCGTTTTTATGAATTTTCCGACGAACGCAACCGAGTAAATGAGATGCCAGAAGAATTCAGCGATTTTTTTTCGCAGACTTCACAGTGCACTGTTCTATGCGAATCTTGAAAGCTTATGAGATTTTTGTATCATTTCCTCGGATTGTGCACTATTGTGGTAAATTTTTCATCAATTTTTTTAATACACTATTTTTCATGTAGTATCAAAAGATACTACTGCTTTTCTAGATATTGGCGGAAAGTTATTTACGGAAAAATACATCTACTTTCCCGCTCCTAGCGGAGGAATTATGATCATAACGATCAACAAAAACCTCTCTATCAAGATAATTTTACGATTCTATAATTATGAGTGATTGTTTAGTCACGATTTTCATGGGTGGTGGGAACAAATAAAAAAAATAGAAATTAAACATTGAGCGTCGAATGTAACATTGTCGAGCCCCGGTTAAATTCTATGTTTCGTGCTATTACCTTCTACACACGATTACTCGATTGTATTATATGCAGTACGGTATGGGGAACATAGGGGGTATATACGAGTCAGCCTGTACCACATAGACATCGTTACGCTCTTCTGACGTTTATTGTGTGAGTTCTCGCGCAACTTCAAACGTAGCCGGGCAATGAGACAAAGAAATCCGGCGAACACCCGGCAACATGTTCCCCATGAATCCCTTTATTTCGTACATTACATTTTGCTCTTTCGCTCCATTTTTATTTTCAGCTTGTTGTATACGCTCAATCGAATATTGTACTTCTCATTATCAACGAGAAAAAAACAAGATAGATTAAATTAAATTGAAGACAAAAGCTATAACCCGAGTGAAAGATTTGTGAAAAACTGAAATTCGGCACTCCAACTGATACATACGTAAATCAACAAACCCAAGAAAATAACTGCCACGAAGGTGTGTGTTTATCGGGGAAAAGGAGAACCGTGGTAGATATCACGCGAGGAAAAATCAAGAACTGGTGGTGAGAGAGACAAAAAAAAGAAAATTTATCTGGTCGTGTTGTGTCACAAACCAGTAGCTGGCATAGGGCGACGGACGCTCTGTATAACTCCCTCCCCCTTCACCCGTCATCCCGCGCTTCCGTCGTTCCACCTCGCTTCTCGAACGACCTGGTCGCCCGATGATTGCCGAATGCCGAGTTTCGAGCCCGAGCATAGCCGACTTGGCGTTGCTCCGAGACATCACGTAGCCGGTGTTGCTAGGCGGCTTGATGGGGGGGGGGGAGGAGGAGGAGGAGGGTTTATCGTGAACTCGAAGACTCACTGTTTAGCCTGGCGGTGGGGGACTACGTTGCTATATAAGTCGCGTCATTCGTGCCGGCGAATCAGTTGCTTGAAAGTCCTTGTAAAAGTTTGTTAATGTTATCTCGCTAGAAGGGACGAGAGCACAAAGGAAAAATCAAATAAGCCGGCTACCGGAACATTTCGAAAAAAAGGAGCATCGCATTTTTTTCCTTATTTATTCGCGGGTTTGTGAAGTCAGGATTTTTGTCGTCATTGTTGTAGTGCTTTTTCTCGAGCATTCACGGATTTAAAAAATATTTGTTCTTCATCGTGATCGACGAGAGATATTTGAAATATTTCGTTTTTCTTTGATATTCAACGTGATTGTTGTCCTTCGCGAGAAGGGACAAATAATACGATAATCGTGTCTACAGTTGAAAAAAACGATATATCCAAGATCCAATGGAAGTATTACCGTGTCCGGTGAATGTCAACTTCAGCAACAACAGAGGTATGTCTTTTTCCAAATTATATACTCCTTTCAAATCGTTTTAAATTTCCAAATTTTCTTCACATTATTTCATCAAATATCGGAAAGTATTTTGCCAATTTAAATTTTTAAAAACTTGTCGATCCTCCAAAAAATGTGTAAAATGACAAAGAAAATTGGAGTTTTTTAAATCTATATTTTGATAATTGTACGCCGAGAGTTTTTTTCAAAACGTGTCATGAGATGATCAAACATTGAACTGTCGTCGCAAAAGAAAATTGCATTTTGTAGTTTGAGGCCTGACTTGCTTATCGGATGATCCCATTGATTTTTTAATTTATCAGCGGATTCCCCGTGAACCAGCTGATTTTATTAGTGTACTGAGTTTGAGGTTTTCTGAAACTTTCTAGAAATATTTTACGATATAAAATCATTTGACTTGTGAATTTCTACAAACCAAGTTGAAGACTTCATGAAAAAAGAAGGAAAGAAGGAGCGCAGCGGGGAGAAGGGCCGAAGCGAGTCGAGACTCGTTCTGACGGACGAGTCTTGGCTCGTAAAATAGAAACTTCGAGTATTGTTGCATCACGCTTCGTTCGTTCTGGCCTCTCATACTTTCAAGCTATATAACTTTTTTTACAAATAATCATTAAGCGAAGAAAAAAATAAAATTGAAAAAGGGCTCATAATCGAATAAAATATAACTGAGCATTTGAGTTGCATAATATAATTGGAATAAATGGGAAAATAGAAATTAGCGATGCTTATTCTATTGAAACGGCTTAATCTAATGATGAGATGTGACCGTGAAACTTGCCGGTTCCAGCGCGCTTCGAATTTACCGCATAACTTCGAACAAAGACGGAAATATTCACTTTTTTCTCTTTGTTAATTTTTCTTATCTCTTATTTACAATTTTGCACATCCACACATACGCGCACTTAACCCTTTAAGGCATACATTTTTCCTTACGTACGATTTACTTGAAAATTTGCTTACACAGGTTTTTGGGGTCGCTAATTACGAATCTGAACTAAAAATTTGAAAATAAGCGAACGTTTTTAGTTAATACTACTGTTAGTTTGGATCTCGTACAGAAACGATGGGATCTTTATTTTTTTTTTAACAAAAATCACAGAACGGAAAATTTGAAAAAATTCTGAACAATTCTTTGGAGTGTATCAAGCTCGTGAAAAAGTGGCCAACGCGATTTTCATAGTAGATTAGTAGAAAATGCCTTTTTTATGCAAAAGTACGAATTTCGATTATTTATTTATACATGGTATTTATGCAGTTAACATATAATGAATGTACATATTTATTGTACATTCATGAATGTCTCACGGACTATTTACAAACCGAACATCTGGTATTTGTTGCGGCAAAAGTAGTTGAATAATCAAAAAACTGCAAAAAAAAGGTGGGACAACGTATGTCCCACCATGACAAAGGATTAAGATCGCAAACTGGTTGTTTGAAATCTCGTTTCAACGTATTTCTCTATACGTATTACTATTTTCGTATATATTTTTTTAAATTTCTTTTCTAATTGTCATTTTCTTTTTTCTTTTTGTGTTACAGCTGGATATGTTACGGACGAATTGGACGGTGCCTGTCAGGCACTCGCAAAGAGACTCGAGGTCGAACTTCGAGCTGCGAAACACGCTCAACTCGCTTGCGGTGAAGTCTTACTCCCAGCTGATCTCTTACCAAGGATAGCCAGAGACGTGCTCGTCATGGCGGAAAATGAACCATGCGGTCTCAGGTGATTATTTTATCAACTCTGTTTATTTTTCTTTTTTCTTTCAAGTTTTTCACTTAAATTTTTTTTCGTTCTTACGAAAAATTAGAATTTCAATTCTAATTTTTAATTTTTATGTTTTTCATTTTAATTTGAATTTAATTTATTTTGAATAGGAAAAATATGAACTAGATATAAAGTTTTTTCACTATTTTTTTAGCTTCACCGTTTTCAAGTTTTTTTATTCAAAATTTTTTCACCGATGTACTGTAAATATACCAGTTGTGTTTGAATACTTTTTTTTTTTTTTCTTGTACAGAGGATGCGCACTTTTCATCAGTTTCGAAACGGATAACATGTGCCGAAGGCTTTCCAGGGTACAGTGCGATCCCAACACAGTGTCAACCTTTGAGCTCTACCTAACCCTCAAACAGGATCACACATCGTGGCACATACTCATACCGCAATTTTTGAAGTAAGTGTGTTTTTTTTTTTTCATTCGTAATTACGTTCATTATTGATGAAAAATGATAAAACATTATATTAACTCAATTAAATATTATCTTTTTGGGTTTCTTCACTTTATATTTATTTTCGGAGTGTTAATATCAATTTTGATGTACAAAAATCGTTCAAAATATTGTATTCCATTTGGTACGAGTAATTGCTTATGCTACAGAAAAATCGGTTTTCAAGTATGGAGGTTCTTCGATGCAGACATAGTGACTAACGTGAGGGGTTTGTTGTATTTTGTGATTGTAGAAACTTGACACGCGGTGGAACAATAATGATTAGCAGGGATTTCACACTGGAGAAAAAGAAGCTTTACCGTTCATATCAACAGGATCATTGAGAGTCGCATTGCCTTTTCTTTCTCGCAATCTACAAGTTTTCTTAGTCGACAAGACTGAGAAAAAAATAACCACTTGAAACGTAAACGTGGTTTTTTTTGCTAACGATTATGTGTCTGTTGAAATACGACATTGTCGCGCTTTTTCTCTTGCGCGAGAGAGAGAGAGGGAGAGAGAGAGAGAGAGAGAGAGAGAAATTGGGGGTTCTCGCACACTGCAGAAACGAGCAGACAAGGAGGAGACGGGGAAACTACACGCGCACAATCGCTAGCATATAACGGTATCTATAACAAAACTACAAAAAAAAAACATCCGACTCCAACTTCCGTCGATTTCTCGATGAAAAAAAATTATTAATAACACGCATGGCTCATAGATCGCGAAAATGAGCTAAAGAGACGAAAAAAAGTAGTGACAACAAATGAAAATGTGGAAAACGTATATTTCCGCGCTCCGAGCGGTTTTTCTCTATTTTTTTTTTTCTCAGAGTAACTTTCTCTTTGCTTGTTAAGTCTTTATTTTTTTCCTCTTTTTGTTCATAATTATCAATGATCGTGTTATTCTCGAAGAAATAGCCTGAAGGGGAAAAACCTATGGGGAATAGTACCAACAAAAAGATACCGATTACTCCAAGGTTATTGTGATAGCGGGGAAAACAAATTCTATGAGTAAGAAGAAAAAAATCGACAAACAAAAAAAATAATGGAAAGGAAAGATGAGTCGAAGAAGTAAATGACTCTTCTAAGAAGAGACTTATATAAAAATGTCTTCATTAACGAAGATACATCATTAAGACTTCCAACAAATTTCACGTGATATGTAGTGTGTATTTCAGCGTTAGGTGAAGTGATGTTTTATCATTAAATATTAGCGATAGGTGTACGCAAACCTATACTCGAATTAATTAAAAACTGTCAGCGTCTAGCTATATATATATATGTATATATATATATATATATATATATATATATATATAGCTAGACGCTGACAGTTTTTTAATTAATTCGAGTGCAGATTTGTGCTGTGGACCATTGATCAGTTTTGCCTGGGAATAAAAAAAAAGACAATTTACATATACACAGGCATTGATTATACGAGCATAAGAAATTTCGAGGATACATAGGGAGAAAAAATTGCTATGAGTAAGGGATTAAAAAAAATGTTTGGAGTTGATTACAAAAGAATGGAAAAGTCATTGTGGTTTTTTGGTAATCTTTATTTTTGTCGAATCTTACGATTTGAAGGTGGAAAAAGCTAGCTCTTTTCCGAAATTCTCGAATTGAATAGCCTATTTTTTTTCTCGGTCCTTCATCAAATTCATTAAAGAGAGCATTAATTCACTATCTTGGACTGTAAAAATTGACCATTTCTCTCCTCGCGTTCCACGATTTTTTTATTGCTCTGTCCATACTCTCCTCTATTATCATTATTATAATTACAATTTTTTGAACCCACCGCGAAAAAAAATCGAAAAAAACGAAGTTTTTGTGTTAATAGATTTTTTTATTGCCTGTCTGCGAGGTAAAGTCGATATCGATTCGTTGGTGGTATTGTGATATTAATAGAAAAAAAAAACAAATAAAAAAAGCAAGTGTGATTAACGTAAATTTTAAGTTAAAATAGAAATTGAGAGAGATAAAAAATAACAATAACAAAGCAACTACATGATTCGAATCGCGTCACATACATTCATTCTTAATGAGCAATAACATCTTTCGCATATAAATGTATATACACGACAGACAGACTGATACAAACACTTATATACTCGATTCATTCAAGTATGTGGATATCAAAATAAAAAAAGAATCACCAATCGAAAGTCGACAATTGTTTGCGTTCGCGACGCGTTATGACGGATTTTTTTCATTGCCGCCACCTGCAAACTTTGACTACGCGAATTTTTCAAAATCTTCCCTTTTAAACGAATATCTATCTTGCGAGTACTTGAAACCAGAACTTTATTTTTCACAATATTTTATCAAAAGTGAATTTCATATTCGTTTCACTACACTGACAGCAACGCACTCATGCGACGCGAACGCACGTAGATACAATTTTGAACATGTACACACAGATATACATGTACAAAAAACAGAATGCTTGATCGTACACGAGTTAAATATTTTTTTTCTTAAACGTAACAATTTGCCAGTTGGCTATGGTTTGGGGATATCGAAACGGGAAAGATTTTCAATTAACGAAAAAATCTGTCCCGATCTATCTTTCTCTTTCCAGTTAAAGGTAATGCATGTGATCTTATATCATTATTATGATTACCTAGTAGAGAGAAAAATAAAGAACAGAGTATAAGATGCTATTATTGTGTATATTTTATACTGAGTTGAAGATTATAAACAAAAAAACAAAGTGCATGACGAAAGAAAAAAGAAAAAAATAATAAGAAAATATAATAAATGTAATGAAATATTTAATTTTTCACACGGATACACGACATCCACGCGTAAATCGAAAATCTCACGTATTTAAACTATATCTGCAGTCTCGGGGCCATCTCGGTTCGTCAAGACACTCCGAAATCACAAAAAATCTCATCCGGATCAAACTTTGCGATTTTGTAGATTTTTTCTGTGCGACTTTCAATTCGAGGGCATTCGTTCTTCGTGATTTCGACCGGGCTTGAGAACTTTTTGTGCTCATTTGGATACAAATCGTGTGCCGGTTGAAGACAAATAATTAACTTTTATTGTGTATTCTGAAAAAACAAATCGTTCATTACTCGTGATTACACGACGTACTCTATATTATTTTTCATATGTGTCGTGTTTGTTTTTTCTCTTGTAACTGAATAAAACAAAAAAAATATCGTTTCATTCTCACTTTAAGTGTTCAATATGTAGAATTTATTTTCTTTTTAATTTCTTTCATTGCTTAAGCCGTGTATTGGTACTAAATTTATAATACGTAAAACCGATTCATGATAGTATTATTATTTTGTATCAAATTCTTTAGCAATATGGTGAAATTACGTCGAATCTCGTTGGAAAAAAAAAAACATTGCTATATGCCTTTTATGAGATTGTAATTAATTTTGTGAAATATATTTGTGACACACGCGCGCGCGCACACACACACACACACACACACACACACACACACACACACACACACACACACACACACACACACACGTATATGTATACATACATTTATATTCTCTTTTTGAACCTTCGAAGGACAATTCTGAAACGTCCAAGCCATATCTTTCAACCTGTTTCGCCAAGAACGATGTGTGTGTAGTACACACACATATAAACTTAAGATGCACTTATTTCGTTTATATGGTTTTCTTATTTTTTCGCCCGAAACACCAAAGAGGCTACAAACTGATCTCAGTGTGCACGAGAGCTGGAAGAATTTATTGTAACAATGTTGGAAGTACGAAAATAGATCAATAACAAGTTTTCGCCGAAAAATTGTGAAGCAATTGTTGGGAAAAATGCTGTTACGTTACGAATTGAAGAAAAAAAAAAGCAAACCATCGATTTTGTTGACGAAAGAGTATGAAACGAAAAAAAGCGGCAGAACTCCATGAATAGAATTAATTTCTAATGGTTTAAAGAACTTTTTGCGCAACGATTCACAGCGCAATATTATCTCTTTTTCGTTTCCTCCTCCCTTATTTCTTGTAAATGCCTAAATCTACAATATAAATATCAATGACTCTGCAATATCTTTTGTATTAAGTACTACCCACACATATGTGATGTTATTTCTAATTTGTAATATTTACAGAGTAAAAGTATAAAAAACGAACTGAGATGGAGAAAAAAGTGGATGATAATGAATTTAATAAAAAAAAGTTATATCTAAAAAACAAAAATTATTGCTCTGTCGTCGTATTGTAATGTTGAGAGAAAGCAATATCTTTTATTAGACACCCGCACGTCC